>ML664183.1:19142671-19190432 GCA_007570785.1 Antilocapra americana | reverse complement strand
ATATATATATATATATATATATATATATATATATATATATATATATAAATAAATAATGAGACCAAGAGGTGATGTTGAGTTTGTTGTACTAATCTGACCCATTTTAGTTTTTGCTTTAAGAATCCTTGGTTATCTGCACAACTAATTAAAAAAGTGTGGTAACAGGATCCGTGAAAGTACTTTAAGATCGTCTGATCAAAGTGACAAAGGCAGGAGGGAGTAGTTCTTTGCTGGCCTGTCTTTATGGGCCGTTCTCTCTCAATGTCCATACCTGCCAGTCAGAAGCTCGTACATGAGGATTCCCAGGGACCAATAGTCGGCTGAGATGTCGTGGCCTTTGTTCAGTATGATCTCTGGGGCCACATATTCTGGAGTCCCACAAAAAGTCCATGTTTTCTTTCCAAATCCTATTTTCTTTGCAAAGCCAAAATCAACCTTACAAAGAGAGAAACAAGATATTTCAAGCCACTTTTGATGAAGCTTAAAAGTGGAAAAGTTACTTTGTTGACGTATACTGATGATAATCATAAAATAAAAATGGATGCAGACTATTGTCCTGTCCTCCGAAAGGAGTCATCTCTATAATTTTAAACAAACAAAGCCTTCCTGATTAGTTTCAACAGGAAAAGCTGAAATCTTAACATAGGATAAAATTCACATCATCGAAGATAAAGGCAAACCTTTCTTTGCAGAAATACTTCCTATTTTTCTTTCTTTCATGCCAAGTGAGATTGGGGCATAAACAAATAAATAATTTCTCCTTTACTTGGGCATATTTTCCAGATATCTGCTGGATTTAATGAAGCTGACAATTTATTTAATATTAATTGAGAAGCTATTTTTATTGTTGAGGGAGCTGAGTAACGAAGTATGGAACCAATAACTCTGTCTGTAGGAAACAGAGATAAAATTGAAATGTAGTCTGCATTTTCCTAGAAAACTTTTGAAGGAGGAGCCTCAAATTGCAGAAAACCTATTTTTTGTAAAGCAACTGGTTGAGAATACAAATAATTAATTGCCATTAATTACTTATTAATGGCATATAAATTTCTTTGAAAACCATAGGTTGGTTGAATAAAAATTCCAAAAACTTAAAAAGTAGAATCAGGGACTGAAAGATGCCAAGTCTACAAAAGTTATGCATTTTAAAATAAAAGAACTTCCTTTCTACAGTAAATCTTTAAAGCTCTTGACCAATTTTATTATTACTAATATTATTACTAACATGGGCTGGATAACATTTCCTGTAACGCCCATTTTTTCCCACTATCATCGTCGTCATTTTTTGGCTGTGCTGGCTCTTTGTTGCAGTGCAGGGCCTCTTCATTGCTGCGTGAGGGCTTTTCTCTACTTGCGGTGAGCAAGGGCTACTCTCTAGTTGCGATGTGCTGGCTTCTCATTGCAGTGGGTTCTGTTGTTGCAAAGCATGCTTTCCAGAACACACAGGCTCCAGTGATTGTGCTGCATGGGTTCAGCTACTTCATGGCATGTGGGCTCCTCCTGGACCAGGGATCAAACCTGTGTTCCCTGGATCGGGCCTCCCAACCACTGGACCACCGAGGCAGTCGCATTAGCATTATTCTTAAATCTAAAATAATGATTCTCCATAATACAAATACCTATTCCCTTTGGATAAAGCCAGCTAGAAAAAGGACTTCTATGAAGCTTTTCTGGGTCTGAGGATACATGTGATCCAGCATGCTTAACACCTATTTAGGGGTGTTTTGTCAGGATTTTATTAATTTAAAGCTAGCCAATTTAATTTCTCATAACCCCATTTAACTTGAAAGGATAGTCAGTTGAAAACAGTAATGCTGAAACCTGTTTTTTAAAATGTTATATATTAAAGGAAAAATGAGATTGTCATGTTCACAAATGAAGACAGCTTCAAAAACTAGTATTTGAAATGCAGGCAGAAACCATGTGTGAAACGTACTGACCAGTTTGGCATAACCTCGGTGATCTAGGATGAGATTTTCTGGCTTGAGGTCCCTGTAAATGATTCCTTTGGAATGCAGATAGGCAAAAGCTTCTACCACACATGCTGTATAAAATCTGGTTGTAGAATCTTCAAATGACCCCCTGAGATACAGAAAATGGGGAATAAAAAATATGAAAGAAATTAGTTTGTCTAATAAGGTTTAATTTCTTATTTCACTCTATTCCTATGTCAAAATTTGACCCCAAAGACCAATGTCCTACTGTCCAAATGTCATATGGCTACCACTGCATTGGCTTTTAAAAACCATTTAAGGGTTAAGTTAAGGAATTGTGTGCTCTTATGAGTAGGATGATTAAATCTAACTTCCTGAATACACTGAAGAAGAGGTCAGCCATTTACCATGTTCCATGTTGGCTTCCTCCCTACAAACCCACTACAGTCTAAAAAGGCACAGTTAGAGAGAGGTAGGCAGAAGAGAGGCAAATTCTATTTTAGACCCTGTCTACCAAGGGGTGTTTGTTTTTGAAAGAAGAGAGTATGAGTATAGTCATATTTATTCTCAGCTTGTTTTTTTGAATTTTTTAAAATAATAACATATAATTCCTGAGAAGGTGAATAAAAGTTAAGTTTTCAAAGAACCACTTTGGAAATGAGTTACAGTGCTACTGATAAGAGCAGATCATAGTCTAAGTGTTCTCCTTATTTCAAAGTATTTATTTCGTTAGTTGCTGTGCTGGGTCTCAGTTGTGGCATTCGAGCTTGCAATCGCAGCATGTGGGATCTAGTTCTCTGACCAGGGATTGAACTTGAGCCCCCTACGTTAGAAGCACAGATTATAAGTCACTGGACCACCAGAGAAGTCCCTAAGTATTCTTCTGTTTGCAACTTCTGCCAGGAAGACAGACATTACCTATTTCCTGTGCTACTGCCTTCTTATTAGAAGGAAAAGATAGAGCTAAAAGATAAACAGAAGGAAAAAGGTAATTGGAAAGGAATGTTTAAACTCAATTATGGTGTTTAGCAACACAGCTCTTTGTCTCTCTGTGTGTTTATTTAATGAAATAACAAAAAAGGAAAAACCTTATCATCTAATGTTAACTCCTTGGCTCTGGGGCAAAGCTTTTATACTTTACCTGTCCCCATCCTCCCACCATGGAATCCTTTAGAAAGATAAACTGCCTCCCCTCCCCTTCTTCCTCAAACAGTAGTAAATGCAATTAAACAATTTCATGAAAATTAGTGTGAACATTAGCTCATTAGCTCTTGAGGTGGCTAAGATATAACGGGAGAGCAGGTTTGGGGGAACATACAAAGTGGAGACCTGGAATTTGCTTTCTTGAGAGTCACTGATACCAGTTTGCATTTTGCTCACATTTGCTTCTTTTTCAATATTGAGGAGTAAATTCTAACAAACTGAAAAGAAGAATATGGCTGCTATTCTGCAAAATTAATCAGTGACTCTAAGGCTAAGGCAGCCATCCTTCAGATTATGTTTTAGAAATATGTAGCCTCCTCCAGAAAGTTCTAGTCTTCATTTCAACTACTGATGTCCCCTGAGCTGTCACTGAAGTAATTAGCTCTTTCCAAAGGGAATGTCTTTTTTTGAAACACAATTTGAGGCTTAAGTGATATCTACTTCTTAGACTCTTAACTGTAATAACTAAGTTCCTAGTATCCTTCTACAATAACTGGGTGGAACAATTTGAACTTATAAGGACAAAAAAAAGTTTCATTAAGAATGTGTGCGTGCTCAGTCGACTAACTGCATTTGTATTAGAAAATGAATAGCATAGAATATGCTACGATTGTCTTTTGACTTGGAGCTGTCTTTACAGAACTAGCGCTATATAAACCTGTGTATTAGAAAGGGAATTAGATGGATGTGTGCTCAGCATGTCTGACTCTGCGCCCTTATGGACTGTAGCCCCCAGGCTCCTCTGTCCATGGAATTTCCCAGGCAAGGACACTGGAATGGGTTGCCATTTTCTCATCTAGGGGATCTTCCCTATTCAGGGATCGAACCCACGTTTCCTAAGTCTTCTGCACTGCAGGCAAATTCTTTACTGCTTGAGCCATCAGGGAAGCCCTGACACTATATAATCCCGTGTACTGCAAAAGAGATAGAGTAGTACCTTAAAGGTTCTTTCATCTTTGACCTTAATTATGTTTTTCTATCAAGAGCAGCATCTTTCTTTGAGACATCATTTGCCTGAATTAGTAAGCATCCATGTGTAGCTGATTAATATGCAGCTTTAAACAGAGTGCTGTATACAACCTCAATGCCTTCTCAATGGAGAGCATTGTAAAGAAAAATCCAAACAAAAACAGTACATGGAATCGGGCTTTGTCTTTTTTTCCACATTACATGCCTTATTTTGATAAGAAAATTGATTACTTTACTGTAATAGGACTGTCTAATTGTGGTATGGGTGGGCCTTTTCCAAAGCCTACAACTCTTGCTTCCTATTAGAAGAGTTACCTCTGCTGTTGCAATGCTGAGCAACAGATCTGTTTCCCTTAATATTCCATTGTTAGTAAAACAGAACCAAAGTGTAAAGAGAGAATACACTTAATGAAAGATCAATTTCTCATGGCATCTCTGCTGAATGATACTCATATTTAGCAGAAAGACAAAACAATCTTACTACAAACTCAGATTCATCAGAGGAGGTGATAGGTTAGGAATGTGAACTCTGAAGCAAAGTCCTGGACTGAAATCTGAGTTCCACTTACTGTTAAACAACTAACTATGCCTCTCTGGGTCTTAGTGTTGTCATGTTCAAAATGAGGCTACTAACAGAAATTCTCTCATTGGGTTGTTGTGAAGGTACAAAAAATTTGCAGTATGTATTAAAATAAGTGCCTGGCATACATCTGGTACTCAGTAAATAGTTGCCATTATTGTATGTGTGTGAGGGACTCCCCTGGTAGTTCAGATGGTAGAGAATCTGCCTTCAACGTGGGAGATGCAGGTTTGATTCCTAGGTCGGGAAGATCCCCTGGAGAAGGGAATGGCAGCATCAAAAAACTTCTTTAGTGCCACCAGTGTCTTAATCTAGGAAAACTGACTGACACAGGGCAGTCTTTTGGGGATGGGAGTGGGGAGTTTGCAACTCTAATTATCACTATTATTGAAACATTTGCTGTTTTCACTGCAAGGGCTCACTTTGAGTCAGCTCTGAAGAGTTTTCTGCTAATCTCTGTTCTTTTCACTTTCTCCATGCCTCTCACAAGTGTATAGGTGAAAATTATCCTTTTACAATCGAAACCCTCCTTTTTCCACCATGAAGCAACTGACGTATATCATTGGGTCTTTAGTTCCTGATGACTTGGTTCTGAGCCATTTTGGAATTTGGACGGCTCTAGAAAGCTGGTTTCTAATTTTTCAGATCTGGATTGAGTATCACACACACACACACATATTTGCAACTGATTTTAAAAATTAAGTAAAAATTTGTCTCAAATCCATTTTCATGTTATGTGACAAGTCAGTACAATATATGCACACAAAATGTTTACCAGAAACAGTTTCATCACTAAACATTTAATGTAGGGAATCTGAATTTTAAAATACAGCAATCAAAAAGCATAGCATTAGGCTGATTCACAATGAAAAATTACCATTAGAATTGGAAATGACAGTGTAAATTTGATTTAAAACAAAAATGAAAGCTTGTTTTATCAACAGAAAGTTGCTTAAAGAAATAAATCATTGCCCTATAGAGCTCTCTGAAATAATAAATTATGCCTTGACAGTTGGGTCATTTCAATTAACAAGTAAGGAATAGGCTCTTGTAACCTCTGTGGGAATGAGTAGGTATTTTATCTTAGCTAGATGGCAGTAAATAACAACAATTTGATTCAGAGAATTCAAGGGTTATGTACACTTATTAATATACTCAAAATTTAATCACGGTGTTTAACCAGTTTGTCATAAACCAAGTCCTGAAATGGCAGAATGTAAAAAGACAAAGCATCTCTTACTAAAGATTAAGTTCCTTCTTTTCATTAGTGAGTATACAAACCTGAAGCATCATATTGCCAATTGTTAAATTAGGGAGGCTAAATTATGAAAAAACTCATTTTCTTAAAAGTAATTTCAACCACACTAAGAAATGACACATTTCCACCTAATGGGTCATCTAAGATGGAATTCAGGTAATCACCTTCTATAAAGTAGCTGGAAAAAAGAACAATGTATATAGAAAGTTACTTGGCTTATAAAAGATATCCAGGAAGAGTGAAGACCAGAAGTGAGATGTGATCATTATGGCTTCTTAATTATTTAATATATTCTATGGTACCTCAGCTGCTAAAGATTCCACCTGTGATGCAGGAGATCTTGTTTCGATTCTTGGGTCAGGAAGATCCCCTGGAGAAAGAAAAGGCTACCCACTCCAGTATTCTGGCCTGGAGAATTTCATGGACTCTATAGTCCATGGGGTCGCAAAGAGTCAGACATGACTGAGTGACTTTCACTTTCATAGGAAAAATGAACATACACTTTTAAAAATTGCTAATAGTTTATTTATATTCACTATATTATATATTAACTACTAATATTAATATGTAACATATAAATACTAATGCTATATAATATATCCTAACATAAGTGTATATACTTATCATACTAACCACTTACATTTTTAAGAAAGTTGCAAGGGCTGCTAATTCTGTAACTGTTATAGAGGAGAGGCGAATACAGTTTGCACCAATCTATTCCAAATCATGGAACAGAATTTGTGGGGAAAAGTCATAAACTAGAAGATAAAACATGATAGCTAATGAAGAATAAACTCGGGAAATAACTGCAAGAATTAACCTTTCAGTGCCATAGTTCATATTTCAAAGATGAGAAAATATTTAATAGTTCTCAAAACCTGTTTGTAAATATGGTATCAATTCTTACTTCTTGACAATAAAAAAAAAAAAAAAAACCTGCCCTGTGTTCTTTTTCTATGCTGATGAGAAGAAAGAGTGAGAAGCAGGAAATGGTCAGCTCAGCTGGGAGGTAAAGCAAGGAGGATGTCATTGCTATTAGAGACTTCCTGTGCTAAATCCCTGAGGCTCAGGGGTCACTTAAGCCTTTCTTCAGATTAATCTGATAACCAGTACACTTCCTTTATGCTTTCAGAGTAGCTTCTTCCTTACTACTACTTACTGGGACATTAGAGAAAAATTAAACAAATTGAACAATATGGTTTGTTTTGAATATGGATATTTTATATACACTGTGACTAGTAACATAGTTTTCTTTTTCTCTCTTTTTTTTGGGGGGGGGGTTCCTAACAATTAATGTTTAGGATTTTCTGCCCCAGTTTAAACAAGCAATGAGAAAGCTAGTCTGTGACAATATTAATTGGAGCTTGGATGTCCAAAAGTATGTTTTTCCTCCAGCAATTTTTTGAATAGGAAAAAAAAAGTCTCTTGAATAAAAGTAATAAGGCTACCGACATATATAAGAAAGAAAGTTAGCAGAGGACAGTGACTCTGAGATTATTTTATATGTGTTAGCTCCATTGCTTTTAATGTCTGAATCTTTAGGAAACATCAGGTAACTGCTGTTTCTCTGGAGCATGCCTCCTTGAGGAGTATTTAATATACTAGGGAGACTTAGCAACTTGTACCCCAAACCCAAGGATGATAAAAGGGGGAGAACAAAGGAAAGGTTCAAAAAGCAGCCTGGTAGGGGTAGACTGATCTCTCTCCCTTCTTTCCTCCCAATATAAGTGAAAGTGAAGTGAAGGTTGCTCAGCCATGTCCAACACTTTGCGATGCCATGGGCTATACAGTCTATGGAAGTCTCCAGATGAGAATGCTGGAGGCTTGCCATGCCCTCCTCCAGGGGATGGATCTTCCCAACCCAGGGATCCAAACCAGGTCTCCCGCATTGCAGGCAGATTCTCTACCCGCAGAGCCACCAGGCAGATAAGCTACTTCTTAATAGCATTCCTTTGCTACCCTGATAGATCAAAAACACATCTCACTTGTAAGCCTTGGCTAGCATTATGTACCTAAAAAATGCAGAATCAAAGTAAGTAAGGAGAAATATGAAATATTTCATTTCAAAAAGTTGAACACTGATGCCTATGCATGTTTCAGTGGACTTTAGGTTAACAGTTATTAAATTTTTTAATAATTAAAAAATTTTTATTGTTGTTTGTGTCTTAGTAGAAGTTAGTAGAAATTTAATATAGCTGTTCCTCTGCCTAAATGGCTTAACATTGCTTTAATATTTACTTCTACCTGTAAATCTCCTATTCTAATTAGAATAAAGTAGGGAAAAGATTTCAAATACTTCAGTGGATTGAAAGGTCAGGTCAAAAATAAGATAGTATAAGCATGTTAGGATAGACCATATATTAACTCAAATCAGAATATTAACTTTGTGCAACAGCCTATAAGTTATGAGGCATGGGACCACATTTATTTATCATTTTATCCCTGGCCTCTATCACAATGACTGACATATAATCTGTACCCAAATATTAACAGTCATGTAATAATTTGCTGTGATAGAATAGCTCAGTACAGATGTTTAACCCTGTCCCCTCATGCCAAAATGATACATTCCTTAATAGGTTTATTTATCTTGAATTTAAGAAAATGTGTAGTAAGACACAATGAGGTAAAAAGAAATCCATTTGACATATACAAGTAAGGCAATGGAAATCAAAGACCTGGAAGGGCACAAAGACAGGAAGGTACCATAAGGATATAATTAGGAATGAGACTTTAATGCAATAGTTTATAAAGAACTAGCTGTTCCATTTGGGGATATATACAAAATAACAAATTATCTAAAAAAAATAACATGGCTTCCTGGCAACATCAGGGTTGTCTATCCCTGAGTCTGAAAGATGTTACCTGATGAAGGAGAGTCTGTGGGGTGAGACTGTAACAAATCAAGAGATGTCTAAAGATGAATGTTCCAAGGAACAAAGATGCCTTTTGAATGATCCTTCACAGAAAATACGCTGTTTTTTTTTTTTTTTTTAGGTAAACACTTAAGGTTAATAATAATCTCCCAGGACATTTTATAGATTATTTTTTTAAAGACTGTCAGTTACATAAATAGGAACTTGAAAACTAATTCTGCATCATTAAAAGAAACAGGCAGTAACTAGACCAACTTTACTTGTCCTGGAAGGGCAAAAAGGAGTAAAGCTAAGTTAGATTGGTGAGAGGAAATACTTCTTATAAGTGGATTCATTGTCTTCCCAAGATCAGGTATGGAATGAAAAGGATGGCTGGAAATTCTGTGAATTTTGAAACCAAAGAACGAAAAGAAAGTGAAGTCGCTCAGTTGTGTTCGACTCTTTGCAACCCCATGGACTGCAGCCCATCAGGCTCCTCTGTCCATGGGATTTTCCAGGCAAGAGTGCTGGAGTGGGTTGCCGTTTCCTTCTCCAGGGGATCTTCCTGACCCAGGGATTGAACCCGGGTCTCCTGCATTGCAGGCAGACGCTTTACCATCTGAGCTACCAGGGAAACCAAAGAAAAATGTAAAAGTAAAGAAAAAAGTTACTTTGGAAAAAAATTCTTACCTGGAGAATGATTAAACAATTCAATGACCATTAATCAAGATTGCAACTATAAAATAACTTTAATTCTCTTCATCGTTAACAGCAATGAAGTGAATTCTAGGCATACAGTTGTCTGATCATGATATTCATGCAAAACTAAGGCCTCTGTATGTACCTTGACAGGTACCATTTTTAAGATGGACAAATCCTGTATCATTGGTTACAAATCTGAAACAATGGGTTTAGTATTCACATTAAATCGTATAGAAATTTTCACATTAAATCATATAGAAATTTCTTAAAACTCTTACCGATCCCTGAGAATGGTCCAGAGCTCTCCACCTAGGCAAGCTTCCATCAACATATACAAATATTTGCTGTCCTTAAATGTTCTATATAATCTGTGGATTGTAAACAGAAAAACAAGAATTATAAACACTACTGTTTTATAAAAGCATGTAAATATTTTTCATTGCCCAGATTATAGTCTTACTCGTGACTTGCCAAACTTGAAATTTACTAAAAGAATGAGAAAGATCTAAATTCATAAAGAGGAAAAAGGAGGTTATGTTTATGATTTACACACTGTAGGGGATAGACTCTCCTTTGAAATGTGTTGTGTTCAGTTGCTTCAGTCATTGCTGATGACTCTGCGATCCTTTGGACTATAGCCTGCCAGGATTCTCCAGGCAAGAGTACTGGAGTGGGTCACCATGCTCTTCTCCAGGGGATTTTCCCAGCCCCAGGGATTGAACCCGTGTCTTCTGCATTGCAGGCAAATTCTTTACTGTCTGAGCCTCCAGGAAGCTTAATCCCAATGATTATGGACCCAGAGGACTTTTTGGGATTCCTCTAATTCCAATTTGGCTAACATTTTGAACATGGCCTCTTGAGCATTATTTAGTGGTCATAAACATACATAAACAAGGGTATACAGTGATGACACTTTAAAGTACAAAAGTGTATGCTGTTTTGCACTGGTCACTTAAATTCATGTGATACCCTGTTTTCAGCAAGTGCCACTGGCAAATTAAATAGAAAATATTCTGCATATATTTAAAAAATTGCTGTCTTATGAGTGCTCTCAAAATACTGAGATGGAACAGTCATTTCATTTTTTAAAATCTGCAAAAAATATTGAAATAAAGAATATTCAAGGTAAAGTAGTTTGATTTTTGGTATTAATATTGTCTTTCAAGTACCAGAGGTCTATGTAGAGTTCCAGAATAACTGAGAATAAAAATGGAACATTAGGAAATCTAATTTTTCCTTTAGGAAAAACATGTTTGTTTGTTTTGTTTTCAGAATCTGCTTCTCATTTTTTAAAAATCAATATTTTAGTGTTTTCTTATTTAGTGAAAACTTTCTTAAAATCTGATTTAAAACTATGTTTCTTTGTGTGAATCAAATGTGCAACAGTGAGCGCACATGGCAGAGAGTTTAGTGGTTGCTTTTCCACTTGGGAGTTGGGGACTTGAACCCCTGGGCAGTGTCCTTGCTGTTGTTGTTCAGTAGCTAAGTTGTGTCTGATGTCAGGCTTTCCTGTCCATCACCAACTCCCGGAGCTTGCTCAAACTCATGTCCATTGTATCAGTGATGCCATCCAGCCATCTCATCCTCTGTCACCCCCTTCTCCTCCAGTCCTCACTCTTTCCCAGCATCAGGGTCTTCTCCAGTGAGTCAGCTCTTCACATCAGGGGGCCAAAGGACTGAGGCTTCTGCATCAGTCCTTCCAGTGAATATTCAGGACTGATTTCCTTTAGGATGGACTGGTTGGATCTCCTTGCAGTCCAAGGGACTCTCAGGAGTCTTCTCCACCACAGTTCGAAAGCATCAGTTCTTTGGCGCTCAGCCTACTTTATGGTCCTTACCTCACTATGAAGTCAGAATGAGCCCCCTGCATGATCTGCTTCTCCGAGCGGATGTGTTCCTGCTGTCTTGTGTCTACGATGTGGCGTTTCTTGAGAATCTTCATTGCAAAGGTTTTGGATTCTTCACTTTTTAACTGGACCTTAAAGAAAGTCAGAAGGGAGTAAGTGAGAAAAAAAATCTACAGAGTTAATAAAACAATGCATTCTTAGCTCCAAATTAACAGGTGCATGGAGCATTGAAATGACACCCCAAACACCACCTGTGTCATGGTAAAGCCTGTCTGGAGCTGGATTTTAATCTAGGGCTCACAGACATTGCCCAGTCTCCTTCCACTGGACCTGATACATTTTCACCAACTGGATTCCCAATTAGTTTTGTGCCCACTGGGATTTCAAGAAGGGCAAGTGTATTTGATTCTCTTTATATTATATCATGTCATTTCATATTATGTGTTTGAGTATACTTTACCATTTTTCTCCTTGAATCAGCAAAGTAGAAATAAAAACTAATTTCTTCTCCAATTTTTATTACTTCCAGTAAGTTTTGGCCATATGGTCCTATATGATTTTCCGTTTTAGTTCTAGTCCACAAACATTTCTAGAGTTATTTAATTCAGACCCTTGTGTCTACTGAGACTGAAAATTTATGTACTGTTACTTCTTTTTATCTCAGTCTTTTCCTTATCTCCAGTTAAAAAACAGATGGTAATAAGATTTTTTTGCTTTTCAAAAGATTCTGGAAACTACTTTCCTTTGTCTTCTCAAAATGGGTATGATGGCTTTAATCTGACCTTAAACTTTACTCCATGGTGATACTAACTGGGAGACCTAACCTGAGCCTGGTTGTCCCCAGTGCTTCCAAGCCTCTGTTGCAGCCCCTCTTGGCTCTTGGTGACTCTGGAGGGGCTTGGGTTCTCCAGATGCCATTCCAAATATAGGTGCTGGTCTGTGTTCACTGTTTTACAAAGAATTCAGCTAGGTGACTTGTAAGGAGGAGAGAAAGCAGAGCTAATCACCTAACCTGAGCTATCATCTAGTGCTCTCAGGCCAAAGAATCCTCAAGATAATACCAAACAGCCCACGTTTTTCTGAACTAATGAAAGCACTGGAGAAATAAGACAACAAGCCATTTCTGCTTTTCAACTTAAGTATGGCTGCCCCCTGTTTAGTTGTGAATTGCTTACAGCTTTAGCTGCAAGGATGGTGAAGGTTTTAAGTGCCTTGTTCATGTACACATGGACAGACTGAATTCAACTGAGAAGACATTACTGTGGCAAGATCTTTAGAAGAAAACATGAAGACACTTCAAATAAAGAGGCTGCAGTTTGCTGCCAGCATTTGAGAATGTATGACAGGTTAGAAGGGAAAATGGATATTTGAAAATGCCATAAACAACTAAAGCCCCTCTATGCCATTTGTGATACTTGTTGAGATGATAGATTAGTGTGACACAAATGAACTCAGTTATAGTTCACAGTAAAATACAAAATGTGAAAATTCACTTCTAAAAGAAATTTGGACAGAGAAGAAAGATGACATGAAAAATGAGCTGTGTTAGAATACTGACATTCACATAGATGGACCTAGAGATTATTAGAGTGAAGTCAGTCAGAGAGAGAAATGTCACATAATACCCCTTATGTGCAGAATCTGAAAAGAGATGATGCAAATGAACTTATTTATAAAACAGAAACAGAATCGCAGACTTAGAGAACCAACTATGGTTGCTGGGAGAGTGAGGGGGGAACGGATAGTTAGGGAGCTTGGGATGGATATGTACACACTGCTGTATTTGAGATGGATAGCCAACAAGGGCCTACTGTACATAGTCCAGGGAACCCTGCTCCATGTTAGGATGGGAGGGGGTCTTGGGGTAGAATGAATACATGTGTGTGTATGGTTGCATCACTCCGCCATGAGCCTGAAACTATCACAATATTGTTAACCCGCTATACTACAAGATAAAATAACAAGTTAAAAAAGTATTAACATTCAGAGAAGAAATCTGATCATATTCCCTCTTTAGAGTCTTACCCAGATAAGTGACTGAAAAGTAGGTCACACAATTTACTCTCTCTAGAGATGTTAACATTTTAACTTGTATATAGGTTAGGAGGAAAGAACTCTGGCTTTAGGGTGACAGGTCTGGACTTCAATCCCAACTCCACTTAAGGTCTCTCTCTCTCTCAGTCTTCTTGGGCAGCTGAGTAACTTCTCTGAGCCCCAGTCCTGGCTGAGGATAACACCACGTACTGTGTGGAGTTAATCGCGACCTTACATGAGGAAGTGCCGCCACTTGGGCATTCGTTGTTGTCTTGCTGCAAGTATCTTGGATAGATCAAATGTTATCCTTAAAACTAAGCTAGATCATGTCACTTCTCTGCTCAAACACTGCAGTGGCTTCCCAGCTCACTCACGATAAAGACAGAGCTGTCAGAGATGCCTACAAGGCCCTGCATCATTTGAACTCCTCTCCCTGTAAGCCTCCCTCCCGCCTTGGGGTCACTGTGTTCAGGTCACACTGGACACCTTGCGGCTCCTTGAGCACAACAAGGAAGCTCTTACCTCGGGCCATTTGCCCATGCCTGCCGAAATAGTCTCCCATAGGTATCCTCCGGGCTTGCCGCTCAGTTTCCTAAATTCTCTGTTCAAATATTTCCTTACTTAGAAAGTCTCTCCACACTAGTCTACATAAAAGAGTAACCACCTACTTCTCCCTTCCCTTTTGTAGTGTTCTATATAGCTCTATCACAAGGTATATTTATTCTGTATTTATCACACCAAATATTTATTCTGATTACTTGTTTAGTATCTGTCTCCTTTCACTAGTCTATAAGCAACCCAAGACTGGGGGTTGTTTTGTTCACTGTGCCTGACATAGGATAAATGCTCATGAAGTATTTGTTGACTAAGTGCATCAGAGAAAGAATGAAATAAGCCATGATGACTTATCACTAACAGAGCCACAAGAGAGCTGGTACCTTAGCATCATACTGTGTACCTCTGAGCTTAACAGGATAAAGCAAGGGAACTTATAAATGACAAGTGCATAGCATTTACTCTTTTTCTTCTTTCCAAAACTGCCCTTATGCATAAGAAGGAAGAAAAGATTTCCATATGCTGATGTGGCATAGACAATATACATACCAAATATCTATATAATTCAGCTCCGAATTTTCAGTTTTTATGCTTACAACATGTTTTCTTAACCTTCATTTTTCCTTGAATGACTACGATGTGGTATTATTACGGGGTACAGTAACAAAGCTGAAGCAGGGTATAAAGGAGACATAAAATCGCCTACTACAATTAATAACATCATCTCTAGGATGTTAACTGAATTTTGGCAACAGTTGTCCATCTGCATCTAAATACAGAATATATTTATGAAGGGTCAAATAGAAATGTGTTCACTGATATGTTAACAATGGTCTCTAAGGGAGATTTTTAGTTGATTTAGTTCTTCTAACTTTTTTGAAATGGTTAACTTTTGTACAATTAGTATATCTCACCTGTATGATAAGTGAAACTGATTTTTCCTGGTCATGGAAAAATTTTTAAAGTCTCTTTTAAATCAGAATAGCTATTTATTCTGACTCTCTCAAAGGATTCTGGTGCAGTGGAATTAGGATCCATGAATGCAAAGACCTTGAGAAGTTGTGTGCAGTAGGATAATAACCTATTCAAGTTCAGGCTGAACACACTAGTCATATCTTTAAAGAACATACCTTGTTTTTTTTATTTCAACACAAACTCTCAGAGTAAGTTACAGCAGTTTGTATTAAGTGGGTCTAAACTATTGTGCTTTATTATGAAGGTGTTTTCACAAAACTAATCCATGAAAACTTTTAAGGTGAAATTTAGTTTGCTTTTTATTTGTCCTATTGCAAATTAATTATTTGGTGGCTCAGTGATACAGAATCCACCTGTAATGCAGGAGATGCAAGTTCAACCCCCGAGTCAGGAAGATCCCCTGGAGAAGGAAATGGCAACCCACCCCAGTATTCTTGCCTGGGAAATCCCATGGACAGAGAAGCCTGGCAGGCTACAGTCCATGGAGTCATGAAGAGTCGGAAGTGACTTATCAACTAACCTACTAACACCAAATTAGTTATACCAACACCGCTTGTGCCGATTTGAGATAATGATGATAATGATTTTATAGCAGGTCAGCTAGAGATGACAGTTTTGAGTGTGGACAGAGGCAGGCAAAAGAGAAGAAAAGGAATGCATACTTTCCTTCTTTTTTTGCTTAGGAATCCTTCCCAGCCTGGTTGGTCAGGCATGATTCCCAGGTCTGTCTTTGCAGATCATTCCAATATTACCTAGATGTGCAGGCTAAAGCACTGGTTGAGAATGTAAATTTTGAAACTTGTCTACCTTTGTTTAAATATCAACTTGTTTTTTTTTTTTTTTGATTGTGATCCTGAACACATTTCTAAAACTCTTATTTCCTTATCTGTAATATGGGAATAATTCTTACCTGTGAAGATGAAATAAAAGGGCCTATATATCAAACATAGTGTATGGAACAGAGAACACGTTCAGTCAGTTGGTTTTATTCTTTTGTACTTCTTAGTTTAATGGTCTCTTCAGGCCAAAGCAATTTTGTCAAAATATGATCCACTACAGGAATGAAACTTTGAACCCGTTTGTATTCCCAACCCACCTACTTCACTTCTACCCAGTGAACAAGCAGCAGATTGAGAGGCTTTAGGTAAAAGATTGCTGGCTTTTGGACCACATTGGTTTCTCAAGATTTCTAGAAAGGCAACATGAATAAAAAAATGCTAATGCTCAATATCTTTCTTCTGTTTTTTTATAAGTAATGCTATGTGCTATATCAGAGATTAAAATTAGCATAAGTTTCATTTGTGTGAAAAGTTATTTTAACGTGAATCGCTGTGTTGCCATTTGAAGGAATATATACTTGAGCAAGGTGAATCTTAGTATGGGAATTTTTGACAAAGATTTTGATACATTCTTAACTATCAGGCTCTATCTGGTACCCAAATTATATGGACCTGAAGATGAGAGGCAGTACCACCAGTATTTTAAAGAGCTTTGAAGACACAATTGCTGACTGTATTTAAATATGTGCTTTCTTTTATCTGGGACAAACACTTGCTTTATAAAGGCTTGTCTCCTGCTGGACCTAATTTTTTACACTTACTAGGGAAGAGGGTTCTGATCAGAGCAAGGTTAAAATTAGCTCAGTGCAATGACTAGGGGTTGGTCCTTAGAATCTACTTGGCCATTCTTCTCCTGAACCTTTTTATTAACAGTTCATAGTTTATTTAGCACTATAGGTATCTTTTCATTATTTTGGAAGAAAATGGATTTCTGAACTATACTGTAATTAAAATAATTTATTAAGGTTTGAACTGACAATATCACATAGCCTATTATTATGCAACATTCCTTTATAAAGTAACTCAAATTACATTTTCATGCACAACAGGAAAGGATGACTTGCTTAGGTAAGCTAATGCTATAGACCACAGATGATGAAGTGAGTGTAGAAAAGCTTATAACAGGGAGAGGTGGGCAAGATGGCAGAGCAGGGAGACTGTGAACTCATATCCTCTCACAGACACAGCAAAATTACAACTGCTTATAGAGCTTCCATCTATAAGAGTGACCTGACCGAGACTAGCAGAAAAGATTTTCTACAACTAAAGGAAGAAAGAAGGAATTGCCATGAAACAAGAAGAAGAGGCAGAGACACAATACTGTTAGGACCCACACCCTTGGATCTGCAACTCACAAATAAGAGGAATATTACAATCACAGAAGTCCTTTCCAAGGAACAAGGGGTCCAATCTCACATTGGTCTCCCTGGCCTGTGAGTCCTACACCTAAAATATGAGCCCCTATAACATCTGGTTTTGAAAACCAGCGAGGTTTGCGTTAAGGAGTGCAGAAAGGCGTTTTTCACTCTTAAGTGGCATGTACAAAAATCTCACACGCTTCAAGTCCCAGGAGATTGAAAGGAGCCTGGATCAGAACTACCTACTAATCTCTGAGAGCCTCTGGAGAGGCAGGCGGGCAATAGGAGCACCCTTGGTGCCATTTTAGGAAGCTTGTTCTACTATGGGGACATAGGCACTGCAAAGTACAACTTCAGAATCCTCTTTCTATCCTATTACACTTCCCTGGTGGCTCAGATGGTAAACAATCTGCTTGCAATGCAGGATACCCAGGTTTAATCCCTCAGTCAGGAAGATCCCCTGGAGAAGGGAATGGCAACCCACTCCAGTATTCTTGTCTGGAGAATCCCATGGACAGAGGAGCCTGGCGGGCTACAGTCCATGAGGTCAGAGTCAGACACGACTGAGTGACTCTATCCTAATAGTGCTGGGTACTCGGCACCAGTCCCAGATATGCCCCTCCAGCCCAAGTCATGGAGACAGCTCTGCGGGGACTCAGCCCCACCACTGAACTAAGGAATAAGACCAAACCTCAGAAAAAGAACTAAACAAAGTGTAGATAAGCATTCTACCCAATACAGAGTTCAAGATAATGATCATAAAAATGCATGGATAAACACAGAATTTCACCAAAGAGTTATAAAATATAAAGAAGAACCAAAGAGATCTGAAGAACATGGCAAGTGAAGTAAAAAGTCCACTAGAAGGATCAACAGTAGGTTAGATGGTAAGTGAAATGAAAGTTCCTCAGTCGTATCCGACTCTTTGTGACCCCATGGACTATACAGTCCACGGAATTCTCCAGGCCAGAATACTGGAGTGGGCAGCCTTTCCCTTCTCCAGGGAATCTTCCCAAACCAGGGACTGAACCCAGGTCTCCCACATTGCAGATGGATTCTTTACCAACTGAGCCACAAAGGGAAGACCAGAGGAATAGATAAGTGATCTTAGCTAAGTAATGGAAATCATACAAGCTGAACAGAAAAATAAAAGAGATTAAAAAAAATAAAGATAGTTTGAGGCTTCTTAGACAATACTGTGTGCACTAACATTAGAGAGAAAAATATATTTCTGAATCCATTCTACCAGGCCAGCATCATCCTGATACCAAAATGAGAGATAGATACCATTAAAATAAAAAAAATTACAGGCCAAATCACTGGTGAATATAGATGCAAAAACCTTCAACAAAATGTTAGCAAATCAACTCAACAAAACATTAAAATGATCATAAGCCATGATCAAATGGGATTTACAGCAGGGAATGCAAGGATGGTTAATATCTGCAAATCAATTAATATGATACTCCACATTAACAGACTAAGGACTATCTCAATAAACACAAAAATCTTCTGACAAAATTCTACATTGATTCATGATTAAAACTCTCAACAAAGTGGGTATTGAGGAAAAATGCCTCAATATATAAATATGACATATCCACAGCTAACATGATATTCAACAATGAAAAGCTAAAAGTATTTTCCTTAAGATTAGGAACTATACAAGGATGACCACTCTCATCAAACATATATTTGAAAGTCCCTACTATAGTAGTCAGGGCAGAAAAGAAATAAAAGGAATCCAAACTAGAAAGAAGCAGTGAAACTGTTACTGTTTACAGATGGTATGATATCATATATAGAAAACCCTAATCCCCCCAGAAAAACCCTATTAAAACTATAAGTGAATTTGGTAAAGTTTCACAATACAAAATTAATATATAGGAATCTACTGCATTTCTATAAATTATCAATGAACTATCAGAAAGAAACTAAAACAATCCCATCTATAACTGTATCAAAAGAATAAAATACATAGGAATAAATCTAACCAAAGAGGTAAAGAGTTGTATCCTAAAAACTAGAAGACATTAATTAAAGAAACTGAAGAAAATAAAAAGTTAGAAAGCTATTTCATGCTCATGAAATCGAAGAATCAATATTGTTAAAATGAACATACTACTTACTCAAGGCTCATCTACAGATTCAATGCAATCCCTAACAAGTGTTTTTCACAGGAATAATAATTCTAAAATTTGTATTTAGACCCTGAGTAGCCAAGGCAATCTTGAGAAAGAAGAACAAAGTTGCAAGTATAATACTCCTTGATTTCAAACTATACTGTGAAGCTATAGTAATCAAAAAAGTAGGTACTGGCACAAAAACAGACACAAAGATCAATGGAACAGAATATAATGCCCAGAAATTAACCCAGGCTTATATGGTCAGTTGATTTATAACAATGGAAGCAAGGATATGTCAATACATGAAGAAAAAACATCTTTCCAACAAATGGTGCTGGAGAAACTAAACCGTTACATGCAAAAGAAATTGACTACTTTCTCATACTATATACAAAAAATAAACTCGAAATGGATTAAAAGCATAATTGTAAGTCCTAAAACAATAAACTCCAAGAAGAAAATATAGACAGTAGGCTCTCTGACATCAGTATTAGTAATACATTTTTCAAAATGTCTCCTCAGGGAATGGAAACAAAAGCAGAAATAAACAAACTAAAAATCTTTTGCATGGTGAAGGAAACCATCAACAAAACAAAAAGGCAACCTATTGAATGGGAGAAATATTTGCAAGTAATATGTCCAATAAGGAGTTAATATCCAAAGTATACAAGGAAACCACACAGCTCAACATAAAAAACCCCAAACAATCCAATTAAAAAAAATGGGCAGAGGAACTGAATAGACATTTGTCCAAAGAAGACATACAGATGGCCAAGAGACACTTGAAAAGATGCTCAACATCTCTAATCATCAAAAGGAGATGCAAATCAAAACCACAGTGAGAATTTGCCTCACACCTGTGAGAATGGCTATCATCAAAGATACCATAAACAACAAATGTTAGGGAGGATGTGGAGAAAAGGGAACCCTCATTGGTAGGATTGTAAATTGGTATGTGTGTGCTCAGTCATTCAGTCATGTCTGACTCTTTGTGGCTCCATGGACCTCCTGCCCGGCTCCTCTGTCCGTGGAATTCTCCAGGCAAGAATACTGGCGTGTGTTGCCATTGCTTACTCCAAAGGATCTTCCCAACCCAGGGATTGACCCTCATATCCTACACCGGCAGGCAGATTCTTTACCACTAGTGCCATTGGTATAGGCAATTACAATTACCCAATTTTTATAGATTCCTATTAAAAGTAAAAAATAGAACTGCCATATGATTCAGCAATTTCACTTCCGAGTATTTGCTCAAAAAACCCAAAATGCTAATTCCAAAGGATATATACGTTCCCATGTTCATAGCAGTGTTATTAACCATAATAAAAAAAATAGCCAAGATATGGAAGCAACCTAAGGGCCCATCAACAGACAGATGGATCAAGAAGATGTGGTGTGTGCTTTATATAAAATATTAGCTATAGAAATTAAATCTTGCCATTCACAACAACAGCAACAGATCTAGAGGGTGGTATGCCAAGTGAAGTAAGTCAGACTGAAACAGAAATGCTATAATATCTTACTTACATGTGGAATCTAAAAGCAAAACAAACAAACTAAACAAAAAAAGACTCATAGATACAGAGAATAAATGTGTGGTTATCAGTGGAAGGAGGTGGGGGTCATAAAATAAGGGAAAGGGATTTAAGAGGTAGAAATGTTCAGTTATAGAATAAGCCAAGGGGATGTACTATATAGCAGAAAGAACATGGTGATATAATATTGTAATAACTATATGGGGACAGATGATTACTAGATTTATTGTAATCATTTTCTAATGTATGCAAATATCGAATCACTATGTAGTACACCTGAAACTAACATTATATGCCAACTATATTTCAGGAAAAGCTAACAGGAAACCTGGATTCTAGTCTTGGATCTTTTAGTAATAGGTTTATGATTAGTCATATATCTTTACTGGCCCTCAGGCCACCTCACAGAACATGAAGGGCTACGCTAAATTACATCCAAGAGTTCTGGAAAATTCTATGAATCCTAAATTTGACATAATGTACATTTAAAAAGCATATTAATTATATTTAACCTTATGGAAACAGTTCTTGTGGGAGCAGCTTGGGCCAAAGGATAAAGGGAGGATTTCCCAAGTAACCAAAAGGTAGCTTAAGGAAACGTGATGATTCACCCTGAAAGCATGACGCTGCATTTACAGTACAAGCGTATTCTGTTGGGAGGTGGATGTTTCAGTCATTCTGTTCTCTCAACCACAGCACCTGAAGGAGATCTGCTTATCTGTTGTATTCTCTGTGTTACTAATTTTCAAAGAATATGCACTGGCTATCCCAAGTGGCCCAGTGATAAAGAATCTCTGCCAGGGCAGCAGATGCACGCTCAATCCCTGGGTTGGGAAGATCCCCTGGAGGAGAAAATGGTGGCTCACTCCAGCATTCTTGCCTGGAAGACCCCACGGACAGAGCAGCCTGATGGGTTCCTCTACAGTCAGAACACAGTGTGACTGAGCACGCGTACACTGGATGAAATAGCAGTAGCTTTCCCAAGAAGAGCATTAAAACAGGTCCCAGGGTATAAAGGAAATCTAGGCAGAGTCACCCTACTTGTAATAGCGGGACAACAGCAAAACAGAAATGACAAATTATTTTCTCTAAACAAAATAGCACAGGATTTAACCAGGCAATCCATGTTACATGGGATGGCATAAAATCATTTCTTTATTTTTGACAGGTGTTAAATAATCCAAGACAGGAGTTAAATAATCCAAGATTTAAGTAGCCATGGTCTGTATTATAAGATTTAAGTAGCCTGTATTTACTTCGAATTGAGGTAATTTATGGACTTCATGATAAGGTCTGTAGTAAAAAGAAAAGTTCTATAAGTGAAGATGGAAGGAAGGCAGAGGGGGAAGCAAGGGAAGGAGGGAGGGAAGGAAAGAAAAAAACGTCCTGGACTGAGAGAACTGTTTGGGTCCTCTTCCGCAGGGGAGTATGCTTTCTCTGTTCCAGTTACAGTCCTCAACCATATTCATCAAAAAAGGCAAAAGACCCATAATAGAACTTTTCATAGCTGAGTAAATAAATACACCAACGGTGAGACCCTCTAGACATGCATAAGCCCTAGGTTGTTCTGCCTCCATCATTTTCCAGTATTCCCCTATTGCCAGACATCGCTTCACAGCTTGAGATTCTGACCTCACACTGACCTGTGATATACAGACCTCAAACTCTGTGTTCAGCAAACAACTTAAACAGCTCTATTCTATAGCAACTGGCTACAGTAACAAAGCTGAAGCAGTGTATAAAGGAGACATAAAATCACCATAAATTCAAAAAGAAGGAAAACATGAAGTTGCTGTGTATTAAACACATGTTTATTTAGATCTACAAAGAACTAGATTTACATTGAATAATTATACATCTAGAAAATAAAAGCTTTTTAGTGTAAAACACAGTTTTAGCATAAGAAAACATGCAATAAAAAGGCTAATCTTTAGAGAGAGAGTAAATTAGCAGTTGCTGGAACTGAGAGTAGGAATGGAGAGTATTTGCAAATGGGCCACAAGGTTCTTATTAAAGTGATGGAAATGTTCTAAAATTGGATTGTGGTGGTGATTGTACAATTTTGTGGGGAATAGATTATACCTCAACAAAGTTTTCAAGGAATTTTAAAAAGAAAAGGCCCCCCAAATATGTGTATCTATAGTTTCTAGTTCTTTTCTTTTTTAATTGTGTGATAGTTATGTTTTTAATTTACATTTTAAGGAACTGCATGTCAGAAATGCTTTTCTTTCTATGCTTATCTTTAGCTCTTCAATACAAGTTCCCCAATTAGTTATAGTTTTTTTTTTTTACTCTAGTTTTGGTAAACTATCAACATTTTTATAAACAGTTTATTCTTTTAATGACTTCCCTATTTTATGACTTTTCTTTTAAGCCCTAAGTTCAAAAAAGTTGTGTCCAAATAAAGGTTGGTGTGGGTCAATTTAAGCAAAATGTACCTACCTATCACAAAATTCTTAAAACTTTTCTAGTCAAAATGATATGTATTTGCTGGGTAATGTCTTATTATTTTAATAATATACAAACTATAATCATACACAAGATCATGTAATCTGGAGCCTCATTTTCCTCACAAGAATAAAACCACATTAGTTTATAGCTGCACATATTGGAAGACCAAATCAGATGGTATATGTGAAAATACTTTGCAAATTAAAAAGTGCTAGGTAAGAATCGTTATCATTATTACCATGAATTCCAAGATATGTGGGAATGCTAATTAAAAGGGATACTTAGACTTCCCTGATAGCTCAGTTGGTAAAGAATCTGCCTGCAACGTGGGAGACCCCGGTTGGATTCCTGGGTCAGGAAGATCTGCTGGAGAAGGCAAAGGCTACCCACTCCAGCATTCTGGCCTGGAGAATTCCATGGGACTATATAGTTCACGGGGTCGCAGAAAGTTGGACATGACTGAGCGACTTTCACTATAAATAGTATTTTACTACTATAATTCATAGTTAAATCTGTTTTTAAGTTAGTTGTTCCTACCATCTGAATGAAAAGGAATAGGAAAAATTTATCTGTCTGAATTTAAGGAACTTTTTCTTTAAACAGAGAAAGAAAAAGCAATGTTACTGCTGTGACTCAAATAACATTTTCAGACATGAAATACTGTTGCTGCTGCTGCTGCTGAGTCACTTCAGTCGTGTCTGGCTCTATGAAATCCTAATGTGCCCAAATATTCAGGAAGAATTGACTTATTGCATTAGTGAAACAAAGTTCAATTTTTTTAAGGGCACAGAAAGCTTCTATTCTACAAAGTAGTTTTGGACTGTACTCCTCAACATTTCCTAACCAAAAAAAAAAAGGATAACTTTTGTGAAAATTACATTTCACTGTGTAAAAGTACTATAAAGTTCAGGAAACATTAAGCATAATTTTTTTAAGCATAATCTTAATTAAAAACTTGTCTGATTTCACAGTTGTTAAAACCTCTTTTCTCACTAGTTATCCACAGTTTTATTCCTTACCTGTCTCTCTACATTACATAGTAATATCATAGGTTTCTTTTCCTTCATCTATGTCTGAAGCTTAAGAAAGAACCATGGCATCTGTTTTATTCCATAGGATACACAGGGAGAAACATCAAAAACTTGTCACCGTCTTCATGATGCATATCCAAACGACACAGAAAATGGAAAGGCTGGACAATGAGTTAGATAAGGATGTCAGAGTTTGAAAATTATTCGGCCATGAGCACAGAGGTGTGGCCCTGTTGTACGATTTTGTACTTAAGATTTTATTCATAATATTAAGCACTATTATGTATAACATTAAGCACTTAGTAACCACTAAGCTATCTATATTAATGGTTAGACATATCTACTTCAGAACAAAGAACCTAGAAAAAGTGATTTGTCTTATCTTTTTTCATTTGATTCCACCTGCCATTTGAACAAGTGATAATCAAGAGACAGTCTTTTCATCCTTGTTTTCCTTCCCTAGGTCACCACGCCTGTCATGAAAAGTGTCCATAACTCCATTTTCTCTGTAACTTGCCTTTAGACCTAAAATTCAGTTCTATGGCTAGTGACAAGAAACATAAAGAAATATATATTTTCTTAAATTCAAATTGAGTAAAAGATGTGCAAAGTAGTGTTCATAGAGGAGATAGTTTTCATTTTAATTTTTTAAAAAGACATTTAACTTTCAGTTTAGAGGAAGATGAGAAAGAGAGATCCATATTTTTCAATTTTTAATTACAACATGAACAAAAGTTTGGATTATTTTATGGAAATCATTTGCAAATGAACGAACACTTGTGATTTCCCTTAATAGAGAATTAGCATTGATAGATTTTGACTCAAAGGGCTACTTACATTTCAGATTGTCTACTGAAATCTGAAATTTAAACATATTTCTCTTCCCTACAGTACTTATTTTCATTTTGTAGTGATATTAAAATTGATTTTACTACCTATGATAGACTTTAAATTATTTTCTTTCATCATTTAATTTCTATGTATAATCTCACTAATATAAAGAAGTACTATATGCAATAGTTTTTTACTGTTGAGTATTTCACATAATTCCAGTTATTCTAATACTTAATACTTAAAATGCCACATAGATGGAGTTCAGTGTAAGTCGACACTTCACTTTCTTTTGCTTATTGACTCAGTGAAGGTTTAAAATGAGTTTAAATGACACAGTGAGAATCATATACAGCAAAATTCTACTCTCTGAGATGTGATCATATTAATTTATGAGAATGTTTGCATTCTAGTCATACTTTTGAGATGTTACTTGTAACTTTTTTAGAAATGGTTATATGCTGGAAGACTTTTAATCAAATGGCTTATAATCAGATCTTAATATCCTAATATATGGTATACTTGAACTTCACCCTTTCTGATATTTAAACATGTCTAACTTCTTTCTCTGCTGTTTTCTACTTTGAAATTTTCAAAAGATTTTTGTAATTCACATGTAGTTAAGCCAATTCAGCATGTGTTTACTGTTCTTATGCTTACGCTAACTTGACCTATAAAAACTACACTAAACATTGAAACTGTTTTTTCTGTGAAAGTGGAATCTGAGATTACATGACCAGATAGTGGTTCATATTAGTTTAGCCTGTAATTTTCAGGGTATTGATGATGTCCCCAATACTACTGTCAATTTGCAAGGCAGTTAACTGAAGCCGGGGTTAACAACCAAGTCATCTGACCCATGGGTTTCCCTGATAGCTCAGTTGGTAAAGAATCCGCCTGCAATGCAGGAGACCCTGGTTCGATTCCTGGGTCAGGAAGGAAATGGTAACCCACTCCAGTGTTCTTGCCTGGAGAATCCCAGGGACGGCGGAGCCTGGTAGGCTGCCGTCTATGGGGTCACATAGTCGGACACGACTGAGTGACTTTCACTCACTCACTCATTTGACCCACAAAATCTCCCGATAACTTAGCTCAGTGTTAAGCCTAATATATGACGCACATCGGTGGCAACTAGGGCCATTAATGTGAGGGAGAGAGTATGACTTAGCAATGAACTAAATGTACACAGTTGATGAGATACACTGAAATATTCAGAGTCATCTTTTTTTCAGTTTATTTCCAGAAAGCAAGACCAATCATTTCATTTGATTTAAGAGGACACGGCTAGTTTCAACACTAATAACAAATAGAAGGTGTTTTTCCCTTTCATGGAAGGGATCTGTCACTGAATGTGTTTATACAAAATTTTCAGGGACATGGAATACATCTTGGCACAAAGTAAACTACCTTATTCAGAAGTGAAATTATGGTGTTTATTTCTGGGAGCACTGCCACCTAAAAATAGCCTGTCTAGTCACCTTAGAGTGTATTCTTTTATTTCATGGGTGCAAGTTCAGAGCTGAGTCTGTGTTTATTTGCGTTCCTCACTTGACCTAATGGCCAAAAATGCCTGATGCCTTAAAGTACATCTCCTTAAAGAATAGAATATGGTTATACCCTGCCAATTGGTCATCTAGTATTCCTCCCTGCTCCCTCACACAAGCCCTAGTCGGGCCACTTGCTTTGGTGTCCTGGGGAAACACATGGCCTTCTGTGCTGTAACCTTTTCCTGGAATGGCCTTCCCCCAAATGGCCTTTTCTTATGTCTCTATTTAACTCCCAACCTATTCCCTCAGCTCTAGCTTGAGTTCTGTGTTTTCTTAGGACCTCACTACACCATCAACTCCAAATGCTCTCTTTTTGAAATGCTGAGAACCCTTCTGCATGACTGAGAATTTAACACAGTTCTGAAAGATTTCATTTGCTGTTTTTCATATGTATGAATCTTCTTACTTAGGAGAAGGCAAGAAGTTCTTGGAGGGTAGGAATCACACCTCATATTTCTACATCCCACAAAAAGTGTTTAGGAAATTTTTACTAGATAAACTTTTGCTGCATATGATGTGACCATAAATTCACTGGATTAAAAAATCAAATTTATGTCACAGAAAACAAAAAAGGTGAGTGAGTGGAATAATTGGTGATAAAAGAGTTCATTCAAAATTTATCTTAAGGCTTGGAAAGACATGTCCATTGCCTTCTAGATTTATGATGTGTGCTCTGTTGCTTTACTCATGTCTGACTCTGTGACTCTAAGGCCTGTATCTCACCAGTCTCCTTTGCCTACATTTGTAGTTGTCCCTTAATATTCTGCAGGGATGGGCTCCAGAATATTAAGGATCCTCTGTGGATACCAATTTCTGCAAGTCCCAGATATTAAATGGCATAGTATTTGCATATAACCTAAATTAATCCTCCTGTATACTTTAAACCATTTCTAGACTGCTTATGATATCCAATACAATGTAAATGCTATGTAAATTGTTTCTCTGTCAAATTCAAGTTTGTCGTTTTTCTAACAGCATTTGCCCACATTGCATCCCTGTGTCACACTTTGGTGATTCTCACAATATTGGAAATTTTTTAATTAGTATTTGCTATCATAATGTGTGATCAGTAATCTTTGATGTTACTACTATGACTCACTGAAGATTCAGATGATAGCATTTTTTAGCAATAAAATGTGTTTTAATTAAGGTTTGTACATTGTTTTTCAGACATAATGCTTTTTCATACTTTATAGACTACAGTATGATATATACATGGCTTCCCTAGTGGCTTAGTGGTAGAGAATCTGCCTGCTAGGCAGGAGATGTGGGTTCAGTCCCTGGGTCAGGAAGATCCCCTGAAGAAACAAATGGCAACCCAAACCCACTCCCATATTCTTGCCTGGAAAGTCCCACTGACAGAAGAGCCTGGGGGCTACAGTCCATGGGGTTGCAAAAGAGTCGGACACAAGTTAGTGACTAAACAACAATATGCAAACCAAAAAATTCCCTGTGACTTGCTTTATTGTGATACTCTATTGAAGTAGTCTGGAATTGAACCCACAGTATCTCTCAGAAATGCCTGTATTGTGACTGCACCTGTTATGTTCAGGTAGCACTTATCAAATTGGATTTTCTTTAGCTCTCTGAATAACTTGTTTTCTCAGAAATCAATACTATTTATCACAATGAATAATTTGTGTCACTTCTCATTCTTTTGGAGAATAAATGAGGATGACACGTTTACTAATAATCCTAGCAGGTTATGGTAACCCACTCCAGTATTCCTGCCTGGAAAATCCAGTGGAGAGAGGAGCCTGGTGTGCTGCAGTCCACAGGGTTGCAAAGAGTCGGACATGACTCAGAGACCAACACTGTGTTGACTAGTAAGGTATGTCTAGAGGAAGGCTATGTTAAAATGAGGCCATTCTGAGTGTTCACCCGGCATAGAGTCCTGATCCACTTTGGTTACTGAGGACCCAAGGCTGTAGGGTGGCAGGGTTTTCCCCAGGCATCCTCTGCAGCATAAACCGCTGTGGCCACAAATGGCGGCGTTGCCCAGTGATCCCACAGCTGTTCTATTTCACTGTCACGTGTGTGGCTTGGCAGCAAGAAGCTCTTGAAAAGTTTTCCTCTTCCGTGGGGTTTCCCTTTGGAGTTCAGTCTCCCTTTCATAACGATGGAACAAAACTGTTGACTGAGAAGTAGGTGTTTCACCTCTTAGTCCCTATTTTTTTTTCTTTAAGTTGGCGTACATAGTCTTGCACGTCATTTCCATGTGACACACAGTGACTGAGCAGCTGGGAAAAGTGCCGTGAGAGTGGTATGGATACACACAGGTACACAGACCCTGTTACACTAATGTGGTTGTGAGTGTAGGCAGAGTCCTTACAACTTGCTACTACATTACCCCATCCTGGGCGATCCCATCATGGAACTGTGGCACAGGTGAAATGAGAGGTGACCTTTGTCCTCCGTTTGGCAAGAGCCAGACCCTTGTTGTGCCCAACCAGGGTGCCGTGGTTTAAGAAAATTATGGAGAAAGTGGATATGATTTAGCAGTTTGCACCAAAAATGATTTCCTATCCAGAGGTTAAGGGGTGGGGCTTTACAATTTAGAGGAGAAATGGATAAGTTAGAGCAGACGACTTCAGGTTCACAAAGGTTTAGTGTGAGGATGACTGAAAATTGTTTCCCATCTCCACTCATGACAGATCAGAAAGTAAGGAGCTTAGTGGTTTGAGGGAATTTAATACAAGCTCTCATTGCAGGTCATTTGAAGACCTCAGGCTCTCATATTGGGGAAATGCTTATATTCTCAGGACTTGGCCTAACAATGGTACAAAAGAGGAAAATTCTTTCATCCCTTTCCTTTTCTATAGGCAAAGCCAAAAATGATCAATGGGTAGTTATTATTAGCATATTTTAATAATAATAATAACACTGCCAACACTTACTAACCTATTATGTGGAAGGCACTATTTTAAGGACTTTAACTCATTCAGTCTTTGCAATCTGTTAGGCACATACCCTTTTATTATTCTCATTTTAGAGATGAGGAAACTGAGGCTCAAGAGGTTTATGTAAATGACTAATCACACACAGTTGGCAAGATCTGAATCCAGAAAGACTGATTCCAGACTTCTAGCTTTTAGCTACCATGTCATACTATCTCATGTTTATTTTTCGCTCTATAGATATTTTAACACTAAACTAGGAGCCACAAAAGAGAAAAAGAGACTCTCTGAATGTCTGACAGAGGAAGAGGTGAATAGTGGATAATCATAAATACAGGTTCTTGAATTCTAACAGACTTTTTTTAAAAAAGAAAACAAAGGTACACGTATGATAATGAAGTATGACACTTGTTTGATTTTATAATGGTGGCTGTTATTGGTGTGACAGAATCTAAATATTTTTAGAAGTCAAAATGATTAAAGAAGAAATTCTAGTTTAAAAATCAGTAGTTTTGGGCAATAACAACAGCTCTTTCAGTGACCTGTGATCTTAGGTCACTTATACACATTATTCTTGACATCTTTCCTGTGAAATGTGGATTATGCCTCCTAGAGTAGTTATAAAGGCAAAATTATACACAGGATATGAGAGCAATTTGAAGATAATAAAGCTGGGTTCAAATAAAAAGCTTTATTATTTGAGTAAGAAAGTAATACCAGTTTATCAATAAACATTACTAACAGTTTATTAATAAACTGTCTTACAGTGGTTCATTTTATGAGAAGTGTACCAAAACACTTTAGGTTATTTATTTCAGTGCCTTACTGTTGTTGATTTTCTGTCTTAGAAATTCGAAGACATTCAGGAAGTCTTGCTCTTTCTTCCATGAGCTGAGCACAGGCTGCTCATACTCTATGGGTTTACTTATTACTTTGCACAATTGCCTGTCCCAGAAGACTGTGAGTCCCTAGAGGCAGTGGCTATTTTCTATTAAACTTTGTATGTCTCAGCAGAGAGCTGGCTACATACATATAAAATAAATTATGTAGAAAGAATATAATCCAAGAAGAAAGAGAGCATGTTTTCCATATCACTGTTCCTATATTTTATCCAAGTATGGTGTTCTGGAATAGGTTTGAATTGCTGAATAAATAGATTAAATATTTAACACTGAAAGTAACCACCACACAGCACTGCTCGATTAATAAATTTGACTTGTATCAATCTACTCTGAGGGGCTTCCCTGGTGGCTCAGACAGTAAGTAACTCACCCACAATGTGGGCTACCTGGGTTCGATCCCTGGGTTGGAAAGATCCCCTGGAGAAGGGAACAGCTACCTACTCCAGTATTCTGGCCTGGAGAATTCCACGGACAGAGGAGCCTGGCGGGCTACAGTCCATGGGGTCGCAAAGTTGGATACAACTGGCCAACTTTCACACACACAATCTACTTTGAAAAGCAAGTGCCTCTCTGACAAGAGCAAATGAGAGTAAATTCGAAATGTGACCATAAGGGAATGATTATTAATGATTAATTTTCACTGTGATTTGTAAAAATCAATCTCCTTATTTTACACTCATGTCTTGTAAATTAAGAGGATTACCTAGATGTCTTATAGAAGTGCTTATAGCTTTAACGAATACCTAATACATTAAAAAAAATTATTTCACTGAGGGTGCTATTATAAATGGAATGTAATCTTCTGGAAAATATTCTGTAAGCAGGTAGCACTGAATAAGTAAGAAAGCAATTCTTCAAAATAAAATACGTACAGAAAATAAAGCATATACCAGATCACAGAAAGGAAAGGAGTATAAATGACTTCCCAAAGGTAATGGGTGTGAATAAGACATGTCTGAGAGTAAACTAGTTGAAATCAGTTATGCTAAACGTATTTATGAAATAGAGTGAATAACTTAAGAACAGAACTCTCCTTCATATAAGGCCTTTACTTCAAGCTTCTTGTCTCATCACTGAAGAAATATTTAAGTTTCTATTATTTTCCAAAATTATGTTCTCATCTCTAAAAGTTGGCAATAGACCACTTTAGTAATACATCTGTCTGAAAAATACCCCTGCATCTAAATTCGTCTAAATTGACCTAAGTGATAGAAATACTAAGAAGTGTTTGAAGGGTATTAATATTAAGCAAAATAACATGAACATGATCTGTATATCAAATGATAATAAAACTATATTCCTAACTTCTAATAGGAAATGGGGTTCACAAATGCAAATTTCTTAGTTCTACATACCCAATTCAAGAGTTTAGAATCTTATAATCTATATCTGGGAACATTTTTAAAAATATTATTATAAAAATTGTGGTAATTTTTATAATGTCAGTTATCTGATCAACATTACTACTGAAGTAAGAGTTGGTAGGTTCAAGGTATAAATATTATACATTTGGTATTGAGAGAGTCAATCCCTAGGCAGGTTGATAAGAAGTCTGGGTTTTCCCAAGGAGAGAGGGGTCTGGAATTCTCAAGAAGGAGGAAAGGACAAACTATTTTTCCCCTCTACATTACTTAGGCTTATATAACAATAATATATCCTGCTTTAGGACAGTCTCTGGAAAAAACCTTCTGGCTAATCCTGTTATCTTAAAATATAAATTACGGGAGTGGGTCTAGTGAGGTCTTTGCAACCTCCAGACATTCTTTTGATTCACTGTAATAAGTAGTTAAACAGTATATAACTCCTTTGCTAACACTAGTAAGGGGGCAGTCTTTCTGCCCCCTTCTGATGTCTATGTCAGAAGCTTTCTCTATCCCTTTTATACTTTAATAAAACTCTATTACACAAAAGCTCTAAGTGATCAAGCCTCATCCCTGGCCCTGGATTGACTTCTCCTCTGGAGGCCAAGATCCCGGTGTCTTTCAGGGTTCAGTAACATGTCCATTACTCTGTATACACATGTAAAATGAGTTCATGTGAAGGGTATACTCTGTAAAAATAGCACTTTATAAAATCAACAGAAATATCTCACATGCACCATTTGCAGAGAGGAGTGAAGGGAAAAATTCTGTAATCATAACAGAACTGGGCTCTCATCTAGACCTGCCTCCTACATATGAAGGGTGTGAGTCCTACTCTAACGGGACACTACGGTCTCCTGTGTGCTCACCAGCATCCTCATCATGATTCCCTATCAGCTATGACAACAGTATCTGCAATTGCAGTCAAAGTGTTGAGGCAAAGCTCCTAATTTTGGAATCACCAAATACACATAAAAATGAACCATCACAGAGAAGAATATTTTTCATACCCAGTAATTAATATTATAAGATAGTTAGTAAGTGGTAAGAACTGTGGTAGTGGATTCTAGGGTAATAGGGATCACTGAAATGGCTAGTCTACATTTAACAGTGAAGATAACTTGGATATTTGGATTATCCCACTTGTTCTGGGAAGTGCAAGATCACACAAGTCACTTCAGAGGTTAAGGACATACCCTTCTACCTGGGATGTACTAGTTATACCTTATACCTAGTAATAACCTATATGATTTCCATAGTCTACAAACATTTGTGTAAAAGTGTGCAATATAATATCCATGAGAAGAAATGGTGAACTACTTCCGATTTCCCTTCTGGGAGGAAGATTATAATAAATATGTATGTACTCAACCATGCACTTGCATTCAAACTCATATGAACTTTGTCTTTTTAAACTGTATTACCTTTAATATGCCCACTTTGTGTGGATGTACATGTGTGTTCAGTCCTGTCTGACTTTTTGGTACCCTGTGGATTGTAGCCCACCAGGCTCCTCTGTCCATGGGATTTTCCAGGCAAAATTACCGGAGTGGGTTGCCATTTCCTTCTCCAGCGGATTTTCCTGACCCAGGGATTGAATTTGTATCTCTTGAGTCTCCTGCATTGGCAGGTGGGTTTTTTACCAACTGTCCACTTTAAACCTTCCTTAATTGGGTGGTTGGTTGTGCCTCCTCACTTTTTTGAGGGAATTTTCTAGAAGTTTTCCACTATCAGGTTGGCATTTGATTATGCAGCTTGAAGGGGTTTCAGTGTCTGTAAGTGATTTCTAATATTTCAAAAATCCTAAGTAAATTCTTGTATTTCATAAAAGATCTCACTGGTAACTCAAAGGCTCTCAGTTTGAAGTTATCAGACCTGTTAGGAGACCACAGTTATAATGTTGACATTTTTATGGTCAACTAAAGCAGCTCTTTTGTTGTACAAAGTCTTTAAAAAATAATATTTAAGAAACTATAACAGCCATAAAATTAATATCAAGGAGATTGTCCTTTATACTGTTTCATAGAGAGAGGAGTTTAGACACAAAGAACAGTATAAATAAACACAGCAGACAATAAACACTTCATGGTTAGGAGTGCTATGCTCTTTCTGTGTCTTAACACCCCCCCAGTGCAAAGATGTTCATGTATAACACTGTCATTAAGTCTTCACTAGCTATATGAAATTATATTTCATCACAAAATCAATATTTTTGAAAAATAAATCTAAGATTTAATTAATTTAGCAGGGTTCAGAAAAAGGTTTTTTCCTAGGCCCTTACTTGATTTTTACTCCTATAACTGAAAATATTTAATCCCCAGAGGCACAGTATGAAGTCAGGAATGAAGTCAGAAGCAATATTACTGTAGTACTCCAGCCAGTGTTAAGGAAAGCATAATGCAAGTTCAATGCAATACCTTATAGCTCTAAACATCTTGTCTAATATTTAAGTAAATAAAATAGTTGTGCCTATCCAACTCAAAAATCCCTACTGCAGCACAAATGAACAAACATAAAAAATAGCACTGGGTCAAACTACTTTTATGGAAGGGGATTTCTCCTGTCACCTGATGGCAACAGTAACTATTTACTGGACTGTACACAGTCTCAGGGAGTTCCTAACATACTGTACTGGTGTCTAATATCAGGGATTCCTCCATGTTCAGGAGAGGCAGACATTAATCGAATTCTCAAATATGGTTTTATGTACACAGTCTGGAACGCAGCAACTAGAATACATTTTTCCTAGTTTTTGTTGCAATGTGTCAGTTTTTAAATTTATATATATATTTTGAGAACAATTTGCATCATGTAAAATTTCTGTTTATTCTTTTTTTTTTTTAAATTTATTTTTTTTAATTGTTTTTGCCATACATTGTCATGATATCACCATGGGTTTACATATGCTTCCCCTCCGGAACCCCCCTCCCTCTTCCCTCCCCTCCCCCCCCCCGGGAAATCTCGCTGCACCAGCCCCGAGCATCAGTCCTGGGCTGGCTATTGATTAGACATATGAAAATTAACATGCTTCAATGCCCTTCTCCCATATCATCCCACCCTTAAATTTATATTTTAAACAGACACAATAGAACATTCTTTCATTTGGTTTACCCCACACTGATGCAATGTTTAAAGTATAAACTTGTAACAAAATGTCTTCTTTATCTTAACACTTAGCTCTGTGTGTACATAAAATAGAAATGTGTGTGAAATATATTCAAACCATATTATGTGTACATAAAATATAAATGTGAAACACATAAAATATTCAAACCATATTATCTAATACAGTTATATATATATATTGTAATCTCAATAGGTACTTATAACTACAGAATCACAGATTAACTATACCATTTACTTAATTTTTAAAGCAGTGGTGAGAATAATTATATGTTATATGCATAGGTATATAATACATGTAAATATACCCATCTCCATTTATATATACATAAATTTATATTTTAATTGTTATGATTATAGAGTGCATAATTAAGTTAGTGAGCACTGCTCAGAACTTAGGAAGTAAATAAAGATCATAGAAAGTCAGCTGGGTAAAAAGTGCTTTATGACTCCTCATTAAGTAAATGTCTTTCCCTTTCATTTATTATGAAGAGGTTTTTCTAAAAAGTAAATTGATGTTTATTTTTTGTTTAATGAGTACATAATATAGTTCACTTTGTTGAAAACTGTGATATGCTTATATAAAAGTATTGGTATAGATTTAGGAACAAGAGTAATGAATGATTAGATAGAGAAGACAAAATCTTTAGGAGAAAAAAATTTAAAAAAGAAGACAGGACTTTCAAAAGCATTTAAAGAATGATTACCTACCAGTTCTACTCGTCCGAAACCTCCAACTCCAAGGGTGTCAATGATGTTGAAATCAGACAGCTTCAGGTTGGCGAAGAAAGCAGCTTCAGCTTCATATCTGGAGTTTTTGATGCGAAAAAATGGAAATTTCTTAGAGGTGCAAACACGAGTACCACGTACAACTGTACCGGAATGACATGACTGTGAAACAGGGTTTACCTGCTTAAATTCCATCTTGCTTTTAGAGTCTGCGTTTTCTCACATTCATAATTTTTTTTTTTTTTGGTCCCAGTTGTGCAGAATAACCTAGATTTGAGCTTGTTTTTTCAAAGTAGAAAAATACAAAGTACCCACAGCATGCCAGTCACGTGACTGATAAATCCAGTTATCAAATCAAAGTTACATCTCGGTGTTTTTCTACGCGTCTTCTTATGAGCACAGATTGTATGTGGTGGTCTTTTTTGGTTTTGTTTTGAATTGTTTGGTTTTGCTGGGTTTTGTTTTTGCCGTTCAGGTTTTGGATGGCAGTTTCTCATTAGGTTCCCTTATCCACAGGCTGGCAGTGGCTCCTATTAATGATTATTTAAAGCTGCAAGATCATTGAGGTCTCTGGAGTGCAGTCACAGCCAGGTTTTATGAAAACAGATCCAAAAAGCTGAGGACTGATGTGGAAATATCTGAAATGGATGGTTTCAGAAGCATATTCACATTCCTAAAAAGTGTCTTCCCTTTGCTTGTGATTACCCACTGACTCTCAGCTAGTAATCCCAGTGTCTTTAGGCTTGCCAGTTTCTTATATGAGTGGTGTGGAGGAGCACAGACTAGCCTTCAAAAGTCTAACTCTTCGGACAGGCAAATTGGACACACGCAAGTGGCCAAAATAAGTGTCTCCTGATGAGACAAGTGAATATGAGCGGCTTAAAATATCTCCTTGTTAACAGGCCCTACTATTTTTAGAAAGGGCAGGAAGGCATAAAGATGATCCTCCCACTCACTAAAGTCAGGTCAGGGAGTAATTCAGCTGTCTCAAAAATAAAGTATTTGAATAGCTATGTGTAATCCATGACCTTCAACTAGGCAGTACCTGATTCTGTAGTATGCTATAGATAGACATGATGAACGTGCCTGAAATAATGATACTAACACAGCTTGTTTATGTCAGGTTTTGGAAGGAATCATCCACAGGCATGTTTGGTGTTAAGCTGTGCTAACATGTTAACTATTCCATTATAATCAAACACAAATTCAGACTCCCCACTTGGGAGAAATGTAAAATAGCTTTCTAGGTGAGCTTTCAACAGTTTCCAGTTTAGGAGGACAGTTCTGGTTTTTCACACATCAATTCTTCAAAGACTCATGAGAAGGTGAAAATAACATTGCTTCTCTTTATGAGCTGATTATGGGAAACCAGCTCCTTCCAGTACACCTCTATAAGTAAGACTGCTAGTCAATCTGAATGCTATTTGTAGACTTATCTCATTAACTATACAATCAAGAGATCGACATAATACTTCAGGAGATTGTGTACTAGAATGGAACATAGGCAACAAATGTGCATTTCTCGCATTCCAACTGAGTCCCTGCTTTTGGGAAATTAAAACTCCATCCCATTTAAAGGGTCAGTGGCACAGTTCACTCCAACAGGTGTCTAAAAGGGACATCTGCTGGGATCAGACCCAGTGACAGTTTGTATGTGTTCAAGCATTTCCTGGCAGTCAAATTCTTAATGACATTGTTTTTGAATAATATCCCATGTGCTTGCTGGATTTAGAAATCTCAAATACTAACGGAGTAAACTGTTTCAGACTACTCTGACACCATTTATATATTTACAATATGGTGTTATTCTTTTCAGCTCTTGAGATGTCCCCCACCCACCCATATCCTTATGTAAAAAAGCCAAACTAGGGATGATTTAAGCTTCTTTAGGTGTATAACCACTCCAGCTCATAACATGGAGGGATATTTTCATTCTTTCTTGTTACTTAGAAATTATTTGAAAATAATTTGAATACACCAGTTATATTTTACAGTCTTTACAGTTCATGATTTTCAATGACAAAGGAGACAAAATAAGTTGGTTAGGTAAATGGCTCTTGTCCTATAAAACATCTTTTGTCTAAAGGACGTAAATGTGGAGCATGAGTTCATAGCTTACTTACTACCACACCCTATCAGGTAAAAGGAATTAGGCCCAGATTCACTCAAATCTAAAATCCATTTGTGCAAAAGTGTTTATGAGAGGGACAGTTCCCTCTCATAAATACATATCAGTAAGGCAACCCTGAATCTTCCTTGGAAGGACTGAAGCTGAAGCTTCAATACTTTGGCCACCTTGATGCAAAGAGCTGGCTCATTGGAAAAGACCCTGATGCTCAGAAAGATTGAGGGCAGGAGGAGAAGGGGACGCCAGAGGATGAGATGGTTGATGGCATCATTGACTAGATGGACATGAGTTTGAGCAAATTCTGGGAGCTAGTGAAGGACAGGGAAGCCTAGTGTGCTGCAGTCTATGGGGTAGTAAAGAGTCTGGCACAACTGGGCAACTGAACAACAGGGCATACAGTTCCTGATGTTTGGTTGCTTAAAATCTAGCAAGAAGTATGAAGTATATTTTCTAGTGTTCCTTAACTTAGAGGTACATGTTTTTTTAAAATAATACTATTATTTACAGTTGACCCTCGAACAGTGCAAGGGTTAGGGGTGCTGACTCTCCAACAATAAAAAACTCATGTATAATTAATAGTGGGCCTTCCATAGCCACAGTTTTCCTGTATCTACAGCTCCCTCATAGCTCAATCAGTAAAGAAACTGCCTGCAATGCAGGAGACCAGGGTTCAATGCCTCAGTTGGGAAGATCCCCTGGAGATGGAAATAGCAACCCACTCCAGTGTTATTGCCTGGAGAATCCCATGGACAGAGGAGCCTGGCAGACTACAGTCCATGGGGTTGCAAGAGTCAGACAGGACTTAGCGACTAAAGAGAGAGAATCTCTTCTCTGACTCCAATAGTTCCACATCTGCTAGTTCAACCAAATGCATCATGTAATATTTACTACTGAAAAAAAATCTTCAGATCAGTGGATCCTCAAAGTTCACACTCATATTGTTCAAGGGTCAACTCTATTGAATGAACAAATGAATACAAGTGTATTCATTAACTTTTTTAACACAAGGTGAGAGCAATGGGTTCTCTTCCTTAAAAGTGCAAATACTGACATAGTCTGTGACTTCAAGGAGCTTACAAAACCCTTAAAATAGGTTAACAACATGAAAATAACTACAAGAGAATAAGTGTGTGGGGTGAAATAGATAATATATCATTTCTTAAACATGCCTGACCATATGATTCACCTGGCACTTTGATGATCAGAATCCACAATCACTAATCTGTACAGGGTACTCTTTAATAGTGACATATGGAACTTGTAAGAACTGCAAGAAAGAAACAAAGTTGCCGACATTTTCACCTTCTCTTTTCATTTCCCCTTATATACCAAAGGAAGTTCTAAAAGCAGTGAGACTGTAAAACTGCAGGTGTAAAGATGATGAGACCAAAACATATATGCAAAGTCTACAAACAAAAATAATACTAGAATGATCTTAACCTATCTTTATCCAAAAACACATCTCTTCCAATATCACCAGCTTACACAAATCAAGAGTAAGATTCAGATGTCCTTCATTATTCACAGTTTTTGTCTTGTTGCCATAGATCTATGAATTAACTCTGTCATCATTTCAAGGTAACAGAATTGGGTTCTAGTCTTTGTGACTGACCACTATTAAGAAGCAACCGTCTCTTCTTAATACCGAAAACAAAGTACAACCCAGTATAAAAATGTATGAAACTTATCTTCATGTTGATAGTACAATAGCAGAACTGACTCTGTTAATTTACAAAGCAAACAATAGTAGGTGCATTTTGAAAGTAAGGTCCAAGAATCCAAAGGGACATCCAGATGGGATACAAAAGCCAGTAACTAAAAGACAGTAAAACAAAAGGCATGTGCCTCTATTTACTCTAGCAAAATCTATAATTTAAATCTGTTTCAGAAGTCTACTACTCTTCAGCGTCTCCAAGGAAAATCAAACAGAATCCTTGTATATTTTAACCCACGTGCAAATCAGTCACCACTGCTTGCCTGTGCTATCTCCTCTTGGGTATATTTTTATTTCCTGTTGAGTTTAGTTTTATCAGACTTTGGGGGGATCTATGAAATGTTTTAGTAAATACACATGAACTCTCATCTATGACTAAGTTTTTTATTCTATAACTTTTAATAGGTAAAATGAGATTCAATTTACAATGTCTATGTTAGACTTAAATAATGCAAGAGCACATCCTAGCCTACAAACAGAAGCGCATAACTTGTGATTCTGGCTCTTTTGGTGACAGTACTTCCAAGTCATGAATTCTTCAACATTTAGGCCTTTGTAAAAGTATCAACATACACTTAAGTAAATAGGGAGGAGTTGTATAGATATAGTCAGAATCCTAGCTTACTTAAATGTTCAGATGAATGCCTAGGAAGCCTTTCACTTTTTATGTGATCAAAGAACATTAATACCTATAAATAAATATTTACAGAAATAGCTAAAGGAGGTAGGATCTCTTCAACAGTTAGCCTTAAGCACAAAAAATATACCTGGTCTAGGACACGTGCAAGCTATAATGCCGGCCATCTACTGAATAAACACTTACTTTGGAACATAGGATTTTAGGCAGTAATAATTACTGATTTAATAAAACTTGGTGCATTAATTTTTAGATCTTGAAGAGTAAATACAAATTCAGCTAGACATTAACCATACATATATACAGAGAAAGCAGAATTGAAACTTGGACCAATAATACTTGTTTAACACAGATGTGACTTGGGTTTAAACTACTGGGACTACCGCTCATTGTGCTCCATTAACTTTTTGTGAATATGAACATAGTTACTACATGTCCCATTCCCTTGATTTTAAAATGTTTGGAATTAAATAAGCTTAGTTACTAAAAGAAAAACGGATATTCCTTCTTAAATCTATAAGCAAGTCATCAGTCATCTCTTATTCATATAATTGTTTCCTTTGAAAGTCTCATTGTTACACTAAACTTTACAAGCAGAATCTTCTGACTTCATTAGACAACCGTGAACTATTTTATTTTTTAAGGTTTAATAGGGAGTTATTTCTTGTTGAAATAATGGTTTTCAAATAACATTTTTATAAAAGTCTATTGTTACTATAAGTCTGTTGGGGGAAAAAAAGCTCTTTAAACATTAGAAACCCTATTTATATACTTCTAAACAAAAAGAAATGATTTTTAATTTGTCTGGCTGTAAGGCATACAGGTATAGTCACTATCTTTTAGCAGTAGTGGCAAAAACTTGAAGAAATAAAAAGTTTGAAAGTAATTTAATGAATATAAAGTACTTCATTATATCAATTTTCTCCAGAAAGTGTAATCTCTTCTTCAGGGAATTTGAGATAGCATTAGTTTGCTTTCTGTACTTTCAAAATAGTATTTTTTTCAGAAAAGTCTTTTTTTTTTTTAAGTATTCTAGCCATGAAATAGTTCTACTTATTTTTCAAATACATTCCCTTAAGAAGATACAGCCAACAGGAATACCCAGGAAAACTGCATTACTCATATCTGCTGCCTAATAAGAATGATAGTAATGCAATTTTTTTTTTTTGCATTTAAGAAGCACCTTTCTTCCAAGGACCCTAAAATTTCTCTCATTTAATTTATCCTTCCTGATTCTCTGTGAAGATGGGATAACAAATATTTCTACTTCTATTTTGCAACTGGGTAGACCAGCTCCTGATAAGTGATTAATTTTAGTAATTAAGCACTAGAAGAATTAGAACTAAAAACCTTGGGCATGTTTCACATTGTAGTGTATTTACACTTATTCTCTAAAAATTTAATTTCATCTTAAACAAGATAGAGAATCAGACAACTTTAAAGATGCTTTTATCTCAAAGTAGTAAGATACTAACATGGTTCAAAATCGAGATCAAAACCACTGGGAGGTCCTCTCATCCAACCTTCACATTTTAAAAAAATGAAAGAACTAAGTCCAGAGATAGTAAGTGACTTAGCCAAAGTCACAGAGATGCAGGCATAAGTGACTGGCATTTTGACTTACTATCTGCAGTCCTTTTTACTATCTGATGCTATCATCAGTTTTTTTTTTTAATTCTAGTATTTGTAAAATAAAGGAAAACATATAAATTATAAAATATATTTGAATAATATGTTATTTTGTTACACATTTACATCAAGAATGCTCTTATCTGAGCATTGATGCCTTCTTGTTTTTGATGTGGCCTATGGGTTCATGTGCTCTGGTTGAATAAAAGGACTCAGAATGAAAGTGCACTGCTGCTCAAGAGAGAAATTTTAAAAATCCAAACATTAGAGCTGCATTTGTGAAAGATGAGTGATAAGCTACCCAGAGTTAGCTTGAAATATATTGACCATTATGCATTTTTAGTTATTCCATTTTTAAAGAGAGTCTGTATAGTAATTTGAAAGGAATTTTAATTTTTCTGAAATAAGGGCCAAAGTAAATATATATTGCCATGAAAAAAAACTAGCAAGAAAGGAATTAAAGATTTTCTTCTTATTGGTGTTTGTCACTTAAATAGAGTCACTAGCCCATAATAAAGTTATTTATTCAGCAATTATTATTTTCTATTTGGAGAATTCAGATACTTGCATGTATGCAAAGAAGAAACGCATGCAGTCTCCAACTTTATGCCAGAATAGTATTTCCTTCATGTAAGTGGACAGCCATCAGAGACTAATGACCTGAGGAAGTTCTTTCTCATCTCAGTGCATATTAACATCACTCCTTCTCCCTTTCCTATGCCTCAGAATCTCATTCTGAGGCTTTTGCTTATGACTATGGACTAGGGCTTCTCTGGTGGCTCAGAGGGTAACACAGTACAGGAGACCTGGTTTTGATCCCTGGGTGGGAAAGATCTGGAGAAGGAAATGGCAACCCACTCCAGTATTCTGGCCTGGAAAACCCCCTGGACAGAGAAGCCTGGTAGGCTACAGTTCATGGCGCTGCAAAGACATGACTGAGCGACTTCACGTGGGTAAAAATGATTCTTTCTGCCTTCACTGCTCCAACCCCTCTGCCGGTGGAAACATCTCTATCCTCACTTATTGCCTCTTGCCACTCTGGAGTAAATATTCACTCCAGCAGAACTTGCCTCCAATTTCCATGAGGACAGTGTTTGCCATAGATGACATTTCTAGAGAAGGGGTGGGTAAAGACAGCCCAAGTTTTCTCTTCAAATATAAAAATATCTTTTCTACCCCCAAATTAAGAGCTCCTTGCCTTTTCTTATCCATTATTTTTATATGGGGTTTAAATATTGAAATAAATAAGAGAAATTTTAAGCTTAGCTAAATGTCATAATTAGTCTTAATTATAATCTTTACCAAGGGATCAGTCAGAAGACTGAACTAGGAACAGAAGGATTAGGTAAGGCTTAAATGAACACTAGGGGTCAGCTTTTCCTTCTAAATTCAGGATCCTTGCTATGTACCTCAATTTTCATGGCTCCCCTTTATTTCTGAAGGATTCTACATGAACTTCAGAGCAAGAGGCTTGGGGATGTGGTTGTGGTCACAGCAAGCCAAAGGAAGAGAAGGCAGTAAGATTCAGTATGTGGCAAGAAGAAAATGAGACTAGAAGCCACTCTCCCAGACCTCTAGGACTATAGGAAAAGAAGTGAACAGGAGTTGGCCAGGACCAAGCCTGAGCAGCACATTCCCATTTCTGTAAAATGAAGGGTTTGCACTAGACAGGTCTATCAAGTTCACTTGCAGCTTGATCATTCTGGGAAATACACACTTGACACAACAATCTTGGTTCCCACAGCTTCTATTTTTCCTGTTTTGTGCACCAGTCCTGCTCTCTAATCCCCCTGACTCCTGAAGCTCTCATTTCAAGAAACATTACATAAGTTTTTGTTTAAGGGAGTCTTGCTCTCAGCAACAAGTAGGCAGAAGACCCCTGACTCACCAGTTGGTCAAGATATGTCCTGATGTTCAAAATAGAACTGTTAATGCATTTCCCCATAACACTATAATATACCAGAGATGGCCTCTCACCCAGGATTCACATTGGAATTATGGGTTGAGTTAAAAACAGACCTTGATATAATGGTAGGATTTTGGACCAGGCATTAGTATTTTAAAGTAAGGTTAATAGATGTATCTATACAGCTCTTAATATCAAGGCTAATGATCATATGTAAATTAAGATTACTAATATTAAATTTGATACATGTGTGACAGACATCTATTACAAAGGGTACAAGTATCACAGGGAAATGTATCCATAGTTACAAGCAGTTATTCTCAAGTGGTCTTGGAGAATACCACCCATTCTTGACACAGGGAAAGCCTGTATGTCTTTTTCTTAGTAGGGAGAATATTAAGTGGAGAGGAAGAAAATTGAGCAAAAATTTTACCATGTCACATAGTTCAGTAACAGTGATTATGCATTTAGCAAATGAAGGCTCAGGGAATACCACCTATTTGTTATCAAGTCATTGCCATCTAGATACAAAATCTGGCATTCTATGCTGTAGCCAATACAACTGAATAATAAAGCAAACTATAGGGTTTGAGGCTTAAAAAAATGATTTCCATATTTTGTTCAGATATTCTTGGGTTTTACCTAATGACCTTTTTCTGTTCCAGGAGCCCATATTACATTGAATTACTATATCTCCTTAGTTTCTCTTTGTCTATGCTAAGTTTCCCAGACTTGCCTTGTTCATGATGACCTTGACAGTTTTGAGCAGTACCAGTCAGGTGTTTTGTAGAATATTTCTCAATTCTGATTTATTTGATGTTTTTCTCATGATTTCACTCAAGTTCGAAGTTTTAGGGGATGAATGCCATAGAGGCCAAGTGCCATTTTCATCACATCATATCAAGGATATATGCTATCTATATGGTTTAACACTAATGACTCAGACCTTGATCATCTGGCTCAGATACTAACTGTGTCGTTTTTAACAGAGTACATACTTACAGAAACCAAAACATACAAAAGGACCATATTACAGTGTAGTCTTCTCCATAATTTTTACCTTAGAAATGTGTCCCCCTCAAATTAATTAACTTTACAAAGGTATTCTACATTTCCACACTGCTGAAGTTTCTGCTCAATAATTCAAAAGTATCATCATAAAATACACTGGATAGGATTAGCACAGATGGCTACAATTTTCAAAACTAGTATCTCTCCATACATTTTTATACAAATGATAGGAGGGGAGAGATAATGGTGGAACAACTCATTATTCTCAAATCACTGCCTCTTTTTTATGAGAGTATAGAGTCATTACAGTAATTGTTTCTCTGAGTACATGCTGCAGTTGTCATGGAAGCCCAGAATTAATCAAATTTCACTTTAGCTATACTGTTGGTTTACATAAATACTGCTATGGTGGGTGGGGTGAATTGGGAGATCGGGACTGGTGTATACACATTACTGCTACAGTGTATAAAATAGATAACTAATGAGAACCTACTGCACTGCACAGGGAAGTCTACTCAGTGCTCTGTGTTGACCTCAATGGGAAGGAAACTCAAAAAAGAGAAGATGCATGTATACCTATAGCTGACTCACTTCGCTGTACAGTAAAAACACATTGTAAAGCAACTATACTCCATTGAAAGGTAATTAAAATGAAATAAATACTGCTGTAACACGTACATGGAACCTCACTCCTGAGTTAACACATATTGGTCATATTTTGTGCTTGTCACAGTGGTTTTAAAAGTGGACTACCTACATACTAACAGATTGCATAGGATCCTAAGTGAATTCTTTCAATAGGAAGTTGCAGAACTGTGTACCTAAATTAAAAATGATGCATTTGATGTATCTTACCACATGATAAAGCTCCTTACTTGACACTCATATAAATATAATTGAATAGCACTATATCATTTTTCTTTTTTATAGTTAATAAAGAATAGTGTGAAATGAAGGAAATTGGGAGGGGCATTTAGGCCTATTATAGTTATTCTTTATACCACTTAACAGGTTCAGTTTAGTTCATTTCGGTTGCTCAGTCATGTCCGACTCTTTGCAACCCCGTGAACTGCAGCATGCCAGGCCTCCCTGTCCATCACCAACTCCCGGAGTTTACCCAAACTCATGTCTATTGAGTCGGTGATGCCATCCAACTATCTCTTATCCTCTGTCGTCCCCTTCTCTTCCTGCCCTCAATCTTTACCAGCATCAGGGTAGAGAATTTTTTTTTTCCATATTTGACTTTATTTTCCTTACAGATTTTCCAGGGATAGAGTTGACATCTTGGCCACACCCTGTATTCAATTCTCTTTTTATGACTTCCTTTTCCTCATCCGAATAAACTACTAGATTTTCTCTCATGAGTTAGCAGCTAACCTAATTCACACAGTCTTGGTGGGTTAATCTGGCTTTGCAAGCTCTTTTGACAAGAGAACAAGCTATCCTTGTGATAAGAGCATCACTTTGACTTCCCTCTCTCTACTAGGTTTAACGATCTGGATGTTAGATGTTCACTTATCGTTCAGAGGACAGACAGTGTCTTATTGGATTCTGTCTGATTTGCCTTCTTGTAACTTTGCCGAAATGACAACAGTGCCGACAGAGGACAGAACACCTTTCTTCTTCCCCTTCAGAACATGACACTGATGACCTGAACTTAGGAACTTGTACTGTGTCTTAGTACTTGTAAGCAGGCGTCCAGCAAAGCAAGCTAGAAGGAAACTGGGGGATTCATAGGATGGGCCTGCAGAGAACGGGGGGCTTTCCTTCCAAGTAGGAATCTGAAGGAATCAGAGTTTCATTCTTTCTGTACAACCTGTGGTATGTGGCTAGGTATAGGAAAAACAGATGGAAGTTAAACCTCACTGTAAATATATACAATATATAAAACATGAGAGAAATAATTACAAATCGAACAAATCTATTTTTCGTAGTGCTTATTTTCACTGACGGCAAAGGAAATTTCAGTAATAAATTATTCCATGGTGCTATTTGCATAAAGATACCACTTCAGAAAAGTAATAGAAAACAGGTGATGGGGAGAGTGTGTGAGTTAGTCTGTGGGGTTTTATCTTTTAAAAAGTTAATACACTGACATTCTGGTGTCAATACATCCGCTGCTACATTGATACCTATTTCAGAAACTGGATTCCTACCGGCATTTCTTGCTGAAGTCTGTGGAGAATCAAGTCACTAGCATGGGCCACAAGATGATATTGATGCAAGTGAGTTATTCAACTTGCACAAAGTTAACTATTTTCATGTCCATAAATTGCATTCCAGCCTGTGTATGAAGCGGAAATAAGGCTCAAATCTATGTTTAATGTAAGATACAAGATTTGAAATAGTTTCAGTAAACATGATTATTAACTTCTAGAGCATTACTGCTAGTTAGAAAATAAAGATGTAAAAAAAAAAGCAGCAATAAAAATTACTGCAGTTTTAACTTTCAGGCTGCTGACATTACACTTGCAGACCTTGCCATGTTTCTCTAGAACTTATTTATATTATAGGGAGTAGAAGTCTATACCATCTGTCTAGTCTTAAATATGACAGTTTAGAGTACTGCTGGACAATTTGTTCAGGAAGACCTTTCTTAGGTGACATAACAAATGAGACGATATCTAGCATCAGATCAAGAATCTACTGACAGGTAAAAGGTTCTTCAATCATTAGTTTAGGTTTTAGGGAAAGTTATCTAAGGTGGATACTTTCTAGACCCTGGATCTTTGAAGCATACTGATAAGTGTGACCATTTCTCTAATAGTGTTAGGCGTTCAGTCGTGTCCAACTCTTTGCGACCCTCTGGACTGCAGCCCACCAGGCTCCTCTGTCCATGGGATCCTCCAGGCAAGAATATTGGATTCGTTTGCTATTTCCTTCTCCATTTCTTTAATAGTAAGACCCCAATTATCTAGCACCATCTTTTCAGAAAATGATTATCAAAGCTTCTCGCTTCTAATTACCATGTGGATTTCTGTAACTTTTTTTTTAAATAAAGTTCTTTCTTAGTTGTGCAGAAGCTTTTAATTTTAATTAGGTCCCATTTGTTTATTCGTGCTTTTATTTCCAATATTCTGGGAGGTGGGTCATG
>ML664183.1:19076473-19142661 GCA_007570785.1 Antilocapra americana | reverse complement strand
CAACTCCTGCAGCTCCATTCTAGAAAAATAAACAACCCAATTAAAAAGTGGGCCAAAGAACTTAACAGACATTTCTCCAAAGAAGATATAAAAATGGCTAACAAACACATGAAAAGATGCTCAACATCACTCATTATCAGAGAAATGCAAATCAAAACTACAATGAGGTACCACTTTACACCAGTCAGAATGGCTGCCATCCAAAAGTCTACAAGCAATAAATGCTAGAGAGGATGTGGAGAAAAGGGAACCCTCTTACACTGTTGGTGGGAATGCAAACTAGTACAGCCACTATGGAAAACAGTGTGGAGGTTCCTTAAAAAGCTGCAAATAGACCTGCCATATGACCCGGCAATCCCACTGCTGGGCATATACACCGAGGAAACCAGAATTGAAAGAGCCACGTGCACCCCAATGTTCATCGCTGCATTGTTTACAATAGCTAAGACATGGAAACAACCTAGATGCCCATCAACTGATGAATGGATAAGAAAGCTGTGGTACATATACACAATGGAATATTACTCAGCATTAAAAAAAAATTCATTTGAAGCAATTCTACTCAGATGGACGAAACTGGAGCCCATTATCCAGAGTGAAGTAAGCCAGAAGCAAAAACAACAATACAGTATATTAACACATATATATGGAATTTAGAAAGACAGTAATGAGAACCCAACATGGGAGACAACAAAAGGAACGCAGATGTATAGAATAGACTTGTGGACTTTGTGGATGAGGGTAAGGGTGGGATGAGATGGGAGAAGGGCATTGAAGCATGTTAATTGTCATGTGTCTAATCAATCGCCAGCCCAGGATTGATGCTCGGGACTGGTGCAGCGAGATTTCCCGGGGGGGAGGGAGGAGGGAGGGGGGACCCGGAGGGGAAGCATATGTAAACCCATGGTGATATCATGACAATGTATGGCAAAAACAATAATAAAAATAAATAAATAAATAAATAAAAAATTAAAAAAAAAAGAATTTGGGGAGAAAAAAAAAAAAGAAGATGACATCAGATGATCATTTTATTCAAGGAATTAGTGTGCTGTTACCTCTATTTAAGATAATTTTAATAAAACTTCTATAGTATTTATTTGTTATTAGTTGCTTGGTTTTTAGGTATTGTCTGTTGATAGCCAGGAAGCCTATGTGCCTTACCTCCCATTTCTGATCCAGACACACTCATTTTCTGCAAGCTATAAAACCAGATAGCCAAATTTGTTATAATTGCAACTATAATATACATTTTTTGCAATCAGTGAGTACATCCAGGGGCAATAAAATATACTGACTAAAATGTATGCATGCTCAGCCATGTCCAACTCTTTGTGACCCCATGGACTGTAGCCCGCCAAGCTCCTCTGTCCATGTGATTTTCCAGGCAAGAATACTGGAGTGGGTTGCCATTTCCTTTTTCAGGGGATCTTCTCAACTGAGGGATCGAACCCACATTCTCATTCATCTCCTACATTGCAGTTGGATTCTTTACCACTGAGCCACCGGGGATGGCTTTGGACAAATCCCAGCTCCATTAATCAGTGGCAACGAGTGTTTCAATAGCCACTGGATCCCTCTGTGCCTCAGTTTCTTTCTTTAGAGCACATGCTAACCAAACCAACTCCATTGAGTTATAGTAAATGAGAAAATATATGTGAAAGAAAACTAAGCAATCAATAATAATAAAACAATCACTACCTCCCATGGATGTTTTACTGCCTGCAAAGTGCTTTTCCTTGTTATTACTAATTGCCTGATCTTCCTGTCCATGGCTGTGTTCTAAATTGTCTTTTTCCCCACTTGACTAGGATCTAGGTAGTAGATTAGCAATCCAACTAGAAATAAATGGTATGTTACTATATAGAGATAAAAATTAATTTAGGAATGTGCAAATATGACATAAAGTTGATATTTTATTTCTTTTCTTTGTATTCAATTTAATTACAATGATTTCATTTGTGGTTATGATGCTCCCATGAGACCTTGTTAACTCTTTCTACTGCTGCTGTATAATACAATTTATGCTATGTTTTCACCATTTAATTTATGAACCATCATGATTGGATTAAGCTGAAAACAAAGGAATTATATGATGAATGAAACATGGATCTTGACTGTCTATTCTAGACTCCCTAGTAAAAGAAGAGTACTTGAGGGTATCCTTTTGAAATTTAATATAGCTTTTTTCAATTTTACTGGGAGTTACTCTTAGAGAATATGGAATTTATGAGCTGTCATGTAGATGAAAGAAAAGCACAAAGCTCTCATGTGGCTTCAGAATAAGATCTTACCTTCAGCTATTCCCTGAGCTTGAGAGGCAGAGCATACATCACCATGCTCTTAGTCCCAGTCAAGCAATAGATACAGCGTCAGACAGTAACCACAGTAATCCAGAGCCTGGAAATGCTTGAAACATAGTCTTAAGAGGTATTTGCAGAAAGTTCGAGGGTGTCCTTTCCGAGGACAAATCGTTGCCAAAAGCAGAATTGCCAAGAAGCTGCCCAGTGACCTAACCCTGCAAACAGACCCCTCTCCCGTTTTCCTGGGCCTTTACTTCATATGTGTCACTTTTTAAAGTCACCTTGAGGGCAGTTCATTGGGAAACAGGACTAAGACTTGGCCACGTTCTAGTGGCACAAAAGATCTCACAGGTTTTATTAACATGCAGGTGAAACTGAAGATGCCCCATTCTGGGCCAGAGAGTTGTACCTGCAAAGGTGTGCCTTTCAGAGAGGGATGGCTAAATTTCCAATCTTTTACTTTCTTGCCTTTGATAACTAATTATAACACTCCTTTGATAAAGGCTTATTAGAGCATAATGTCTTTATCCCACTGAATAATGTTTATTAGAGGAACATTCCCCAAGGTGAGTTTTGAAGATAAATTGAAGAAAGAGAAAATTCCTTCTTTATCATTTTACTGACAAATGACAATAGAAGAAAAAAAAGACACAAAAGATCTGTGGTTTTTTTTTTTTTTTTGGCTCCATCAAAGCATGTTTGCAACATTTCATCATGTTATATGAATTTATTAGCTATGCTTATAATATACAATACAGTTAACATTGCATGGGGCTGTTTTATGGCAGGGGAAAAATACTCATTAAAAAGGGTAAATGTTTTTGAGATGAAGGTGACATGATAAGGCTTTGGAACCCACTTATCACAGTCATTTCATGGATATCCATTTTAGCAATTTTAGCAGTTATTATCAGTGATCATTTCCACCTAGGGATGCTGACCTGAAGAGCCTGGTCTGTATGGCACAGGTTCTGACTAAGGCCCATGGTCCTCCAGACATGGACACATAAGAGCATGGTCAAGAAGAGCATTTTCACCATGCATATAATACTACTGTTATCATTCCATGTCTGTGTGCTCCACTAAAATCAAGCCTCTCTTTCTTCGTGTGCCTGGCACTGTGCCATATGCTTTTCTAGAAGCTCACTTAGTAAAGAGGAGCAGGTACACAGCCTAGTGGGAAACACACAGAAGAGCATTACAAACCACAAGAGAAAAACCTGAAACATAGGCCTCTCATTCTCAGGCTTGATTTGATCACTTTTTAAATAAGGGTTGCCTGGTTGGGACAAACGGAAAAAAGCAGAGACTTCCAAGTGTTAACAGCAAGAGCCACAGCCCCTTTAAGTTCAGGTCTCCTCCTTCCAGACCAGATTCTTTCTGAGCTCAGCAGTGCAGTGGCTTAAATTCCTGGTTTAGCTGCTACCTCTTCGACTTTCTATTGAAAATCCCAATCAGAATCAGAACAAAGATTGTTTGGGAAACTTAGACCAAGTTAATGAAAATGAGGCTGTAATGTTTATGGCAGTGATGCAATTGAGAACTACAACTGCACAGAAAATTGCATTTCAGAAGAAAGGTTTTCTTTCTATTAGGAAGAATGTTACCAGGATGATGACTTCGGCTTAACCTACCCGCACTTGAACTTCAAATTGACTTGCCTTTAAAGAATTCCAAATCATGAGAAAATGTATACCACCTGCTTTAGATTTTCTAACAGAAAGTGAACATTGAGTTTTGCAGCTAAAACAGGCATTTAAAGCTATGGCATCGCTAACTTCCTCTGGAAGGGGAAGGAGATCTGAAATCAGAAACATAAAGTTAAGAAGTAACGTGGAGAAATGATCAGTTTTTCATTACATACAAAACAATGTCTCCCTCATTACCCATAGAGAAACAATAATAATATAACTGGACACATGCACACTACAACTTCATCAGGAATTGAAAAGAGTAAACTTTTGGCTACGTTGTCAAACTGGTATGATATTTACAGAAGATGTTTCTCTTATTTAGGTCTTTTAATATTATTATATGTAATTAGTTCTTGTGAGAAAACTACCTTCCATTTGTGCAATCTATATATCATTTCTGAATTGAAAACATTTTATCCTCTGTTGTAAAATAGCATATTATGAATGCATTACCTCAAGGGAAAGAAAAGAATCTTAGATGTTACCACTAAGTGTTGGTTAGATAAGCAGTATTTCCTTATCGGTATTACTCATGAAATGGGGCTGCAAATCTTATGAATGATGTGAGAGGAGTTTGGAATTAACTCTTGTCTTCATGTTGCCTTCATATAATATCCTCCTATGGCTATAATTTACAAATAATAATGAATAATATTCTTCAATCCTGTAAAATTGCTTCAAGGACCACATGTTAAAATTCTCTTCCACTAAGAACAGGAATCTGACAAAATACGAGATCTCTTGCAATTTAGGATTATGTATTTGTTTTTTCTCCTCATAACACTAGATAGAATCTAATGATACTGAACAACGTCTGCACACTTTCAGAGGAATTAAAAGTATACCTTAAATTCAAATCAACGATGATGACTGCCATTTGACCCAATTCATAAACTTTTCAATCCTTTTCCCCCCATGGATTGTGACACTTACTTAAATGATAGTTACAAGACATCTACTTGTCCTGAAAGAAGGGAAACAACTATTTTTTCTTCCTACTCTGGAGTTTCCAATGTTCATCGGAACACCCTATGATCAGGAACTCAGCTGTCCCTGCCAATGACGCAAACTTCTGAGAGATGCCTAGGGCAAGCTTGACCCATTTCACAACTGGTTATGACACATTTTTCAGTCATTATTTTTCAGCATGGAAATAATATCTCAATTGACCTAAAACCACAAAGTACATTTTCAATGTTGGTAAGACATGACCTTTGCCCTGCATGTTTTATAATGGAAACCAAGTGGCTGAGAGTTACAAAAATTATCCCCAGGCTAATGACAGAATAAGACTGCTGTGAGAGACAGACTGATTCCAGGAAAACTCTGTAATGTTTTTAGCATTTACCAATCTAACTAACTCTCTTGAGACTGGTAAATTATACAAGTCAGTTATGCTAAAAGACACTTGAGAGACTACAGTAAATAATGAACCAGCTAAGACAAGATGAAATAAAACCCTGGAATTATTTTAGACCATTTAAACAACCTGAGCATTACAATGAAAATGAAATTCAAACTTCCTATATTTTCAACAGAATCAGGCAGTTCTACGATATCATGAAATATTTTTAGCAAATTACCAGGAAATCAAGCATATGTCAGCCACTGTTAAAAATAGATGCTAAGAATACAGCAGTGGACACAATATACCCCCCCCCAAAAAAAAAATCTGCCCCCTTCATGTGCTTTACATACTGGTGGAGGAGAAGGACAGACAAGTAAAAGATAATATGTTAAATTGTGGTGAATACTATAGAACAAAATTAGGCAAAGAAGACGGACTAGGGCTGCCAGAACAGGAGTTAGGGGGCCACAAAGTTTAACCCTGGTAATTAGGGGAAGTCTAACTGAAAATGAGACATCTTGTGAAGGGCTGGCCCACATAGACTCTGGGTTGGAAGATTCTGAGCAGAGGAAACAAACTAGTTACTCTGAGGCAAGAGTGTGTCTGGTATGTGCTACAGTTAGCGGGGACGCTATAGAGGCTGGAACTGAGCAAAGGCAGAGAAGAGGACGAAGAGAGAAACTGGGGCCAGGTGGCTGGCAGAAGGCATCAAATTGCCTGCGGCCTCACAGACCACTGGGAGGATTTGACTTTCACTCTGAGTGGAAGGTTTTGAGCAGTCTGTTTTTATAGATTCTAGGTTGAAAATAGGCAGTAGGAGGACACAGGCAGAAATATGGAAACAAGTCAGAAGCCACTGCAATAATTCAGATCAGAAAAGACGTGGTGTGCCCTGAGATAATAACTCAGAGTGGTTGGTTTGGGGACATATTCTGAAAGTTGAGTCAACAGGATCTAATGTTAGATGAATATGAAGTGTAAGTGAAAGAAAGAGGAAAAGGATGATTCTGAAGTTTTGAGCCTCAAAACTGGGAAAGACAATTCTACTTATTGAAATATAGAAAAATGCAAAAATACCAGATTTGGAGGAAAAGTAGTTCAGTTTTGATATTTTAAGTTTGTGATGTATATGATCCATAGGCCACTGGATATCTGAGGTTCAAAAAGATATCTGGGCTGGAAATATAAATCTGGGGGTCACCAACATGTAGATAGTACTGACAGTTATGAGACAACCCAAGATCACCAAGGATGAAAGTATAGTCAGAGATGAGATCCAAGGGCTGAGCCCTGGATCACACAAAAACTGGAATTTCGCAGAGATCAAGTGGAACCAACAAAGAAATAAGTAGAGATGAAGGAGCCAGTGAAGAAGAAAACACCAGGAGAATACAGAGTTCTGGAAGCCAAGTGAAAAAAGTGTTGCAAGAAAAAGTAGCCAGTTGTATCAAAAGCTATGTATAGGTTAAACTGGATAAGAAATGAGAATCAAAAATCATTGAATGTAGCATGTTGGACTTCACTAGTGTCTTTGGAATAAACAGCATTAATACAAGGCAGTATGTTTTCCATCAACATTAACAAACACATATATCTATTTTACCTAGTGAAAGCATAGTATGTGATAGTCATTGTACTAAATGCTTTACACTTACTGCTACTTTATTCTCACAAGAACAACCCCTCCCCGAGGAAACTAAAGCATAGACAGTTGACTAACTTTCCAAAATCACATTGCTTGTAAGGAATAGAAATGGGTTTTCTATGCAAGTCTGAGTCTAGAATCTGTGCTGCAAATCACCATCTGATTCTTACCATTACCATCTATTTACTTACCTAGAAAGTCCCATGATATCACATGTTTAATGTTTTCAGTGGTGAGGAATTACTTAACTCACTGGCCCATAATAAATATTTATAAGAAAATGAAAGGTTGTGAAATACAAAGACCATGAATCTAGATAGCAATTCATGTTATTATAGTGGGGTTGCAGTTTAAGAATGGGTTGACTTTTGGTTCACTAGCATTATTAAGAGACTAAAACCCATCTGTCTTTGACCGTTTTCTTCCCAGGGGACATCTGGGTAAGCCCTAAACTACAGGAGAGGGTAGAAGTAAGCAAATTTTCCCTGAAGAATAATATGCTTCTCCCATGGGTGAACTATACTGACTTCTTAAAAGGGGTGACCCTCCCACCCCAGTTCACTGGCTCTGAGGCATCAAACGGATGATTCCAAGGGAACATCAAGGACTGTTTACTGGAGGGCAAGGCCCCCTAACTCATTCACACAATCTCTCAACCCTGGCAACAGAGAAGCAGCTGGTGATGGAATACTCTCATCTCCATCCTCAACAGACTCAAAGTTCAAACATCAATAAAGTGACATTTAGCTAACTATCCAAACTATTCTCATGAACACTTAACCCAACAGCAAAAACGTCTACCTTAATTTTTATTAAAAGTTTTAGTATTCGCTAGCTTTTTGGTTTCTTAAAGGAGTTTGGTTTCTTTCTTTCCTTTAAGAAAGAAACACTATCTTATTTTGCATTTATTGCATATTTAGAAATATTAAGCCTGTAATAGACACTCAATGAAATATATGTTGATTTTTAAAGTCTTATTTTAGATCAATTTATTTTTTCTTGTGTGTGAATTAAGTGAAAAAATATCTACTACAGCTCCCCATTTGTTGACTTAATTTCTTCACTGACCTAATGAATCCCTATGTGAATACTTATATTATTTAAAAATCAATACAACTTAATGTCTAGAACTTGCATTCAGAGTTTCTTTTAAAACAAATGTTTAATAAAGTTTCTATTTTAAGTTCTGGATGCAAAGAATTAAGTATGATGAAATATGCTGCTTCCAAATAATACTAAGCAGTAGCAAAACAATAAAGATTCATTGATTTACTTCTTGAAATAAAATTTACTGTAGCATATACCTTCAGCATGCTTTCTATATTAGATCTTACTAAAGCTTATACATTAAGGATTTAATGCTGCAGAACACATTATCTAAAATGTATTGGCTTGAAATAACAATAAACATCTATCATCTTATCATTCCTGTGAGTCAGGAATTTGGGATTAGCTTAGCTAGGCAGTCTGTCTTGGGGTCTCTCATGGAGATGTCATCTGAGGCTGTGGTCATCTGAAGCCTGACTAGAACTGAGGGTTCGGTTCCAAGGCAGCTCACTCAAAAATTTGGCAAGCTGGTGTGCATTGTTGGCAGGGCCTCTCAGTTCCTCTCCGTGGGTGTTTATCCACATGTTGCCTGTGCGTCCTCATGACATGGTGACTGGCTTCCTCCCAAAGCAGGTAATCTCAGACAGTAAGGCAGAGGCCACAATGTTTTATAACCTAGCTTCAAAAATCACACACCAGTTACTTCCACAGTATTCTGTTAGTCACGTGAGCAGCAGTCATTCAATGTGAGAGGTGAAGACAAGGGCATGAAAACCAGGAAGTGAGGCTCACTAGAGGCCATCTTAAAAGCTGGCAGTTCATTGATGAGGATTAAAGACCTAGACTTAATTCTCTCTCTCTCTCTCTCTCTTTTTTTTTTTTTCGACTCTTCCCTCTGGATCATCACTTCTTTCCAAGGCATACTTAGTTTCCCATTTTTGAAATTGAAAATCTGCTCATTTTTGAAGTTAGAGAAATTTGAGATTCCAAAGCCCTATTCATTTTGTCTGGCCTTGGTTGCTTTTGGTCCAAGCTGGTGATGCTTTGTCTGTGATTCTCTTAACTTTGTGGGTCTCTGATGAATTCTGCTTGAGTTCATTCCATAGACAAAAGCCGTACCTGCAGATCTCTTTGAGTAAGGTTTTTTCAACCTTAGGCTTCTGCTGAGACAGCTGAGGCACAACACCCTTAGACATTTTAGAAACTCCATTGTCCAACTGAATAGGTCTCTGAGGCAAAATTTTAATTACTTCTGAGGTCATCACGAAAGATTTCACAGACATGACTAGCTCCAAATTTATCTCATGTTTTCGTGACAGTGTCCAGGATTTGATTTTGCTTGGAAGTCACTTCTTAATTTTAGCATCATTTGTCATCTGGAGAGGCCAAGAATTATTAAAACCAGAAAGTCCTGGCTCATTTCTTTTTGGCATTCCTTCATTTAATTTATTTCTCTCATATCACATTTTCCATAAGCAGTAAGAAGAAACCAAGCTGCACCTTCAACACTTCACCTTAGAAATGACTCCTTAGCCACTTCACCAGATACGTTTATACTACCTACGTCACCACAGGTGACAGTGTTGCCAAACTTCCTGACATCACGAGGGCTCCCTTTCCCCCAGTTTCCAATAACATCTTCCTCACTTTTATGTCCTCAGTGGGAGCTTCCTCAAAGGTCATCAGACTCCAGCTAAGTTTCTTCAAAGCTTACATCTACCTACCTATACCACTCTTTTATCTTACATATTATGTGTTTTGTTGGTAGCACCAACATTCCAGGAACCAAAACATGTGTTATCTACTGCTGCATTCAAAAGTGATCCCCAAGCTTAATGGTTTGAAATGATTAGTTGTTTCAAGCATTTAATATCTCAGAGTTTCTGTGGGTCTGTTGTTCTGCAGTGGCCTAGCTGGGAAGTTTTATCTTGGGGTTAATCATAAGGTTACAGTCAAGACGTCAGCTGGAGATATAGTTATCTGAAGGCTTGACTGGGACAAAGGAACCCCATTTCAGGCTAACTCACTGCTATGGTTAGCTGTTGGCAGGAGACGTTGTATGTTCTCCATCTTTTGGTGACAGTCACACCTAGAGAGCAAGGTGGAAGCCACAGTGACTTTTACAACCTAGCATCAGATTTCAAACAATGTCACCTCCACAGTATATACTGATGACAGGCCACCCCTGACTGAGTATGGGGAGCCCAATGAAAGGAAGAAAATACCAGGAGGTAGAGATCACTAGAGATGATCTGCAAAATCTGGCCACCACCATGTACTGAGTTGAAGAGTGTCTCCCCAAAACTCATTTCTGCCCAGAGTCACAGAATATGACCACATTTGGAAATAGCATCTCTTTAGATGGTAATTACTTAAGATGAAGTAATACTAGATCATGTATGTGTGTGTGGTTAGCCTCTCAGTCATGTCGGACTGTCTGTGGCCCCATGGGCTGTAGCCCACCAGGCTTCTCTGTCCTTGGGATTTTCCAGGCTAGAATACTAGAGTGAGTTGCGATTTCCTTTTTGCGAGATTTTCCTGACCCAGGGATGGAACCTGTGTCTCCTGCATTGGCAGGCAGACTCACTGAGCCACCAGGGAATCCCAAGACTAGACTAGTACGCTCTAACTCCAGTATTCTGGCCTGGAGGATTCCATGGGCTGTATAGTCCATGGGGTCACAAAGAGTTGGACACAGCCGAGCGACTTTCACTTCACTTCAACTCCAATGACTAGAGGAAAGACAGACACTTGAAGATGGAGACAGAATCTGAGTAACACAGTTTACCAACAAACAAACAAAGGAACACAGGATTGCCAAGAACCGCCAGAAGTAGCATGAGGCAAGAAAAACTTCCTTCCTAGAGCCTTCAGAAGGATCCTGACTCTGACAGCTTGATCTCAAACTCCTAGTCTCCAGCTAGAATTTGTTATGGCAGCCCTAGGAAACTAATACACACACGTCCTTTAAATTTTGGGTACTTATTAACCCAGACAGTTTTCAACTGTAGTAATAATCTATTGGTTTACAAAAGCACGAATACTTCACATAGTGCTCAATTAAGTGGAACTGCAAAACAAAATATGAAACTAAGCATCTTAACCCACTCATTCCAATCCTACACGTGACCATTTCAACACATACTTCTTAATTACATTTATTAAGTATCTACCAGTTGGAGGGTTCTGTGCTGGATATGCTTGAAGGGTTTGAAATAAAGCAGCATACAGTTACTATTCTTAAATTCATTACTAGTTTATAGAGGAAGTATATGCAAAGCACTTGAGAATTTTTTTTAAAGAAATAAATTATCACTCAAATGGAATGCACAGGGCTAGTCATTATAATACAGTCCAGATTTCATTTGTTTTGCAATAAAGAAAATGTGTATAACAAAGAAATAAGGTTCAACGAATGTGATTTGGAGGGGAAAAAAAGAAAAAGGTCTAGTCAAATCTTTTCCCAGTTGCATCACACACATTCCTCTGCTCACACCTTTAGTCAAGCCATGTCCACACCCTAGAATGCCCTCTTTCTGCCTCTCCTCACCGATTCTAACCTCGATCCATTTCCTATCCCCCAAATCCTCCTTTCTATATGATCTGTTCCTCTGAATTCCTGTTATTCTAACCATACTCCTCATTTATGGAACCCTTAGCCTTGCCATATACCCTTTATGTGGCATTTCAATTTGTGGGGACAGGGGTTGCGTTTTATACCCTATCCCTGTACCCACAGTATGCTGCTGCTGCTAAGTCGCTTCAGTCGTGTCTGACTCTGTGTGACCCTAGGGACAGCAGCCCACCAGGCTCCTCCATCCACAGGATTCTCTAGGCAAGAATACTGGAGTGGGTTGCCAGAAAATGTGTGACTACTGCTGATTCCTATTGGTGATGAATTTTTAATTTTAGTTCTTAATTAACTATTATTATTTGAATTGGATTTTATCCATGCCTTCTTAACTATGTAACACAATAGAAATTTGCTCAAATACCCTCCACATAAGTATTTCTAAATGGATTGTCTCCCTGTGACATCTCCCCCACCCCAATCCTTTACTCTGCTTCCCTAACTCTCTCGTGAACCAGCATAGCAAGTGAGAGCAGGGCTACAAATAGATATAAATCAAAAGAAAATGTATGGTTTCTCCTCCTTCCTGAGACAATGTGAGAAATAAACAAAGATGATGGAAGAAAGAAAAATATATTAACTGGGAATAGCACATATTTGAGGAGATTTGTTTTCAGAGCTATATCTTCTTTTCTCCCTTAGGCATAATGGTAAAAACTATGAGTAGTATAGGACCCCTTATCAACCTCTGCTTATGACTGTTTCATTCATTCTTTTGTTCAAGAAACATTGGCTGCCTCTAGGTGTTAGGGACTAGAAATAAAACCGGAACTTATTCTACTGATAAAGGTAAGTGAAGGAACTTCTTCCTCAGGCTGAAGAGGAAAGGATTATTCAAATCTCTAAAGTGGTGTCTAATTTAGAGCGGACTTTACAACCTTAGCATGGTTCCAGTTCAGAATTTGCCTTCAAAGACTGCATGATAATCAATTTATAAAGGAAGATCAAACATTGTGTGGATAGTATTGTGAGAAATGTCATGTGTCTTGTGCATAATTTAAAACCTACCCAAACTTAACTCTTGATCTCTGCCCCAGCCACCACTGCCCACCCCTGCCAGCCTACAACTGCTCCTCCTACAACCTTTCCTCATCTCAGTAAACATTATTTACCAAAAATAGTTATCCCTGATTTGTCTCTTTTTCTCTCAGTCCCACATTCATTCATCAGCAACTATATTTAATTCTCCTTCAGAAAGTGTCCTCCTATGCTCACTTCAGCAGCACATACACAAAAATTGTTCCCCAAACCAGTCACTTCTAATTCCCTCCACTGCGACTGCCCTATTACAAGCCACCTCCATCTCTGAACTGGACAACTACAATAGCCTCTCAATTGGTCTGTCTGCTTCCATTCAGAACCTTCACTTTGTTCTATTCAAAGAGTTAAAGTGACTCCAAAATCACAAATAAGATTCACCATTTGTAATAAATGACCTGACCCCTGGCCCTTTTTCCCACCTTATTTGCTCATTACTTGTGTTCTGTTGACTGTACTTCAGCCCTGTTAGGCTCCTGCGTAGTCCTCTGATATGTTGGGAACATGTTCTTTTGCCCTCAAAGGAAAGCGCTGTTCCCTGGATACATTCTGGTCCCTACTCAAGTGTCACTTCCTCCATGAGACCATCCCCAACACCTTATCCACAGTGGCAGCCATGTCATCCTGTCTGCTTTTCCTTCAACAGCACTCATCGCCAGCTGGCATTACACAACTGAAGAGATACTTGATTAATAATGGCTTGGAGTTCAGCAAGTGGACCATGGGAGAAGAACATTCCAAGAAGAGGGGAGGAAGCATGTGATACAAGAGTGAGTGTCCACAGAACTCCAGAAACACTTGATTAATCTTTATATGAGAGTGGGAATGGAAAAGTAGTTTGACACCAGATCACAGAGGACCTTATACCGTAAAGAGAATTTGGATTCAACCTTGATAAGGAAAACGAATCACCCTTGACAAAGGATCTCAACAAATATCTAATTAATAAAAACGTGTTAATACTTGTAAGCCAGAGACTCATCTCATCTGTATCTCCCCGTATTTTCTAAAGGCTTCATCTTTAAGGGCAGAGATGTAATTCAAGCCTGCGCCTACAGAGAGGAGACTGTCCCAAGTCTCTGCGTAGCAGCTCTGCACTTACTGGGTTATGGCCACAAATGTTTTAGGACACATTTATAGGAGTATCAGCTAATAACTGATTTGACTGATCCCAGAACCACAGAATTATTATCCTAATTTCACAAAATTTTTGTGATCCTAATACATAAGACAGTTATGAAATTAGTCTAATTCTGCTCAATCAGCATTTGATTCCTTCCTGTAGGATAGACATGAGCAACGTGCCAGAAAAAATGAAAGTATCCCAAATGAATAAAATATGGGTCCTGCAATGATAGGAAGTAGTATAATGACCAGTTATATGACTGAATCACAAAAAATGTAATGACAAAATGGTGTAAGCAAAACGTAAACGGCACTCAGAGTGGGATCTGAAACAACTTCTGGATGACATTTACCTCTCAAAAGTCACTGAAAACCACTTTGAAACAACTGGCCCAGCAGTGGGGTTGGAGGATGCTGGGAGCCACACCCGTGAAGACCCAGAATCCCTGACTCCAGCTTCTGGATTTTGTCCTGCAGTTTGGAAGAACCAATGTCACTTTTGTTTTTTTTTTTTTAAATCTGCTTCCTGGAAGGGATCCCAGAAAAATGGAGTTTATTTTGCTTATTTGTTTACCAAGACATGTTATTTGGGTTATATGACCTAAACATGACCTTTGACTTTCAATCTTTCTCTCCAAGGGAATTTATTAAATTACTTTAGCAAAATGAATCGGAAATGCATGTTTCTCTTGGTTCCCTCACCCCTTCCTTTGCAGTATTTTAAGACACATGGCATAGTTTGATCTTGGAGGATAATCATAAATATGTCCAGTATTTCATTGCAAAGAGGGTCAGAAGTAGCGATTTCTTTGGGCCCTGAGTATTCACGTATAAATTCACTTGGGTGAGCAACAACAAAAAGCACTCAAGCCAACAGATAAGAGGGTGAGTGTTTTCAGCCAGTTTTTGGTTAGCCAACACTTTGTTAGCCAATGAAGGGTTATTTAGATTTCTCCCAGACTCATCTCCTCCTCTCTAATAGGTGACTTGAGGAATCGTACTGTTCATTAGTAGGTGTTAGGAAAAAAATCAGTTTAGTAGTTTGTTAGCAAGCTGGGGAAAAAAAAAAAAACTATGGGGAGAGAATAATATGTAGAGTAAGGTATTGTGAATATTTGTTGTTAATATTTATTTTCTACCTTACTGGTAAAGACTATCATATTCTAGATTATCAGTGAAGGCATTTTAGACTCAAAGGATTATTGAACACTCATGCAGGCAGTTTGTAATCTGAAGGAAAACAGTATAATTGCATTTTCTAATTGGTTATATCATTGTCATTCTTTTCAGATAATTTATTTTATTTTCCCATGACTTTTCCAATTCTCATAAGCTTGTAAATGGGTTGCACATGGCTAATTAAAGCATCCATGCTCAAAATCTACTCCTATGAGTATGTAAATGTTTGATGAGTCATTTACCTCTAGTGTGAACAGAGAAAGGAAGAATTCCTTATAGAAAAGCTCACTATGAAAATAAAGAATTCCTGCAAGGGCCACGCTTCTTTTCTTTATTTTCCCATTTTTGTTTCATTTTAAATAGTGCTATCATTTGCCTTTCATGCACAGTTTCTCTAACTTCTGTTGAATTTTATTATGGTGAAATACAGGTAGGTAATATTGTCTCATATTTTTCTCAACAGGCTCTTGGATAATAGAATTATTAGCATTAAATTATATTTGGTTAAAAGGTTTGAAGAATTAATGATAAGACTCAGAAAGACCAATGGCACTTTATGGGAGGACCAGAAAATGATAATGGTTTCTTTACATCAAATATTTGGAAGATACCTAAAGGCCCATTCACCTAGAAAAAGCATCCTAAATCTTATCAATTTTTAAATTTAACAATACAAAATAACCACCCTAGTTGTGCATTAAAAATATTTCTAACTGACGAATGGATAAGAAAGCTGTGGTACATATACACAATGGAATATTACTCAGCATTAAAAAAAAATTCATTTGAAGCAATTCTACTCAGATGGATGAAACTGGAGCCCATTATCCAGAGTGAAGTAAGCCAGAAGCAAAAACAACAATATAGCATATTAACGCATATATATGGAATTTAGAAAGACAGTAACGAGAACCCAACATGCGAGACAGCAAAAGGAACGCAGATGTATAGAATAGACTCGTGGACTTTGTGGATGAGGGTAAGGGTGGGATGATATGGGAGAAGGGCATTGAAGCATGTTAATTGTCATGTGTCTAATCAATCCCCAGCCCAGGATTGATGCTCGGGGCTGGTGCAGCGAGATTTCCTGGGGGGGAGGGAGGAGGGAGGGGGGTTCCGGAGGGGAAGCATATGTAAACCCATGGTGATATCATGACAATGTATGGCAAAAGCAATAAAAAAAAATTAAAGAAAAAAAGGAAAAAAAAATTTGTCTGGTCCAAAACATAGAGAGATTTGAATAAAACAACAATATTTCTTAAAACAAAGGTGAACTTGAAACCATCGATTGGAGGCTAATACACAAAAACATGTGGTAATTTTTTAACTTGATCTAGGTCCTTCTGCTGGGGACTGGGACCAGAATGAGGTGGAGAAGCAGATGTAAGTACACAGAGAGCTGAATTTAAGCTGTCGATATAAAGCTAGAAACATTGAAGAGAGGTTTAAAATATTAATATGAAAATGGGGCCAGAAAACCTATCTATGGCCTGGACGGTGTGACAAAAATATTCTTATTCTATGTAGTTCTATAGATGGAAAAAAGTGCCACATGTAAAATAAATAGGTATGCAAAAGAGCTGTGATGTACTAGTGAATATTGCCTATAATGTATAGAGATTTTATTCTAATGAAATGAATATAAAAATGTTTATGAACAACCCAACTATGTACTATATAAGAAACACACTTCAAATTCAATGCCATGGGTAGTTTGAAAGTAAAAAGATAAAGATATTCCATGCCAATATTCATTTATTATAAAGGAGTGGTTCTATTCATATCTGATAAAGTGTATTTCAGAACAATAAAAATTGCTAGAGAAAAGGAGGGACATTATGGAATGATAAAAGGATAAATTCACCAGGAAGACATAACAAATTGAATTGCATACATACCATTAAAAAATATTTCTAAGAGTTATGAATATAGAATAAAAATTTTTAAAAAATAAAATCAAATCCAAATTGTTTAAAGTTAAGGCTTCAGTTGAGGTTAAGAGAACACTACCTCAGTTGCTATGACCAGAGATTTTGTATTTAAGCTGTCCATACAATTGAGTATCTTTGTGCTCAATCAAAAAGGAATTACATTAGACTTGAGCACACCTATAAAACAAAACAAATCAGCCAGAAGTCTAAGAAATATCTAATACTTTCTGTCTGTCCTTTCTACTGTCTTGTCAATTCTTAAAATGATAATTACTTGGATAAATGATGGCCTTATGCTTGTGATCACCACACCAGGCAAAAGGCAAACCCTCTGATCAGTCAGTTCAGTTCAGTCACTCAGCCGTGTCCGACTCTTTGCGACCCCATGGACCGCAGCACACCAGGCCTCCCTGTCCATTACTAACTCCCGGAGTTTACTCAAACTCATGTCCATTGAGTTGGTGATGCCATCCAACCATCTCATCCTCTGTCGTCTCCTTCTCCTCCTGCCTTCACTCTTTCCCAGCATCAGGGTCTTTTCCAATGAGTCGGTTCTTCACATCAGGAAGAGTTTCATCTTCAGCATCAGTCCTCCCAGTGAATATTCAGGACTGATCTCCTTTAGGATGCACTGGTTGGATCTCCTTGCAGTGCAAGGGACTCTTAGGAGTCTTCTCCAACACAGTTCAAAAGCATCAATTCTTTGGCGCTCAGCTTTCTTTATAGTCCAACTCTCACATCCATAATGGAGCAGGGAGTGGCAAACCAGTATTCTTGCCTTGAGAACCCCATGAGCCCTCTGATAGATGCCAGCTATTGAGAATCTCTCGTTTAAAATGGTACTGATGAATGTATTCACAGGGCAGAAATAGGGAACTCAGACACAGAGAACAGACTTGTGGACACAGTGGAGGAAGGAGAGGGTGAGACAAACTGAGAGAGCAGCACTGAAGCATGTGTATTACCATCTGTAAAACAGAGAGCTAGTGGGAAGTTGCTTTTTAAGACAGGGAGACCAACCTGGTGCTCTGTGATGACCTAGAGGGCTGGATGGGGGAGGGTGTGAGGGAGGTTCAAGAGGGAGGGAACATGCATACACTTATGGCGGATTCACATTGTTGTATGGCAGAAATCAATACAATATTGTAAAGCAATTATTCTCCAATTAACAATTTTTAAAAAGAATCCCTCATCCTATTTTTATGAAAACAACGTCACCTTACTTTCTAAATTGTGAATTTCCTAAAGGAAGTCATTGAAATGAGAAGCAAAAATAGCAGTTTCATTCTTCATGCAAATTACAACTACAGAGTCAAGGAGGAAGAGAAGGACCAGCAACATGGTCAGTACAAAAATGCCTTTTGTGACGTCTACACAGTCAACAACACAGAGAGGACTAGTGTGCCTTCCAGGTAGGGCGTCTGCCTCAGCTGCCTCAAGCCTCTAAGGAAGCTTGTTTCCACCGTCTTCACTGTAATCTAGGCAGCATATCCTTTAATCCATTGCACATTGTTTATTCTTTGGCATTTGAATAATGGTAAACTTCAGTAAATGCTTGTGTCTATGTGTGTGCATGCTAAATCACTTTAGTCATGTTCAACTCTGTGCTGCCCTATAGACTGTTACCTGCCAGGCTCTTCTCTCCATGGGATTCACCAGGTAAGAATACTGGAGGGGGCTGCCGTGCCATCTTCCAGGGGATCTTCCTGAACTAGGAATCAAAACCTGGGTCTCCTGCACAGCAGGTAGAGTCTTTACTAACCATATCAAATAATTAAATCTCTCTATATACCACTTAGGGGTAAGGTTAAAAAAAGTCTATTAAAATATATAATTCAAAGTGAAGTGGTTTGCTTTAGACCTTAGACTAGGAGATTCACTGGAATGTTAACCCTGTAACCAAAAGAATTCAGTCACATATACTTATATATATTTTACCTAGCAGATCTCTCAAGGGTACTCTAGCCTCTTTCAGGATATGCATTTATTCCTCTTGAATTAAAAATAAATACAACAAAAGGAAGTAGGATAAACTTACACCCTAATAGGCTTAGGATTCAGAGGTGGAAGGAGGCAAGGTCAGAAGAGCCTTGGGTACTATTTTGGAAGGAAGGGAAACAGAGCCTACATAACCACCCTTGCATGACCTGTGGTTTGAGAAACAGAGCTCAGAACAGTTCCCACACAACAGCTGTTTCCCTGCATCCCCATCGTTAAGGACAGGAAGTGGAATGGCACAGAGAATGCAGTTTATAGGATCTGTTCTCTCAGAAAGTGAAACAGGATCTCCAGGCTATTAAGTTCACTCCAGTGCAGCATCTGAACTCACTTGTTAAAAGCAATTGTCTGCCTAGGAAGAAAAAGCTTGCATTTGTGAAAATTGAAGAGCTTTTAGAAGTATCATGTAAACACATATACAGTCACCGGGTTTAAAGAAAACTACGTGAAAATTTAGAGACATTTTGATCCATTTATTTCTCATAACAGGATCAAAGTAATCTGGGGGGAAAAAAATATATATATATATATCTACAACCACATAAAGGGCAAATACTCAATTCCCTCTAAGGGCCGTGGAAGAAATAGGTATCTAGTTCCAGCCATAGGAATCAAAACCTATCTAAGGTGCTCTACAGACCTGCTTTTATAATTGCATCTAATTCTGGGGCTAAACTAATGCTTAAACATAAAGATGGGCAAATACGTAGCTTCAGTTTCAATTTTAAAAAGTGTCTTTCTAATGTGGATGTTGCATATAACTATCACTCTTGAGCTGAAATTTTATAGCAAACCTCTTTGTCCTGTCAGCGCAACTTCATTTGGAGGATCTTGCCAAATCCATGTAAAAGAGTATCACCCCGATTTCCCTGGCATTCTGTTAGCTGCCTGCTGGTTTCCCACAGGATCCCAAGCCCAGGAGCATGTTTGCTAAGGGCCCAGCTCCCAGAGCTTCTGAGACTCAGTGTCATTTGTGTCTCATGTGTGACTCCTTTGACTGAGATGAAAATTCAAGCCTCCATTTTGAGTTTAGTAATCTCATGTTACAAAAGGGTCTGAGATGATACAAGCAAGAATAATCAAAACAGCTGTCTGTGCTTCCGAACTAACAGTTCTTGCATTCTTGGAAGCAGTCTAAAGAGTCTCGAGAGACAACTAGCTCTCTTCTGCCTAGTTAGTTAGGGCCTCAGGGTACAGTCGATCTTTTCTGTGCTTTAGCCGCTCTAGGAGGATTTCTATGAGGACAGGGCAGTTCTTAAAACTATCACTAGAGGGAGGAAAAGTACATGATTTGCCTCAACTTAAACCTGCAGTTTTCTGATTCTTTTGTACTTAATCCATCCTTAAGATATCCAATCAGATGTTGCAAAACATTTTAGCTTTTAGATATACAACTATTCTATATTTACCTTGTCATCTGAATTTTTGTTGTTGATATAATTTGTATAAGAGCAAAACCAAAAATTACATTTCTGTTCCTACTGTTACATATTTTGATATATTCATTAATTCTTATAATCTACCTTTGTTATTTTAAGGTTATCCAGCCAAACATACAATTTGTAATTTTCAAAAGAAGATTATTTTCTTTTGAAAAATACATGCATTCATGACTATCACCAAAATGTATCCCGTTCATTTTTTTCATGATGTAAAGAGAAAATGTCAAAGTGATAAAAGCAAGTATTAAACAATGAATTCAGAAGCACAAAAGGAAGCAGTTTTGATTTATTGCCTCCTTCACTGTCTGAATCCTTGCGTACCCCGCTTTATAGAATAGTGTTTCTGGCAAGTCAGCTTCAAAAAAAACTTTATATTTAGAGTTAATATATTTCTTGAAACTGGAGTCATCATACTGGCAATTTTTTAGGATAGATTTGTATTAATATTTTAGCGTTACAATTATAATACTGTTAATGCAAAAACTCTTAAAATACATTTCAAAAGAAATCTATAACTAATAAACACAATAATATTCAAAATGACTCACAAATTATGAAAACGATTCTGCTTTCACAGCAGAAATTGTTCCCTCAGTGGAAGGTTTCCTAATGACTCACCTGTTCTATATCTTAGAATGAACCTTCCCAAACACATGATCACATTAGCCGACTGCCTAAAGACTGGATATTTCCTCACTGTATTTGCATCAAGTTGGAACTGTTTTCTGGGCATTAAAACCTCCACAACGTGGCCTCCTTTTGGCCTCTGTTTTTTATGGACTCTGCATTTTAAATTCATGCTCTAGTCCCAAAGGACTGGGTAAGAATCCCTAAACACTCTCTTCCCATCCCTATACCTACTATTTCTTAAGAAATAAAAATAATTTTTAACATTTAAACTGAGAAGCCACTGTCCAAAGTTTTTCCATACAGACCCCTCATTTACTCTTACCCCAAATTTTGATGGGAATGTGTGTACGAGCTTCACATTATACACAAAGAAACTGAGAGTGAGAGATGAGCCGGGGCTTCCCAGAAGCCGCGCTTCACGTGATTTCAAAGTTCACTCATGTAAATCACTCTGGCATAATGTTTACCATCTGCACACTTTCATTTGGCTGTGGATTTTGCTCTAAAGGAGAACAGTGAGGGAGCAGTAAGGTCTGGCCTTTCCTTCCAAGCAGTTCTTTCCTTCCAAGCAGAATTGTTACCTCGTCTATCCTCCTGGTGCCCTTTGGAGTTCCAGGATGTTGGTTATTTATATATTCATACCCCTTGGCAGAATGGGGCCTGCTAGAGGCTGGAGAGAACTGTTGTAGCCTTAGTGAAAATTACAGTCACTCTTTATGTCCGACTCTTTATGACCCCATGGACTATACAGTCCATCAAATTCTCCAGGCCAGAATACTGGAGTGGGTAGCCTATCCCTTCTCATGGGATCTTCCTGACCCAGGAATTGAACCGGGGTCGCCTGTATTGAGGCAGATTCTTTACCAGCTGAGCCACTAGGCTTCCCTGGTAGCCTCTTAATCCCCCAGCAGATGGTCACATCAGAGAGGATCTATAAGTGAGGACTGTCCTATTCTACATCTTAAGTGCCCATCAGATTTAATTCATGACTTTATCTTTCTGCCAAGGTATTCTTCTGAAACTTATACATTTACTTTCTAAAAAGCTAGTTCTTATGAATATATTAGTCAGTTTGGTTCAGTAGCTCAGTCATGTCTGACTCTTTGCAACCCCATGGACTGCAGCATGTCAGGCTTCCCTGTCCATCACCAACTCCTGGAGCTTGCTCAAACTCATGTCTATCGAGTCGATGTGAATATATTAAGTGCATGCTTTTTTTTCCCATTTTAAACTATCAAGCAGTACTATTTGTAAATATTGAATCTGAATGTGTGTATGTTTGGTATTACTTATAAATTTTTAATTTATAACACAGCCCTTCAATATTCAAAAGACAGCTACCTACAAGATTGGCCTCAACTCCTAGGGGGCATACTCTTCCACTGTGGCCATTTCCCTTCCCTGAGTCACTCTCAACTCCATAGGATGCTCCTACCCCATCCCTGCAGTGAGTCTCCACTTCTGGAAACAAGATGGCACTGAGCTGCTTATGTGCGCCTGTCCGCACACCCTCCTGCGTAGCACCCACAATCCAATGGGAATGGTGCGTCTCCCTTTGTAAGGAGGCATAAGGCACATCATACGCCCATCCCTGAGCTGGCTCCAGCCAAGATTTTATAAATGCAGTGGTGTTGTATTCGAATGAACTCTTCCTTAGGCGAGCCTTGAAGACTTTTCCCTTGAGCATCACTAAAAAGCAGCTATGGTTTGTATTGATTGTGCATGTTGAGAAGTTAGTCTTATGAATAAGGAATGAAGTTTTGATGAAGAACAAAAAAGATCACAATGAATTATCTACCTAACAGCAGAATTAGGTAAAATGTTCACTTTTTTTTTTTTTTTTGCTGCTAACTCAGTTTCTAAAACCATTAAGTGGCCATAGGTTTTGTTTCCCTCTCAGGAAAAATAAAAGGGGGATGGGAAGACAGCAACTACTACAAAGAGATGGAAGAGAAAACAAAGCTTCTTGAGAGCCAGCTCTAATCTTCCATTTCATTGTTTCACAGAATGCCTGATTCACAACAGATGTTGAATTAACATTTAGCTATTTGAAAATGTATTTGCTTTTAATATAAAAGTCTGTTATCTTGTTTGTAAAATAGAAGAGCAGTTTTAAAGTGGGTGACTTTTCCCACATATATCTAACTTGCTTTTATTATGGCAAAATCACTCCATATGCATTTTAAAGACCTTGTTCGGTTTTCTTGCAGTGTTTCAATTGAAGGTTAACTTATTTTTTTTTAAATAGGAAAAGACTATTATCCCTTTGAAAAAGATAATCTCTATCAGAGGCAAACTGAAATTTGATTTCACACTAAAATCCAGTTATAACACAATAAAAATGGAGCCAAAACTTGGTGTGAGCTTAATGAAAAGTCTTCTGCTGGAGAAGAAACAATTAATGAGCTTCCATGCAATTCAAGAGGATCATTCTCCGTAACTTCTATTTCTCTCACTTATTTTCTCATCTTCAACTATACAGATGAAGAGATTTAAAAAGCTAGACTGGAGGGCATGAAGTGAATACTACCTTTCTAATTCTCCTTTTAACTTTAGCAAGGAAAAGGAAGAAGAATCTTACATTTAGAAATGTAAGATTTAAAGAGTATTTCAATCTTTCTAGTTTTGAGATCCAGAAAGTGAGTTAAGAGGGGTTGAATCACAGCATTCATGGAGGTCATGCCACTGTATTCATCCTAACTCCATTTCAAGACTACTGTTTGTGACCCTCGTACTTCTTCACTAACAAAGTATAACTGTTTGAGTTTTTAAACAGAATAGACATTTTCAGTTTTTTTAAAAACTATTTCAAGAGTATTAAAGTAATATCTTTCTCATTTATAGTAAAGATAAATCAGTAGAAACTTGCCATTCTCTCCTTGAATTAAACTGTATGTTGTGGAAATCTTATGACTTAGCCAGGAGGGTAGCAATTTCTAAATGCACATGAAATAACTTTAATGTCCATCAATGGATAAAGAAGATGTACATATACATCATGGAATATTATTCAGCTATACAAAAGAGTGAAATTACAAAATTTGGAGCAAAATAGATAGATCTAGAGCTTGTCATACTGAGTAAAGTAAGACAGAAAAAGACAAATATTAGGTGATACTGCTTATATGTAAAATCTAAAAGAAAATGGTACAAATAAACCTATTTACAAAAATAGAAATTGAGTCACAGATGCAGAAAACAAACTAAAGTTTATCAAGGGAGAAAGAGAGGGTGGGATAAATTAGGAGGTTGGGACTGACGTGTATACACTACTATCTATAAAATAGATAACTAATAAAGATGTACTATATAGCACAGGGAACTCAATTCTCTGTCATGACCTATATGCGAATAGAATCTAAAAAAGAGTGGATATATGTATGTGTATAACTGACTCACTTTGCTGTACACTTGAGACTACACAACACTGTAAACCAACTATACTCCAATAAAAGTTAATTTTAAAATGCACACAATTCTTAAGTGGAAATGAAAAACCAAGTGTGAGTAGGGCCTATGAACAAAGCGGATACTTGGACAGCTGGTGACCACATACGTGAAAACTACAGTTATCTGAAATGCAGTCTTTGAATAAGGAAGATTTAACCTCTTTAAGGTGGAGAAGGAAATGACAACCCACTCCAGTAGTCTTGCCTGGGAAATCCCATGGACAGAGCAACCTGGCAGGCTATATAGTCCATGGGATCGCAAAGATTCAGACACGACTTCGCGACTAAACAAACCACCACCACCACCTCTTTAAGGACACAAATGTTTTTCTTTAAATGATTAGTACTGAAAAATCTTCCTTAAAATATGTCTATGTACTTCCTGGTCTTAGCAAGCATCCTGTGTAAAATACAGTCTTCCTTAGACCAGACTCCTTGCAGTTTCTCAGGGTCTGGATGAGTTCTCTATGGGGACTAGAGTCCAGAGAGAAAGTGGAATACCATATGGTACTTGCCTACCTCTCCCAAGTCACCACCACAAACATGAAAACAACCGCATCTCCAATACCTGATGTTGGTGGCATTTGCTTCTTTCTCCTAAGAGTAAAATGCAGCACTAAAAAATGACAATTTTATTGGCTGGATAATAAACCAATTAGGATTTTAGTTATTACTACAGTAACTGGCACATACCCAATAACTGTTTATTGAATAATTGATGGGGATTGTTAGACTTGCTACTCCATAGAATGACACATTGATACAACTAAGGAAATGAAAGCTTAAACCTGGAGGACAGTAATGTATTGACTTATTGATAGATATGTTTCAATATATACTTTTAAATGACAACTTATGCAATTATGTTATAAACTCCTAGAATGCATTTGCCAAGGTTCTTGATCCTCTAGTACTTGCCAAGCCTGACTCAGAAGGTGCTTCATATGTTCATTTAATAAATGGACAGAAGAATGAATGAGCCTACTGATTGATTACCTAAATCCAGAGTCCACTGAATTTAGATGAATGTATAAGAATGCAGCTGAAACTGAAAACTCTGAGGTTTTATTTTTCTTTGTTTCATTCAGTAAATATTTATTAAAAACTACTATTTGCATAGAGTACTGAGGGAAGCAGCTTTCTCTCTCCTCCCTCCTTCTGGGGATTACATTCTAATAGACACAGAATATAAATGTATTAACAAAAATAATCCATTATGGGAATTATTATAACGGAAACAAGTTGTCTTCTATGATTGAGTAGGGTATGAATTTATGGGAAACAGTTTTAAAATGAGCAGTCAGGGAAGTTCCCCTGAGGAGGAAGTGACATTTAAACTGAGAATCCAGTTATAAGGAAAGTAGTGGGGAGCAGGTGTGAAGGTCCTGAAGAGTTTGGAACTAAAACAAGATCAGGTGGTTGAGGGATAATGAGCTGTAGACATGAGTTAAGCAAGGACAAGAAGGAAGATCACGCCAGGCCTAAGAGGTCAGGCATTCGACGGTATCCTGACCACATTCCACATGGCTTTAATTAGGGAAGCGACAATGATGTTGACAATGATGGGGAGGATAGCGCTACCATTTAATGAGCACCAGTCCATTATATATAAGGGACTGAATGAGAGACATCATGCTAAACGTTCTACCATCATTAGTCATTTACTCTTCACATCAAACCACAGAAGCATAGAGAATTATCCTTTCTGTTTACAGAACAGGAAACTGAGTCTTGAAAGGTTTAGTTAACTTGCTCAAGATTGCAGCTAGTATATGTGACATCATCTAGTTTCTGACTTGAAAATGGTTCTCGAAATGGTTTTGTTGGAGAGGAGAGAGGATCAGGGAGGTCAGCTGGGCGTTCCTGAGGTGGCGCAGGTTAACATGAGAATATGGGTGTGAACAGGTGGTGACAAGGAGGCAGAGGAACACACCTATTTGCTGATGGGTTTGAGGTGGGGGATGAATAAGGGAGACTAGAATGGATGGTCTGCCATTTAATGACATAGCAAAGATCAGGGGAGAAACGGGTGTGAAGGAGCCTGGCCCTGTTTTTTATCTAGTCAAGTGAGTGGAGAATGGTGTCTATGTTTTTAAATGATGAACAAAAGCCTTTAAAAGAGTGATATTTTGTGACACATGAACACTATGGAAAGTTCAAGTTTCAGGTTCCACAAATACTTGTTGGAAGACAGGCATTCTCATCTGTTTATGTGATTTCTATGACTGCTCTCGAGTGACAATGCCACAAATGAATAGGCTGCATGGCCAAAAATACTAACAAGCCCTTTACGGAAGAATCTTGCAGACCCAATTCTAGTGCAATATCCTATTTGGTAAGAGAAGATTAATGACATTTTGTCAATAAAACTTCCATCCGTGATTTTTTTTCCCCCAAATAGAGCAGTAGTAATTGAAAAACTTTTGAATTCATTCTGTCTAAAACCTATTTTCTACATTGCTAAACATTTTTAAATGCAAAAAAACAACAAAAAACCCACAAACATTTTTAGCTAGACTTTTTAAAGACCTCTAAATAATGAGGACTCTATCAGACACTGCTGTTTTAAAGTGAGACTAGTTATTTAGCTTGAGGCCAGAGATTTTAGCTGTAGTTGGGTTTTGTTATGACATATCTATATGTAAACTATAAATTATGCATCATTCATAAATTATACATATAATACATTAAAAACCAGCTGCCCAAGAAGAAAAGTAGCTAATATTTCTTGACCAAATGGAAAAATTATTGACTCTAGGGCAGAAATAATTTGCCATTTCACCTATCAGTTGCCTTGAAGATCATCTTTCTACAATTTCCTGTCCCTTAATGGATACAGCGTTACTTGAAACTCATAGTAGATCATTAGCAGTGTCTAAATGCCCTAGAGGGAGCTCTGAATGGCTGTGAATTTGCTTCAGTTGCTCATAGATGGATTTGGTAATGCTGACTTAAAGACAAACTCAGCTGTCTAAAGATGTAGCTCTATGATGCTGTAGGATATTATAGTAAAACATTTGACTGCAACACACTTCTGTGATGTGAATAAATATAACAGGGAGAAAGAGTGCACGGTATTCAGAATTATTTGTCATTACTTTTAAGTTATGACAAGACCTAAAATAAATATATATTTTATTACTCATGGTTTAGCTACAAACTGAGGATTCAAAAGTAGTTTTAAAAGCCAGTGTTTTCTTTCTTATTTTGAGTGTGCTGTAATGTAAATAAAGGATATTTTCACAAAGTTACTCACATATATTTCCAGATTAAAACCAAGGTCATAACAAGATCATTACTATGGTCAAGAGATAGTATCAATAGGTTAAAAAGATGAATTCTGGAGATAAGATACTATGAATTCAAATCCTGCTGCTGGCTTACAGTGAAGCCTTCGACCCCTTGGCTGTCTGAAAAGTCAAACAATCCCTGTTAATATCAAATTCCTCATCTGGAAACTTAGGATAATAACAATAATAGATACTAATTCAAAGTATTACATGAAGAAATGTAAAACACTTAACTCAATGCCTAGCAAAAAGTTTCAATTACAATTATTTTGGAAAGATATATTCATGAATCCAGAGGTACTCTTTTGTGATCTTATGGGTTTTACACAGCTTCTTGGTAAATGCTCAGAGGAAGAATTGGTAACAGTTCCTTACATAATATTCCCTGTGATAAAGTTCACCTACTTGTCCCAATGATATGAAATAAACCTACAGGACTACATTTGCCAAGGTAAAGGTGTCAACAGGGACTAGAGGATGACCCAGTCTAGCATGACATTGTTGATCCCCAAGACATGCCTCCCTTAAAAGGACTGAGGAGCCCGCACTCAGGCTTCCCCCTGTAAGCGAGGGATGCTTATGGAGAAGAGGTCTGACTATGGCTGTACAGGGGATACAGAACAACCCCAGACTGGAGGCTCTGGGGTGGGAACTTCAAGAAAAGATGGCGGGAACTTCCCTGGTAGTCCAGTGGTTAGGAATCCACCTGCCAACACAGGGGACACAGGTTCAGTGCCCAGTCTGGGAAGATCCCACATGCTATGGAGCAACTAAGCCAGTGCACCCCAAGTACTGGGCCTGCTTGACTACAGCCTGTGCTCCCCAACAAGAGAAGCCACCACAGTGAGAAGCCTGTGCACGGCAAGTGAGAGAAGACCCTCCTCACTAGAACTAGAGAAAGCTTGTGTGTAGTAATGAAGACCCAGAGCAGCCAATACATAAACTATTTCTTTTTAAATAAAAAGGAACATACGGTTATTTCATAATCTCCTTCTGTTGCAATCAGGCAAATCCCAATCACCTACATATGGTGGGGCCAGCTTTCACTATGATCTCTGCACTTAACATCCAAGAGAAAACAGTCAATATAGTCCTTGGAAATTATGTCTACAAAAACACACAGTCATTCCACAGGTCATGCTAAGCATATGTTGTGGCCTTTTGGAATATTCTACCAAGGGCACCAATGATAGAAGATGTGTTTAGAACATATGGCAGGCATAAACTTTGAGTAACGGATAAATCTGATTTTGTGAATTGAGTCTAGCAACTTCTAGTATGTTGTCTCAAAGAGGACAAGAAGAATCTTCATGCTCCATGAGCTGCAGTTACATGAAGAGCACATAGTAGCCCAAGGTCACACTGAGAAATTTGAAAAGAATGCCTACATCGACATGGTCGGCTGGGGGTGAGAGAGGACACCTGCAAACTTCACAGAATCTGGTTGCTACTCTCTGCATGGCAGCGAGGAAGAAAAACAGTGGGAGCAGGACTGGTTTAGAATTGGAAGGAAGAAGAAACAGGGGCCTTTCCCTGGTGGTCCCGGGGCTAAGCATTCATCTGCCAATATAGGGGACATGGGTTTAATTCCCATCTGGGGAGATCCCACATGCCATGGGGCAGCTAGGCCCATGTGCCACAACCACTGAGCTTGTGCTCTAGAGCCTTGAGCAGCAACTACTGAAGCCCGTGGGCCCTAGAGCCTGTACTCTGTAACAAGAGAAGCCACCATGACAAGCCCATGCACCACAACCAGAGAAAGCCCACACGGCAATGAAGACTCAAGACAGCTAAAAATAAACCAGCAAATACATAAATCTTAAAAATAAAAGAGAGCAAGGGTAGAATGGGTGGACTCCAAGCCCGCCCCTCATCAGCTGTCACTTCAGGTATGTTCAGAGTACCATCCTCTGCATTCCGAAAGGGAAGCGTGGCCATGATATTCTGTGCTACCTTAAGTGGTTAGTTTTTCTGTGGTAGGCAGAAAAATGGTCCCCCCAAAATATCAGGTCTTAATTCCTGGAACCCTTAAATGATACCTTATTTGGAAAAAGGGTCATCACAGTTGTGATTTAAATGAAGGATCTTGTAATGGGAAATTTTTTCTGTATTATTAATATCTGGGTAGACATTTGTAAATATATATAAATATATATATTCATAAGTATCCTTATAAGAGGGAGGAACAGTGAGCTTTTGTGTACCATGAGAGGAAAGTGATGTGAAGGCAGAAGCAAAGATTAAAGTGATGTGGTCACAAGCCAAGGGATGCCAGTAGCCACCAAAATCTGGAAAAGGCAAGGAATGACTGTCCCCGAGAGCCTCCAGAGTGAGTGTGGCACTGCCAATACCCTGACTGAGTCTGGTCAAATTGATTTCATACTTCAAGGCTCCAGAACTGTGAGAAAACTAATTTCTCTTGTTTTTCATTTTGTGGTAGTTTGGTATGCCCACTACAAAAATTAATACAATGTCATCAAGTTTTACTGTCACTAATTACTATAGATTTCCTTGCTTCTATTTTTACTTGATTCATTGTTTGCTTCTTCTGAACTCAGACATTACAAAATTATTATTTTCCTTTCTGTTCAGTTAGATTACACTGTGTGTGCCATTGTACACACAATTTTGTTGACTCATCTTCAGGATGCTATGTTATAGAAACAATGTGTATCAGTCACCAGTGAAGTTCCCAAACAAATTATTTCTTTTCATAGAATAAATATTTATCAAACGGCATGCCAATTAAGTCAAGTAATTATACCCTTATGAAATGCAGTTTTCAAATTCATTATCTCAAAACTGTATACTACAGATGTTCAAGTTTTAATGTGTATCTATCTGGAAAATGATTCAGCTGAGTCACACAAAGAAGACAAAATATAATAAACTATTTGAATATTTATAACATTGTGTTTATCTTTCACGGTCGGAGTTTATGTGCATAGAATCAAACTCAAAGATTAACTGAAATGAGTGATGAAATAATGTTGAGTTCTCCCAGTGAGTAAAAAGCTGCTCTGAGACATTTATGTGTGCACCATATTGTAAATCAGCTCCTTCACTGTTCCAAATGGTACCCTAGTGACCAGAAAAGGTACATTAAGCATCCCAGAGTATGCATCACTAGGGAAGATGCTCTTGTACTGGTTCAATATTTCATCTATGGGTACAGTAACACTTAAAAGCCATATTTCATAGATTTCCAAGAAGTTTGTCTTTAAAATGACTATGTCTGCCCCTCTAGAACAGCTAACAGTTTCCTCTCCTATAAAATTAAGGAATTGGATCTGGGTATCTCTCTTCTACTTCTAATGTTCTTTGCGAAGAAGATACTGATGCAGTGTGACTACCCTGGTATTTGGGGAGTTAATCAAAGTTACAAATGGACAGACCAGGTGGTGCTGTGACTTAGCAAGGAAAGTAACCAGAATAAGCATTTGAGTATTGACAGTTCAAGTGCAGGGTTGTGACTAGTTCCTAGGGGCTTCTTTTACTGGATAAAGCCTTTTCTGGAATCTTCACAAAGACATAATATTTGTCATATACAAGTGTATCTCTTCTGTAATTTCATTCAGGCTACATCAAATGTGCTTTGAAACAATGAGCTGTGTAGTCACTTGGTATAATCTTGTCCTCAGTTGACATGTTTACCTATTTTTATCGAGGCAACATGAGCTCATTTCTCATGCTGGGTGGAATGTAAGCCTCACAAGTGCAAAAGGAGAGATCCAATTCTTTCACATCCTTAGGGATTATCTCACAAACCAAGGTTTTGTTTAGAGCTCCAAGAGCTGCCCAACACTGAAGGCTTAACTCTGTATAGAAATACACAAAAAATTTGAATTTTCAGACAAAAACTGGAAAATAAAAAACTCCTGTGTTAAAAAAAGATGGAGTTTTGAAAGTTATATGAAATTTAAAAGTTTATAGGAAATTAAAACATATTGAAGACATATTTACTTTAAAGCTTTGGGGGATGAATAGCTAAAATGTCAAAGGTAAGTTGTTTACATATTGTAGCATATTTGTCAGAGAAGGCAATGGCACCCCACTCCAGTACTCTTGCCTGGAAACTCCCATGGGTGGAGGAGCCTGGTAGGCTGCAGTCCATGGGGTCGCTGAGAGTCGGACACGACTGAGCGACTTCACTTTCACTTTTCACTTTCATGCATTGGAGAAGGAAATGGCAACCCAGCGTTCTTGCCTGGAGAATCCCAGGGACGGGGGTGCCTCGTGAGCTGCCATCTACGGGGTCGCACAGAGTCGGACACGACTGAAGCGACTTAGCGGGCAGCAGCAGCATATTTGTATTCTTTTGAAATGGCTTCTAAAAACGCTTCAAATGAAAGTTTGACCAACATCATGTCATTTGAATGTCCAGGTACTGAAAACAAGCCTCACAGTTTGGCTTTTCTGTTTCAGGAAGTATCAACTTTATCATAGGAGAAGTAAGAAGGATTCGGAGCCTCCTTTGTTTGCTGGCTTCTCCTGCCAACTTTGATCCAGGTGTTGCCCAATGTGCCTGTTTGATTGTGCAAAGATTAGAGATAAACTCCAGGGTTGTGGAAGATGACAGTTTCTTCTATCTTCAAGTATTTTCTTGCATCTCAAGGAATTCTGCCCATCATCTCCTCACACATACAAATTTTGTTTTCAGTGTGTCATTCTATTTGCAGACCAAAATTATTTCAATATTAATGCAACTGGTAAATCTATAGCTGCTGTTTTGATAAGCTCTAGTTTTAAAAATTTCAGCATATCAAAAAGCTATTGTATGCATATATCATGTTTATAAGTATATAATCTCCAATTCATTAAACTGCATGAACACCGGAAAAGGGAATTATTTTAAAAATTCTTAAATATTTTAGTTCTCCTTCTAGCACCTTCTACAAAAACAAACAAACAAAAAAACTACAATAGCCAACAGAGCAGACTAGAACAAATGCCAACCAAAAGAAAACCTTCTAGACTGTTCTCTAATATTCTGGATTACATCTCTGAGAGAAACCAAAGGTACTGAATTAATATTACAAAAACTGTTTCCTTGAACTTATGAGGTATATGCAATATTCTATTTCCCGACCTATAAAATTAAGTATTACTTTTTGGTAATGAATTACCTCTGACTCTCAGACATCTTTACACTGTAGACTAGGTTCTCTTGCTAGCTATGTGACCTGGAGGGTGGTTATTTAACTTCTCTGTGCTTCAGTTTCCTCATTTATAAAATGGAGTTATATTAAATATCAAGTGTCTTCCTCATATGGTTTTATGGAATCAGGCACATGCAAGCACCTCCATCTCATTTGCTAGGAAATCCTATGGATATTTTATACTATTCAATTACTGCCTGTGACATAATTAGCATATAATCATAGATATTCAATATGATACTATCATAATCATATTTGAAAGAGATTTTGAAATATTGACTCAATGATATAAAACATTTTGAAAAGCCTTCTTCCAGGGAAGTCTTATTCCCATTATCTCCTATTTCTAATAAAACTCATCTACCCCCAAAAGTCAATATAACCAGCCATGTTTCTACTGCAGCCCAATACTGCCTTAGCAAGTTCATATCTAGTTTACTAGCTAACTAATAACCCAAGGTCTCTTTAGAGAATTCCCAAACCTCCTACTTTCATCAACTAAAATGAATATCTTTCCTTGTTGGTAAAAACATGTATTTCAGAAAACTATTTGCTGGTGGGCCTTGCTTTTCTAATTTAGGTTTTAATTAATTTCCTCTCCACCTTACCCTATTATATACATTCTTCCCCTCTGTGTTTGCAACACTCTAGGGAATAAGATCAACATTTTGAATTATAGATTTGTTGACTGCATCCTTTAGGTAATTAAGATGTTATGTTAACAAAGATAAGACTCAACTATGACCCTTTTAGCATTTCTCTGAATATTTAATCAACCATTACACATATCACTAATTGAGATAAATTTCCATTTTCAGCTTGCATTTAAACCATGAAAATAATGGGAGTAGATTTTTCCCTAGATAGATCCAGTGCATATATATTAGCACATAATGTTAACAAAAATCTGAGTAACTATCAGTTTTTAATTTAGATGATTCCATTACAGTTATATAATTAATCTAAAAATACAATTAAAATTAAAATTGACTGTCATTCAGACACTGCAATTAGAAATCATTAAAAATGGCCTTAGGTGAGGTATTACTTCTAAGTGATCACTAAAATAGAACTGAATTAAAATTTAAAAATATAAAGCTTTAATTTCAAAAGGTTGTACATAAAAGTGATAAGCTTTTAAAAACACACTTGTGTCTTAGAATCTTCCAGGAATATAATTAAACCCAGCACACACTGACCAAGTCTTGCTGCAGGTACGGAGTAAAAGTGAACAGAAAATGGGGAGTTCAGATAGAGACTTAGGTCCTCAACAGATTCTAATTCTACTCCTTACTGAAAAGTTCAACTCACCAATTACCAAGACCAATATCAGTAAGAACAACACATTGATATTTTGTGTCTGCTCTTTGTGGCAGTTTGGTTATCAAATGTATTAAATAGGTAAAAATCAATGCCTTCATCTGGTGCTAGGTGTCTTCCAAACAAAATAAGTACAAAATCCCAAGAATGGAGCTGGGCCAATGAGGAAATAAACAAGCAAACATGAAAAGCAGAGGCATTAAGCATGCTTCACTTTGTTTGGCTACTTAGTTACATTCAATTTTGCATCCATTTCTCTTTTCATATTATTTAGGGGTTACATCAAAAATATCAGTTCACCAAATTATGCATTCTATTTGTCATCACAAGACCATGTAAACATCCATTTTGGTAAAACATCTCTTAACACATTTTCCCTAAGTGTTAAACTGGTACTTTCCCTATGTTCAGTTAGAAGTGGATGAGACCCACAGTAATTCATTATAGCAAGCACCACTGTAAGGGAGTTTTCCCTCATTCACTTCAGTTCAGTCACTCGGTTGTGTCTGACTCTTTGTGACCCCATTATGGAAAGAACCCCATCTTTCCCTTATTATTTGACACTAATTAGCTAATAGAGTAAAAGTTTCTATTTTAGTAATCTTGATACACACAGCTAATTGGGATGGCAAATTCTGTCATATTTTATATGCAAAGCTGTCATTGGATATAGTCTGTTTTTTGACAGTGCTTTAATATTCAGTTGGTAAAATCACAGAAAAAAATATTTTTTTTTCAAATTTCTTACCACTGATAGTTCATTTGCTATTTATTATTTTTTCTATACTGAACTTTATTAATTAAATGCTAGTCCACCATTTAGCTTCTCATTGTTAAAGGCAGAGACACAGATTGCATACATGGAAACTTGACAGAGCCAATAGGATGTTGTTATTTATTTATTTTACCGTACATGCTAAATATGTCCTTAATTTTCTCTTTAAGAGCTCATATGTTAATTCTGTGGTGGCACTTTTTAAGAGCTGTATAATCCCAAGTATTTAATCCTATGATCATTTTTATCTTTGAATAACAGTCATCATCCCCCCACCACTTCTATTTGTCATAACCATCATGTTTCCATGGAAACCGTGGAGAAAGAATGAAATGGTAAAACACCTCCATTTTAGCTCTAAGTTGACAGTGTAGTTTTTATTAGGAGCCTCAATTATTCAGACTGGTAAGAATATAGAGAGTAGTTTCATAAATTATATAGAATAATAGCTGATCTTTTACAAATCAGACACCATGTTTCTAGCTAAAGGACCTTAACCCTTTCTGTTGAGAATTAGTGATTTGATGAGGACATTTGGGGGAGATTTGTTTCCTTCTTCTTTACATTTTATTGTATTGCTTGAATTTTCTATTACCATGTAAAATAAAATAAGCAAAAATTAAAATATTCTTTACAAATAACTAGTTATTTGTTATACATAAATGTATCTTAATCTTTACTAAATATACTAAGCCCATACAGCAAAGTTTTAGATACATATTTACAATTTAAAACATTTTTAATGCACAAAGGAGGATTTAGAGATGTCTTATAAAATCTTTTTGGGGCTTTGTCCAAAGCATTGATTACTTCCTACATTTTGCTGCTCTAAAGAAAGTGAAAGTGAAAGTGAAGTCATTCAGTTCTGTCTGACTGACTGTCACTCCATGGACTTTAGCCTACCAGGCCTCTCTGTCCATGGGATTTTGCTGCTCTAAAAATAACCATAAATTAAAAAGAAGCAACCAATTTTAACTTAAATGTAGGTTAACTGCTATTTGAACCACTGAAGGGATCCAGAGGAAACTGGTTATAGTGCTTGCTCCCATCAAGGAAGATTTACTTCTTTTCTGTATGCATTTTAAATTATTTGATTTTTTTAAAAATATAGGTATTGGTACTCTTGCCTGAAAAATCCCATGGATGGAGGAGCCTGGTGGGCTGCAGTCCACGGGGTTGCTAGGAATCGGAAAGACTGAGCAACTTCACTTTCACTTTTCACTTTCATGCATTGGAGAAGGAAATGGCAACCCACTCTAGTATTCTTGCCTGGAGAATCCCAGGGATGGGGAAGCCTGGTGGGCTGCCATCTATGGGGTCGCACAGTCAGACACAACTGAAGCGACTTGGCGGCAGCAGCAGCAGTTACTTAAAGAGAAATGCAGTCTCCTAGAATAAATATTCTTGCTAATAAAAAGTCTTCAACACCATGTGAACCATGAACTTCCAGATGTTCAAGCTGGATTTAGAAAAGGCAGGGGAACCAGAAATCAAAATGCCAACATCCGTTGGATCATCGAAAAAGTGAACCAAAAAAACAAAACAAACTACTTCGGCTTTATTGACTACGCCAAAGGCTTTGACTGTGTGTATCATAACTGTGGAAAATTCTTAAAGAGATGGGAATACCAGACCACCTGACCTGCCTCCTGAGAAATCTGTATGCAAGTTAAGAAGCAACAGTTAGAACTGGACATGGAACAACTGGTTCCAAATCAGGAAAGGAATATGTCAAGGCTGTATATTGTCACCCTGCTTATTTGACTTATATGCAGAGTAATCATGAGAAATGATGGACTAGATGAAGCCCAAGCTGGAATCAAGATTGCTGGGAGAAATATCAATAACCTCAGATACGCAGATGACACCACCCTTATGGCAGAAAGTGAAGAATAACTAAAGAGCCTCTTGATGAAAGTGAAAGAGGAGAGTGGAAAAGGTGGCATAAAGCTCAACATTCAGAAAACTAAAATCATGGCAGCTGGTCCCATCACTTCATGGCAAATAGATGGGTAAACAATGGAAATAGTGACAGACTTTATTTTGGGGGGCTCTAAAATCACAACAGATGGTGACTGCAGCCATGAAATTAAAAGACACTTGCTTCTTAGAAGAAAAGTATGATCAACTTAGACAGCATATTGAAAAGCAGAGACATTACTTTGCCAACAAAGGTCCATCTAGTCAAAGCTATGCTTTTTCCAGTAGTCATGTATGGATGTGAGAGTAGGACTATAAGGAAAGCTGAGCACCGAAGAATTGATGCTTTTGAACTGTGGTGTTGGAGAAGACTCTTGAGAGTCCCTTGGACTGCAAGGAGATCCAACTAGCCCATCCTAAAGGAGATCAGTACTGAGTATTCATTGATAGGACGGATGTTCAAGCTGAAACTCCAATACTTTGGCCACCTGATGCGAAGAACCAACTCATTGGAAAAGACCCTGATGCTGGGAATGATTGAAGGTGGGAGGCAAAGGAGACAACAGAGGATGACATGGTTGGATGGCATTACCGACTCAATGGACATGAGTTTGCGTAAGCTCTGGGAGTTGGTGATGGACAGGGAGGCCTGGTGTGTAGTAGTCCATGGGGTCACAAAGAGTGGGACATGGCTGAGCCACTGACCTGAACTGAACTGAAAATAAAAAGTCATGGAATTAAAAGAGGTTTAAGCAGCTGAGTGAAGTACGATTTTACTACATGGCTTTTCACAGAGAAAATAGAGACAGCTTCTTTTTGCTTTTCCCACAATAGAAATAAGGGGTATTTTCTAAAGTGGAGGCATTTTTCCTTAATGTTTCCTCTACAAAGATAGAAAACTGGACAAATAACTGAGAAAACGGACACATTTTATTTCTCCTAGAGAAATTGCTGGAAATCACCTCTTAACTGTTGGTGCTTCCTGCTCACTAAAGGATTGCAGGCTAAAGACAAAAACTTTGAAGTTCATTACAACAACAAAATTAAATCTTGACAAAGACTGAAATAAGTGGAAACATAAGTGACATGGATATTGTAAATCTTTTGCCCTAATCAACTGATAGGGAAGCTTTTTGGGTAAAAGTTTAAAAAAAAAATCTATGGCTTATTATGTTTTCTAAAACAATGCTGTGGTCTTGGTCTCCTTAAAACCTAAAATAAGAAAATTTCTAATTCAAAATAACTTTGACATCCAAATAAATACATAATTTTTTTTTCTTTTCACACAAATATTGAGTATCTTGGCAAGCCACCAACTCTATGAAGGCTCTGGTATTTATTGGTCTCTGGAAAATTTTTTTTTAATTTATTTGGTATTACAAGCTAAGTTCTCATCTTTGACTTCCTCCTAAAATAATAAAAAGTCCCCTTGAGCTATGAACTTAGATAAAAATCTCGATGTGAATATTATTTTAAGGAATCATATATCTTGTTTATAACAATGTGCTACTATCTTAGAATAAGATGGGAATGGTGAAGATTATATAGAGCATGTTGTAAGTTAAATAACGTGCTTAATACAAAAATGATTTATATACTTTTCCCCCTAAGATCTTGAAGCAAACAGACCTAGGATCAATGACAATTCAATTTATCACCATTTCTAGCCAAAAGGAACCATGATTCCTTGAGAAAAGGCTGATTTCAGGTTCAGAGGAGGAAATGTACACAAAGAATCTGGGCATTTTGTCATTCAGAAACCAAGGGAGTTCTTTGCAAGTAATGGACTGTTGAAGAGGAAACAAGGGGTCACCTTGATGCACTGAATTTATAAAAATCTACAAATTCATAATGATACCAAAAAAAGATATGGGGAAAAGAAACCCACCTCATTTCTCACTATAGAGAAGGCAATGGCAACCCAATCCAGTACTCCTGCCTGGAAAATCCCATGGATGGAAGAGCCTGGTAGGCTGCAGTCCATGGGGTTTCAAAGAGTCAGACACGACTGAGTGACTTCATTTTCACTTTCATGCACTGGAGAAGGCAATGGCAACCCACTCCAGTGTTCTTGCCTGGAGAATCCCAGGGACGGGGGAGCCTGGTGGGCTGCCGTCTATGGAGTCGCACAGAGTCGGACACGACTGAAGCGACTTAGCAGCAGCAGCATTTCTCAGTAACAGGTAACTAAAGCACCATTTACTTACTCTGGAAATTGGAGATTAATGGGAAAGAATAAAGAGCATTTGTCCTGTGTGTCTTGAATGAATAGTATGAGGGTAAACAGTCTATCAAAATCTTAACTGCTGATGGAGAGGGTTTGGAGGAATTCCAGTTAATAGATATTGAAAGAATGATGAATTGGATAATGATCATATAAAAAGCCTAATGAGATAATTGATGCAGACAGCGATCATTATCGGTATCAAACCATTTTAAAAAAAGTAGATAGGAAACATGACCACAAAAGGATTAAGCTATCACCTCCAAATCCACTATTTCAATTTCAAGAAGCTGAAAGTCAAAATGTGGCTGGTTAGGCCCTATATGCCTTCTGATATAATGCAATATTGAAGTACACTGAACCTCTTATGAAGTTTTCTTACCACAAAATGTTGATTATGAATCTAACCAGTCCTTTAGGTTTGATGATCCTTTATAAGAAACACAGAGGATACGGAGATACAAGGTGGATGATGCCATTTATAAATAATAAGACAAACCTGAAATGGGGGAGCTGCACCAGGACAACTGATTCATTTCTTCAAAAAGCTAATGGAGCTGTTAAAGAGGCTTTTCTAGATCAAAGGGACTTAAGAGACATAACCAATATTCAATGATGAGATCTGTTTTGATCCCAAGTCAAACCATTAAAAAGAGATTTTGGGGAAAATTCAGGAAAAATGAATAATGCCTAGTTGTTGCTTTTGTTAGATGTAATGATGCTTTGGTTATGTAAAAGTCCTTATTTTTAGAAGATACATATGGAAGTATTTAGAGGGAGTGATATAATGTTAGTGATTTGGTTAAAATATTTCAGTAAAAAATGAAACAAGGATTTGATAAACCTGGTGAAATAAGATTGATAATTGTTGAATCTGGGTGATGTTTTTAAGGGGAAGATTTCATTGCACTATGCTCTCTGATTGAAAATGTGGATAATAACAAGACCTCAAAATTTATCTAATGAAAATATGTATGTGAAACTTGGAATCTAAAAGTATACAGATCTGTTTTGGCAGCAGACATCCAGTGGCTAGTGTGAATCCTTGTTTAACTATTTACAAGTTTTGTGACCTTCAGATTAATCCTTCTGGGCCTCAGTTTCTTAATCTATAGAATCAGGAAAAATCAGAATATTTGCTTCATAGAATTGCTGTCAGGATTACATAATAATTCATGTAAAGCCTAGGACTTAAAAAAATATGAGCCATTATTGTCATTATCACTATATTTATAGTTATTAAAATATAAGAAGAACAGGATAATCATGTAATTAGAATATTTCAGCATTAATGAAGTGAAGTGAAGTTGCTCAGTTTTGTCCGACTCTTTGCGACCCCATGGACTGTAGCCTACCAGGCTCCTCCATCCATGGGATTTTCCAGGCAAGAGTACTGGAGGGGGTTGCCATTTCCTTCTCCATCAGCATTAATGAGGTGGTTTCAAATACCAAAAGCACATGAAAAGATGCTCAACATAATTTATTATTAGAGAAATGCAAATAAAAACAACAATGAGGTGTCACCTGATACCAGTCAGAATGGCCATCATCAAAAAAATATACAAACAATAAATGCTGGGGAGGCTGTGGAGAAAGGGAACCCTCCTACACTTATACTGGTGGGAGTGTAAACTGACACAGCTACTATGGAGAACAGTATGGAGGTTCCTTAAAAGATTAAAAGTAGAACTACCATATGGTCCAACAGTCCTACTCCTGGGCATATACCCAGAAAAAAAACATAATTTGAAAAGATACATGCACTCCAGTGTTCACTGAAGCACTGCTTACAATAATAGCTAGGACATGGATGCAACCTAAATATTCATCAACAGATGAATGGAAAATGGTATCACTTATATGTGGAATCTTAAAGGGTATAAATTTACAGAGCTGAAATAGATTTACAGATGTGGAAAACAAACTTGTGATTACTAAGGGGGAAAGGTAGAAGGAAGGATAAATTGAGAGACTGGGATATACACACTACTATATATAAAATGGATAATAAGAACCTGCTGTATATCACAGGGAACTCTAGTTAGCACTCTATAATGATCTATACGGGAAAGGAATCTACAAAAGTCCGAATTATAACTGATTCACTTTGATATACAGCAGAAACTAACATAACATTGTAAATCAACTACACTCCAATAAAAATTAATTAAATACACATATTCTGATTTAATAGAATATATTTACATTTCTAGATTCTGTGGGATTTGGGTTGTTTTAATTACTTGAACGTTTTAGTTAACTGATATTTATTTTATAAAAAATTATTAATTAAAAAGTAGAATTAAGTTGAAAATAAATAAGGCTTTGTCTTATAGTTCAGAGAAGTATGATACTCCTGGTCCTCACTATCATTAGTATCCACACAACAATACTTGTTTGAACTATTTGAACTTTCTAATTGCTAAAATTTTTCACAAATAGGAGCTTATTATGTGTGTGTGCTGACGTGCTCAGCCGTGTCTGACTCTTTTGAAACTCCATGAACTACAGCTTGCCAAGCTCCTCTGCCCATGGAAGTTTCCAGGCAAGGATACTGGAGTGGGGTGCCATTTCCTTCTCCAAGGGATTTTCCTGACCCAGGGATCGAACCCTTGTCTCTTCCATCTCCTGCACTGGAAGGCGGATTCTTGACCACTAGCTTCACCTATTGTTTAGGTCTTCAGCAAAGGCAGAGATAAGCATCTGTGGTGATTACAAGATTATTAAAGCTTTCAAACTCTGAAGGTAGCTTAAGAATATAAATGAGTGTACTCATTAAAGAATGAAGTCGCTCAGTCGTGTCTGACTCTTTGCGACCCCATGGACTGTAACCTACTAGGCTCCTCCGTCCATGGGATTTTCTGGGCAAGAGTAATAGAGTGAGCTGCCATTTCCTTCTCCAGAGGATCTTCCTGACCCAGGGACTGAATCCAGGTCTCCTGCATTGTAGGCAGACACTCTCTCATCTGAACCACCAGGGAAGTCTCACTCATTAAAGAAGAGACTCTAAAAAGTTGGCAAACAGTCCCCAAAGGCAGGATAACTTAATGTTTTGCTTTTGTTTCATCTATAGACATAAGACTCCAAATGTTACAACCTAATCAGGGTCATTCTTTTGATATATAGGTAAAAGCTTGGGATCAATTAATATTGATAACTGGCAAATGGAAGTCAGTCCACTAGGACCTGAGGGGTTTGAGAGAATGAGTAAAATTCTTCATCTTATTCAGCCCCCTTCCTCCCTGACCCGGTCACAAATATACCCCTCCAAGGGGAGAGAGGGAGAACCGCTAAGGATAAAGGAAGTTTTAAGTTATATTTTATCAAAACTTTGTCAGCAACCATATCACATAGCACCATAGAGAACAGAACCCATAGAGATTTACAAACAAATCTACATAAGTTAAATACTCCCTTGGCTCAAAACATTTCTGTAATTGTTTATACAGAAAAATATTTGGTAAAAAATAATTAAAATCCTTAGGTTGGTATTGATGTCCCTTCTAAAAGTTCATATACCATTCTATACTTCCTGACCTCTTCTTAAATAACACAATAATCAATAATATAATTGGCTGCATTGATTAGATTTTAAGTTTCTCAAGAAGAGAACATATCTGTTTTGTATTCTCTTTGCTGAGTCCATGTCTGGCATATTTGAACTTAAAAAATGTTGCCTTAAGTTTTCACAATAATGATGTACTGTCCTTTGATATGGAAATGACTACACAGGCATTTGTATTTGTTTTGCATACTGACAGATGTGTCCCTTGCCCCTCTCACTTTCTTTTGTTTGCTTGAATTCAATTGCATGTATTATTAAGGTACTTAATTGACCAAGGGGGTGTGATCTGCAGCCACTAGGTAAGTCTAACTGTTCAAGGCACACGATAAATAACATATATTTTTAAAAAGTAAATTGAAAGTATAATGAATACTACAACTGAATTGGGAAGGAGGCATTTATATTGATTTGTTAGAATCCAAACCTTTTTGACTACAGTCATATTAAAAAATGCGTTTTTCATCATATCATCTCTTACATATATACACACACAGGGAAATACAAATCGATACCACTGCATGTGATACACCTGAAATAATAAAAATGTTGGTCATGACACACTACATAAACTTTATAATCCCTAGAGGTTTGTAACTCAGAGTTTGAACCATACTACAAAGATTTACACTTTTATAATAATCCCAGAAGTCAACTATTTTAAATTATTATTCTCCTTGGGATCTTTTTAACAATCCCAGAGTCTCTGTATTTTCCTAGTTCTTGCTAACTTTCTTCTCTTGCACAGAAATTTCAACATTCTCTGCATTTCAAATATCTACCTTCTGCATTTGAGGATGTACAGATACCAACACCTTATAGACTGACATAGCTATGTCTTTCTAAGTATTTGTGGCTCTTTCATTAATCGACAGAGAGTCAAACTGACCAGTGTTTGGCTTTTGAACATCCGCTGGATCATCAAAAAAGCAAGAGAGTTCCAGAAAAACATCTATTTCTGCTTTATTGACTATGCCAAAGCCTTTTACTGTGTGGATCACAATACACTGTGGAAGATTCTTAAAGAGATAGGAATACCAGACCCTCTGACCTGTCTCTTGAGAAACCTGTATGCAGGTCAGGAAGCAACAGTTAGAACTGGACATGGAACAACAGACTGGTTCCAAATAGGAAAAGGAGTACCTCAAGACTGTATATTGTCACCCTGCTTATTTAACTTATATGCAAAGTACATCATGAGAAATGCTGGACTGGATGAAGCACAAGCTGGAATCAAGATTGCAGGGAGAAATATCAATAACCTCAGATATGCAGATGACACCACCACTCTTATGGCAGAAAGTGAAGAGGAACTAAAAAGCCTCTTGATGAAAGTGCAAGAGGAGAGTGAAAAAGTTGGCTTAAAGCTCAAAGTTCAGAAAACTAAGATCATGGCAGCTGGTCCCATCACTTCATGGGAAATAGATGGGGAAACAGTGGAAACAGTGTCAGACTTTATTTTGGGGGGCTCTAAAATCACTGCAGATGTTGATTGCAGCCATGAAATTAAAATACGCTTACTCCTTGGAAGGAAAGTTATGACCAACCTAGATAGCATATTGAAAAGCAGAGACATTACTTTGCCAACAAAGGTCTGTCTAGTCAAGGCTATGGTTTTTCCAGTAGTCATGTATGGCTGTGAGAGTTGGACTGTGAAGAAAGCTGAGCACTGAAGAATTGATGCTTTTGAACTGTGGTGTTGAAGAAGATTCTTGAGGGTCCCTTGGACTGCAAGGAGATCCAACCAGTCCATCCTAAAGATCAGTCCTAGGTGTTCACTGGAAGGACTGGCATTGAAGCTGAAACTCCAATACTTTGGCCACCTGATCAGAAGAGTTGACTCACTGGAAAAGACCCTGATACTGGGAAGGACTGGGGGCAGGAGGAGAAGGGGACAACAGAGGATGAGATGGCTGGATGACATCACTGACTCGATGGACATGGGTTTGGGTAGACTCTGGGAGTTGGTGATGGACAGGGAGGCCTGGCATGCTGTGATTCATGGGGTCACGAAGAGTCAGACACAACTGAGCAACTGAACTGAACTGAACTGGCTCTTGAAAGCACTTGGGAATAGTAATCATGTCAGTGGGCAGAAGGATGACAATATAGCATTGTGTTGGCAGGATCTATCGCTTGTGATTACCACAAAGGTGGAATTTAAGAATGCTGTGCCCTTAATTTCTAAAAGTTAATGAAACCACATCAACAGAACTTGTCAGGTTAAAAACACTATTTGAAGGCACTGTCAAATCTGTAACTTCTAATTCACAAAAGCTCTTTTTTTGCCTGCAGCACATTATCCTCTTTTGTAGCACATTCAATTTCACAATACAAGCTTGTATTTTAGTACCAGTGTAATATCATTCCTCTATTATAAATGTTAGTTTTACCTAAAATCTGTTTTTGTGTTTTCTGTCTTAATACAATGCCATGTTTTACCATTACAACCTGACGGGTTATATGAATGGAAAGGATATTCATTGCATTATTTATACAAAGTAATTATATTTGAGACTATTATAGTGACTTAGCATCTAATGTGAGAAATGCCAATCAACAAGGTGTGGAACAAACTGAGACTGTATATTTTCCCAGCTTTGGCAAATTTACCAACTCTACCACCTCAAAATAACAGTTTAAGCATCCTGGTAAGCTAGGTTCTCCCAATGAATTGATTGTCTCATTATGCTTCAAAGTCTGCTTCCAAAGAGTAAATATAATTTACAAAAATGGTGAGTATTAAGCAGGAATAAGGAAATCTTAACTGAACGTGGACAAATTACTTTCTATAATTTGTATTCTAGCAACTGAGTTAAGTAAACTTTGGCAAACTCTATGCTTCTGGAATTCCATCTTGTCTCATGCCACCTGTGACACTTCTATGCACCTAAGCTTTTCTCCTAGAAGTGAAACTATGGGAAAGTGAGGCTCATATATGCTTTAAGTGTCCCCTCTCCCCCATAATTTTGTATTTATTGGTCTTCTCTTTATACCAGTGGTTCTCAACTAGGGAAGATTCTATTCTCCCTCCACACCCTGGTTACCCTGGAAAATATTTGGCAAAGTCTACCAAGTGGCGCTAGTGGTAAAGAACCCAGCTGCCAGTGCAGGAGACATAAGAGACTCGGGTTCTATCCCTGGGTTGGGAAGATCCCCTGGAAATGGGAATAGCAACCTACCCCATTATTCTTGCCTGTAGAATCCCACGGATACAGAAGCCTGACAGGCTATGGTCCATAGGGTCCCAAAGAGTCTGACACCAGCATTTTTGATTGTCATGACTTTAGCAGTGGGTGTGATACTGGCACCTAATGATTTAATCTATGGGAAATATATAATTTGGTCTTTGTCCCTGGTTCCTGGCACATAGCTCCTAAAACCCTTGGAATCCCTGGAGTGGCAGGTGCCTCTTTGGCATGCTAAAAAGATGACTGGGGGCCCTTAGATAGCTTCAGGGTGGGGGAAAGAGAGAAGCATGATTAGAATGTTAAAACTTTCAGCTCCACCCCCAACCTCTGGAGAGGGAGGGGTTAGGAACTTGAGGTTGCCTAAATCACAGGAACCAATCCTTTAATCAGTTCTGCTAACACAATGAAGTCTGTCTCCATAATAAGACCCTCTAAATAATGGGATTAGGAGACCTTCAGGGTAAGTCATGTACTCTTCATGTTCACATCATCACTCAAAAAAACACCGTGGGCCATTTGGTCTGTTACAAAGGTGTCATCCTTTCAGTGGTCTCTTTCTTTTTTTCTTTAATCTCAAGCCAACTTTTTGGATCCCATTTGAAAAGAGTTGTAAGATACACTAGAATATATTCTTTATTATTAATTTAACTGTTCATGTAACATAATAAACTTAAGAGGCTTAAGAGTAAAAACCAGGAGCCCCATCCAGAGGAGTGTCCAAAATAACCTGCTTACCAGCATGGTGAGCAAGAGACTTGATTTGGAAGAGGAAAATAATTTTCAGTAAAATATATGTTTAACTAAATTGTGACATTTGGATAGGCAAATTTTATGAGCACAATAAACATACTGTACTTAAAAAAAATAAAGCAGGGCTATTTTTAACAAAAAGGCTTAGAAAAACTGATGGGGAATTTCCCTATGAATCATACTTTCCAAGTCCTGAAACAGAAAGTGATTTTGAAATTAATCATTTTAGGAAGCTGCTTTATCTACTTTGTAAGACTATCAAGAAGGATTACTTTTGGTTTTCTAAAATGTTTAAACTGTTTCTGAGTAACAGAGTACTAGGCTGGCTTCCTGAAGTAATTAATACAGTTGATAAAGTTAACTAGTGTTTGCAGTTTATGTATTGGAGGAAACTGATGTGTGATATACACAAATGTCTGTAAGCAACAGCCATGTTTCACTTTTATGATATCTCATTTTTCTCAAATAACAATTTGAACATGTAAACTAACATGGTGTATTATGTTCATTGTATCAAAATGACTTATGCTGCCATTTTAATTCATTATTTAAAAATCCTTTCTTTCTAAAAGGATTCATGGGGGGAAATGTTGGTATAACATTTCCAGTTTCAGAGGCACTCTATAATTTTCTAATGGCATTTTATTGAAAGATAGACTGGCTTATTATCATATCTAAATGTCACACTGGCAAGAGAAAATTGTATGTATAATGATGAAAATGGAAACTGCTCTGTTTCTAAAAGCTAATTTACTGAACTACTATGAATTATCAAAACATAATTCAAGCAAAACTGTATGATTTTTTAAATGTTTTGAGTAAATTAAGCATTAACAATACTTTCAGATTCTAAGAAGAAAGAAAAAAATATAAGTGACTTAGTGACTTCTTTTAAAATATAGATCCACAAAGTATTCTAGGATCCCTAAGAATCTGTTTTTCTATTGACAGTCACAAAGATGTCTGTATTATCAATTTAGAAAACCCCAAAGGTGAAAATATTGTTTATTTAAAAGGGAATTACATTTCTAAAAGAATGTAACTTCCACATTCTAAGCATTTGAACTAGAAAGGATTTCAAAATGATCATTTTTACAGACTAGAAAACAGGTCCAGAGGTGCTAGTTCCTTTCTAGACCTTGTGACCAACGTCACATGGAAAAGTTGGTGTCACTGCTCTAACTAAGGCCCAGGTCTTCCAACTCCAAGGAAATATTCCTCTTGCTATGTGAGCATGACCTTGCCAGAGGGACCTCTTTCACCACTGAGCATCAGGCTTGTTCTTACTAGGTTCAAAGGTTTTTCCTCTCTACTATGGTCTAATATTGAATACAAAGCAGGATTATTAATTATGCTATAGAATTATGCTCTATGCCATCTTGGGCTTCCCTGGCTCAGACAATGAAGAATCTGCCTACAATGCAGGACTGCAGGAAAGCCAGGTTCAATCCCTGGGTCGGGAAGGTTCCCTGGAGGAGGGCATGGCAACCTACTCCAGTATTCTTGCCTGGAGAATCCTCATGGACAGAGGAGCCTGGAGGGCTACAGTCCATGGGGTCACAAAGAGTCAGACACAACTGAGCAACTAAGCACAGCACATACACTATCTTAATAACTCCATGGAGAGGGACTCCCTTCACTGAAGAATGAAAGATATTCTGGTCACATATTATTTTTCAATGAAAACTACTGAGAACGCAAAGGGATCTATTACTAATATTATTGATACACATTATTCTTTTTGCTTTTTAAAAGGTATACATCAAAACAGACTCTATAATGTAGCAAAACATAACAAAAACACAGGAGCACTGGGATGCTCTCTTTTCCCTTGAAGTTTGGGGCTCTGGAAAGGCTGATCTAATTATATAGGACCAAAATATCCTTAGAATTTAAAGAGCTCTTGATGTTTAGAAAGTAATTTCCAGTTGTTATGTACTATGACAACAGTGGAAAGGAATCAGCTTTCCTTTTCAGAAGAAGAAAACATAGTCAATAATCAAATGTTTGTCTGCATCCACCAAGCAAGTCAGCAGCACCAGATTTTCAATTATCTTTAGGCCTCTGCTGTCAATTAGAAAAGACTGCATGTAAGGACTACTGAGATCCACCTTCATAAAGCCTGGCAACATAGGAATCTTAAAGATAAGCAAAATGGAGAAGAAATTAGCAAATGGACTTTGAGAGTTGAAACAGAAATAATACTACTTCTATCCAAGGCCAAGTAGTTTTATCCTGAAAATAACTTTTTTTTTTAAATCAGTCATACTGCAATTGAAAAACTTTACTTTGATGCTGTCTGTAGTTACAAGTCACACTAAAGTCTTAATCTGCTAGCACTTGGTGGCCTTAAAAACTCATTTATACTTCTTTCCAGGCAGATTACATGTACTAGCCTTTGAAAAGTAAACAGACCTTGTGCAGCTGAAAGTCCACTTATTAGTTCAGGGCCAACTGCCACAAATTTTTCAAACCTCCTATACTTTGTCCTGCCATAAAATGGAAAACAATTTTTATTGCCCAGAGAATGGAATTGTCTTCTAACTTATTCAACCTGAGAAGTGGTCAGCAAATTCTAATTCTGGTTTGAGGGCTATTTCATAATGCCATTCTTAGTGTTTTTTCCATTTAATTGGCATATAGTTCCCTGTTTGGAACAGGATATTACTCACTTGAATTCTTTCCATAGGGGGAAAAACAATTTTCCAGGCTCATTTCCCTGAGAATTGCTTAGATCAAGACCAAGTTGGTTGAAATAAATTGTTGATAAGATTGTGAGAATACTAAGATCTTTACTCTGAAATGCTTGGCAGAAAAACACTAACAAGAAAGTCCAAAATTTCAAAGTCAGAGCATTCAAAAGAGCAACCCCATGTGCATTGATTGTGCATTTAAAATCTAATGTTTGTTAGATGCTAGACGACTCTGGGGGATTTGGGAAGATGTTATTGAACAATACAAACCTCTGTTCTGATTTGCATAGCCTTGTGTGTTTTGAGATGCATTTGATGAATGAATTTTCAAAGGTCTGAGCAACAATGGCAGTTCCCTCTGTGAGCCAAAGAGCTCCAACCTCCCCTTGACAAACAGAGTGAGCAACTAAAGGGTTGTCTCTGTTAATGAAATGTAACATGAGAACATCTTTTACTGTTGTCAAGTTGTGTCAAACAACAAGGCTCAGCACCAAAAGTAATCCTGAAAATATCAGACTAAAATGTTCCTTGTAAATAGAGTGGAAATTTAAATCAATGAGGACTAACTATAGAAATGGGAATAAAATATTTATGTGGACTACATCAAAAGGGCCAAAAAAGTGGTCCATATGTTGGCAATATTCTCTGCAGTTATTGAGTCAGGGAAAGTGACTGTGGTACTTAGTTGGTTCAACAGTAATAAGTCAGTCAACCTTGGTACATCTAATGTTTTGTGTATCACTCTTTTTCTGGGAGATGATATACAGGTCCTGCTTTATAGACTAGCCCTATTTCTGACTCTCTACCACAGTTTCATCTTTTTTGTTTACTTTGAACTTTTTTTTTTGCATTACATGCATCTATGATGACAGTCCTTTTGTGGGGACAAGGTAGAGAATAAGTGAACATTTTGCACTGAGGTATATGGTGCCTCTCTTTCCTCTCTATGTTCATGTCATCTCTGGAGGAGAAGGGACTCAGGTGCAAATTTATGCTCGGGAGTTAGGAAAAAATGTTTAATTATTCTTAGGAGAATCTTTAATTTTTACATTTCTTTAGAGTGAGGACAATATTTAAAACTAAAGGAATACTACATAATGCGAGATGGAAAAGTGAAAAACCAAATGTGTCCACTTCAGTGGACAGTTAGCTTGCTTTCAGGTCCCGGAAGAATGGATAAAGAGGATGTGGTACGTATGTATAATGGACTATTACGCCATCATAAAAAGAATGAAATAATGCCATTTGCAGCAACATGGATGGACTGAGAGATTGCCACACTGATGAAGTAAGTCATATCATATATCATATGATATTGCTTATATGTGGACTCTTTAAAAAAAATGGAACAAATGAACCTATTTACAAAAAAGAAGTAGAGTCACAGGTGCAGAAAACAAACTTACAGTTACCAAGAGGGAAAGGAGGGAGGGATAAATTGGGAGATTGGGACTGACATATACAGACTACTATATATAAAATAGATAACTAATAAGAACCTACTGTACAGTACAGAGAATGCTAATCAATACTCTGTAATGACCTATATGGGAAAGTAAGTAAGCAAAGTCGCTCAGTCGTGTCCGACTCTTTGCGACCCCGTGAACTGTAGCCTACCAGGGTCCTCTGTCCATGGGATTTTCCAGGCAAGAGGACTGGAGTGGGTTGCCATTTCCTTCTCCAGGGGATCTTCCCGACTCAGGGATCAAACCCAGGTCTCCAGCATTGCAGATCTGAGCCACCAGGGAAGCCCAAGATTATATGGGACAATAATCAAAAAAGAGTGGGTATATGTATAACTGATTCACTTCACTGTACAACAGAAACTTAACACATTATAAATCAGCTATACTCCAATAAAATCAATTTCCAAAATTAAAAACAAATCACTTCACAAAAGTGGTACAAATCTTACCCAGGGTGATAGTCTGACTTTTCTTTTCAAGTTCTACTTCTGTCTAGGAAACTTAAAAGGACCTGAGACCCTCTTACCTCGTATTGAACTCCCTCAGTCTGTTTTTTTTTAAATGCCAGCTGACATGATGGATCTCAGTTCCCTCACCAGGCCCCCTGCATTGAGATCCCTGAGTCGTAACCAATGGACCACCAGGGAAGTCCCTCCCTCAGTCTAGTACTCTTTCCTCCTTTGCTGGATTTAACATGCTTTATTTCTCTTTCTTTCTCTCAACATTAATGATCCATAATACTACACATTGTTAGTTATTTTACTTGAAATTCTTTATAATTCTATATAAGTTTATTGACTCTTACTTGTTCAAATCAGATTCAATTTCAGTTCATTTAGAGGACTTGATCCCTACCACTCCATCCCAAGAAAAATGAACTAGTGGTTTGATGAATTCAATAGTTATTTGTTAGTTAACACACTAGAACTTAAACAATAACTGTATCATTGTCTACTCCATTCTTGAAACCCTCTCCATCTCTGCCTTCTGTGATGCCAACTGGTTTTCCTTCTACCTGTCTCCTTTCCATCTAGTCTTTGGACATGGATTATGCGTGTATGTGTGTGTGTGTGTGTGAAATCCTTCCTTTTTCTGATTTGTAACTGCTAAAGTTCCTCAAGAATCAATCCTTGGTGCCATACTACTCTCATACACTGCATTCTCTTTCATCCACATCTCTACCATTTACCATCTAACTTCTCATTATTTTCAAATGAATACCAACCTCTTCTCTGAGCTCCAGGCCTGCCTAACCATGTCTCGAAATCACCTCAGATGTAACCTGAGTAAAAATGAAGTGATGATGATCCCACTCTCCAAATGTGGCCACCATTCCTTATCTTAGTGGATGCCATTGCCTCCCTCTGCTTTCCAGACTGAACACTCTTGCATCATCCTTGGCTTTTGTCCCCTTCATCACCAATATCTATTTCCTTAAGGAAACTTACTGGCTTTGCCACCTCAGTAGCTCTCAAATGCTTTTCTCTAGTCACACTGCTGTCATTCTATCCTTTCTGCTATCAGCTTTTATCTGGAAAATATTCTGACTGTTCTTGCTTTCACATTTTCACTCCTCCAACCAGAGGAAAGAGTGCATAATTATAAGGCCAGAGTGCGTAATTATAAATCAATTCATCACATTTGCTAGCCTACAAGCCTGAAGTGCCTTCTTTAAATCCTTAAATCCCATCTCCATCTTGCATATTCTAAGTCCCGGACATACTGATTTAGTTCCTTGAATATGTAATGTGGTCTCTTAACTTGGGGACTTTGAACATGCTGTTTGTCTAGAACGCTATCTACACTTCCTTGCCCAACTAATACCAGCTAATTCTTTCCTAGCCAGTAGCAGCAGCTAATTTGTCAAAATTCAGCTCAAATCTAGTTAAAATGTCACTTCCTCGGATAAATCTTCCTAGAATAATTCATGTGTCTCTCTCTCCTCCACTGGACCATAGGTACCACGATGGCAAGGAGCATGGCTATTTTATTCATTGCTTTATATGTAATCGTTTGTAGGCACATAGAAAATATTTGTTAAATAAGTGAATGCATATGACAAATGGAATGAACAAGAATAATGCTGTTACATAATGACCTGCTAGATAACTATAGAATGTTTTTAAATCAATCAACCTATCTATGTATCTGCCCATCTACCAACTCATTGGAAAAGAGCCTTATGTTGGTAAAGACTAAAGGCAAAAGGAGAAGAAGGTGGCAGAGGATGAGATGGGTAGATAGCATCACTGACATGAGTTTGAACAAACTCCTGGGAGAGAGTGAAGGACAAGGAAGCCTGGCATGCTGCAGTCCATGGAGTCACAAAGAGTGGGACATGACTTAGCTACTGAACAACATCTACTTACCTACATACCTATCTACCAAGCAATGCAGATTAATAAACATGATCACACTCAGATTTATAGAGATTTTGTCATAAGAAACAGTTCCTCCATATGAAAAACAATACCAATAATCATCAACTGAGATCATAAATAAATGCACTCATGAGAACTATCAGAGCTTCTTAACTGAAGGGCTTAAATATGAATCCCTTCAGAGCATCAGGATAGAGCTAGAGCTGGTAAGTCAACTGGCATAAGATGCTATACTCATTTCTCTGAGTGTCATGACATATAATAATTTGGAAAGTACTGCTAGATGGGACCAGTTTGAAAGTAATTTTTGTTGTTTGGTGCCTTTTTTTCTCTTTTTTAAAGCATGATTGGGATTGTATTTTCAAAAGCACAGTAAATTGAATCAACAAGGGTACAAATGGAATCAGCCTGTAATACTAGGATCCATTCACTGTGTTATCAGGTCACCACAAAAGTTATGTTTAAGAACTATATATAATCATAGTATAAATCTTTATAATATGATAGGTATTAAACTGAAAAAGCAGAGTACAAAGCTGTAAATGACCATAAGTATCATTTTAAACACAAAGATAGTTAATAGAAGTTGTATTTGATTTGTTTAGACTGTGATTTTTACTTTTTAAGTATATCACTATGTTCTTTCTTTTAGAGTGAAAATATAAAATACTTTAATTAAAAATAGACATCATTACAAATAAAACACTTACTTTAATCTGCTATTTTGCTTTTCTGTCCTAATCAGGGAGTATAGCTGGGGTATACATAAATCCCTTATTGAAGAGCAGTTTTTATACCGAAAACTCTTCGATTATTACAATTACATATATTTCAACTTAATTGCTTAATATATATAGGTATTTCCTTAAGCAAAAGAGATATTTTGCCTATAACTACTGAGTACAAATTCAACAATAAGAAATGATAGTCTAACTTGACAATATTTCATTTAAGAAGTAGTTTATATTCATATATCAGAAATACTTAGGCTGAAATAGGATATCTGCTTTTTTTCTATCTGATTTTCCACATGGTTATTTTTTTATAAAACAGGGTATAAATATGGAGATCAGTCTCTCAACCCAAACAGGGCTTTATCACAAGAAGTATCATAACTTAGAAGTTAATATTGAAAATAATTATTGAATTACACGTCAGTCTCCCCAATAAACTGCAAGATCCTTACTACTAGATAATATGTTTTCTATTTAGTATGCACACTGTAAAGTACAATCTTTAACTTATCATAAGTGTATTTCTAAATGTTTATTAAATGAATAAAAACATAGTCTCTAAGGAAAATAATGTAATGAAAATTCCTTTCCTCTAATGAAAATACCTTTCATCCTACATGCTACTTTCTGCTCTAAATAAGGTTTAATGAGCTTTACCTTCAATCTGAGGCTGTCTCATCTAATGTCTTTGTAATTATAACTTCATATTTTAAAAAGGAGAAGCCCTTAGTGGATAATTAACAGCAATTAAGATAAGCTTCAACATGCCATAAAGGTAAAGTTTCTGTCATGGATAATTTTCTTTCAAGGAAATATATCTCATGAGACAGGGCACATATTCTATAGTAGAATAGTTTTGTTTGTTTATTTGGAGAGGAGTTTTGAGAAACATTTCCCTGGGATATTTCTTTCAAGTCAAATTTTCTCGATCAGCCATCCAAACTGAGCACTGGGTATGGTTTCTCTGAAAGGGATGGTCTATTTTCTGCCATTGAATCCTGACTGTGCCAACAGCTAAGTCTCTACAACTGAGGTTCTAAATGTCTCAACTGAATCCATCTTTACTATCAGTCCTACTTTTTTTATTTTTATCCAAATAGGCATAGTCAACGAGACAATGCCAACAATAATTTCACATGAATAAAGAACATGATCATTTTAGTTGGGCTTTATAAAATAATAATCTTATCTTTAGTGGATTTTGTACGGTCAAGGGGACCTTGAAAGAATAAAGTTTACACTGGGCAGCCAAATCGTCACCTGTTTTAAATGGTACAGAATTTGTGATCAATATAGAAACCTAGAGGCATTAACAAAATTACCCATGGAATTAGATCAATTAGAGGCTGTTCCTACCCCTGCAGTGCCCGCAAACCTCATGAGTTCCTTAAAGACAAAGTGAAGGCGTAATGTACTGAAGGGAAAAAAATCTAATAGGAAGAGAAAACAGTGCCGACACAAATAGATGTTTAAACATGTTAGTTCAACTAAAAAATTCTCCCTGGGGAATAATTTACAGTTTTCTTACTCTGAATGATAGGTCACCTAATTAAACAGATGCTTTCAACTTCAGAAATCTTTAGATGTTGATTACTTATTAGAGAGCTATAAAATGCTAACAGTGTTAAAAAGCATTACAACACCTCCTCCAGTAATTATAGTTATTCCGAAGAATAAAATGCACATTATTCATCTCTCTAGAATTTAGATCAATGGTCTTAGACTTTCATTTTTCATCAAGCTATTCCCTTTTTCTAAATAATAATCAATGTTAAGGTATGTGGATTATGCTTTCATTTGGATTTAGTATTAATTGAGTAGAAAAACTCAAACTAATTTATCCTAGTTGATTTATATGCAAGTATAAATATAATGATTAATTTATAATCCATTAAGCTTATACTTCAAAGAACAGCATTTAAATGTAGGTCATCATTTTATTGCCCTTTTGGTTCTTTAATAATAACTGAACTTTCTTTTAACTAAATGTTTCTATTTTATTAAAATGATACTTACAGATATATTCCAGGCTAGGTTTAATTTTACAACATGCTACTAAACTGAGAAAGTTTACCGGCATAAGATTAAAGAGTACTGTCTCAGATACAATTTGTTTTATATAATAAATCTGCAATCCATTGTCTGAAAATCAAACCATCTAGCAAATACATTAGGGTAAATTTCCAGTGATTGCTTCTACAAATAATACCATCTACTTGTAGAGCCCTTTATAATTTACCAAGTATTTTTACATATTGCCACTAAGTAAATCACTAAATACCACTGTATAGGTAAGATAACGAGATTGAGAGACAGAGGTTAAGACAGGACCAAAATTACTCGGTTGGCAATGACAGAGCCAGGTGCAGAACCTGAGGTCTCTAGCCCTCACTCAGAGTCACGGTTTTGTATTGATGGGTTCTCTTCCGGGGGGAGAACTGCTGCTACACCTCTCTGCTAATTGTCTGAATCTGAATCTCAATAGATAGGCTATCCTGCCACCTTTGGTTAAAGCATCTGCAAGTGAATCCACAAGCGCCTAGAATTAATGAGACATAGACACAGTTTAACCTTTGTAAGGCCAGCAGTCCACTGAAGAGGATATAACTAATCATAATTGCGTTCCCGTCACTGATCAGTTTTAAGCCAGTGACTGACCTTGACTTTGGGTAGAATAAATAGGAAAAACATTCATTAGAGAATCGGTCTAAAATGTAACAGAGAAACAGAAGGAGGTCAAATATATATTTCAGTTTAAAAGACCTTCAACTTAAGATATAAACTCAAGAAAAACTTTGCTGACATAAATTATAAATATGAGCGTTCATATAGTAAGAAAATGTTCCTTTAGGAATAAAGTCTAATAATAACCAAGCTTTATAACTTAAAATCTGATAAGGCGCATTAAATAACTCTCCTCTGCCGTCTCAGGATGATTAATGCAAATACCAGAAACTAAAGTCTAAGTTTAGCATTCATATGTATTTTAACCTAAAGTAGAAACCCAGCAAATTCATACCAATCAGTCACAGTATAGGAAATACGGATGACTGTGTGGGGCTTGTTTGGTATTAACACTGGCTTAGTGTAGTTTCCTCAAGAAATCTTAGGAGGGGCACTGCTGGTTTGTGACTACAGGATGTAAGTCTATGTCCCTCCAAAGAGCAGAGGAAACAAAAACAAATTATATAGAGAATAAAATGTGAATATATGTATATAGCTTTGAAAATAATAGAATTTTATCAGTCAAAATGAGTTATAATAATTAGTTATTTAGTTCTAGTCCAAATTTTTAATCTTCATAGATTGTCAAGGCAAAAGAAATTATTTTATCCTTTTTTGGTTACTACAAGACCAACCAATCAGATTCTTCTCCTGCACCATCTAGTCACTGATATTAGTTGATTCAAACCTTCCTGTATCCTATATGATGTCAAATACAAACTTGTTTTTACTCAGGTTACCTTCTTGGGAGAAAGAACAGGATTATATAGATTATGCTTTTTAAAAAAGTAACCTAAATTTTTTGCAGAAAATAGTCAATCTCAAATTACTTCACATTTTTGTTTAAAAAAAAAAAAGTAAAGCTTTGTTTTAAAGCAAATTATTCTAGTAGATAAAAATGCACTCTGTTATATAAAAATACAATGGCATATGTACTATCTCATAACTTTATGTACTATCTCAAATCATAAATTAGCCACACAAGTTGTGAAATAAAATTCATATTTTATGGCAAGACAAGAAAAATTCAAACAAAAAGTTTTCTCTGCCCTTTGCCCTCCTCTTTCCCCTCAATGTGCCTTGAATATCTGTATTATGTATTGACCAAATCTACCCAACTCGCAGAAATACCTGCTCAATCAGAAAGAGCAACATTCTCCTAGCAAAAGTAAAACAACTCCTTAAAGATAACTTTCCTAATTGAATTTTTAAGGGGTCATATGACACTTACATCTGGATTATATCAAAAAATATGTCATTTGATGTACAGCCCTCTGTCAAAAAAAAAGAATGGTGCTTTGACTTTCGGTGGGAAGAAACAGTTCTCAGAGCTTTCTGAGATGTTCTTCTGGGTTATAATTCAAGTTTGGCTCAAACAAAATTTTCCACTTCTTTCTTAGATCAACTGATTCGTTTTCACTGACAAAGTTCAAGGTTAAGCAACAGTGTACTCACATGAGGAAATATTTCCAGCCTTATTATTTTTCATACAGTTTCACAAACTGGTGAACTCAATTGCAATTCATTCAGAAAGTGTTTTCAGTGAAAGAAATAATGCATCTATACTCAATTATTTATACTAGATTTTAAACTAATCATTTCCCTTGTCCAGATGATCTTCCTCACCAAATTAAGGTTTCATATTTAAGGAGAGACATACTAAGTAAGCATAATACATAATAATTATCTTCAGCAGCTTGTTTATTTTCACTCATAGGTAGTTACTTTCTCCAACAGAGTGTTGAGCTTTAAGTCCAACAAAAAATTTGACCTTATGTCTATTCAAAACCATGTTTTAAAAATCAAAATTAGGGCCCATCAGATTTTCACTTACTTTGCTTTAGCTTCTGCATCTTCATATGCTTTATTAGAAACATCATCTAATCCTCCAATCAAATGTTTGAAAGAGCTGTCAGAGAGGAAAAAAGCGGTAATTAGGATAAATCCTCAGCAAAGTGGTAACAATGACAGCATAGTCAATGATACACTGAAACAATCTGAAAAGATCTAAATAAAAATAAATTCAAACATTTAATATCAGCACATTATTAAGAAACATATCAGATAATGATATAAACTGAGAGCAAGAAAGTGCTGTGAGATTTTACATTTTAATTTTAAACCTCTATAATGTTAATACATGCAAATGGCTTTGCCTGTAGTGAGTATTATAAAACAAAACATGCATGAAACATGTAGATGTTTGCTAGTTTAAATTAAAATGTTGCTTTGTCATTTTTATATACACTTAAAAAAAAATAACCTATAAAGAGAAACTTGACACTCTCCTTGTAGGCTGACTGGAAGGGGGTATAGCTTTTACCTCAGGCCCTTGGGTAAAGATCTCATTTGTGCAACAGGGTAACTAGAATGCTGAGCTAAATACACCAAATATTTCTTTTCTCTTTTTTTTTTTCCTTTGATGTGGACCATTTTTAGAGTCTTTGTTGAATTTGTTACAATACCACTTCTGTTTTATCTTTTGGTGTTTTGGCTGCAAGGCATGTAGGTCTTAGCTCTCCCACCAGAGATCCTGCACTGAAAGTTGAAGTCTTACCCACTAGTTCACCAGGGAAGTCTCTACACTAAGTATTTTTAATACAAAAAGGAACCAAAAGACAATGACTAGACAAAAAGTCAAAGAATCAAGAATTATATTCTGAGGAGTATCAAGTTTTCTATAATGAACACATTCAATACATTTCAGTTGCTCAGTCATGTCCAACTCTTTGTGACTCTTTGTGGCAAAGCACGCCAGGACTCCCTGTCCATCACCAACTCCCAGAGTTCACCCAAACTCGTGTCCATTGAGTCGGTGATGCCATCCAACTATCTCATCCTCTATCATCCCTTTCTCCTGCCACCTTCAATCTTTCCCAGCATCAGGGTCTTTTCTAATGAGTCAGCTCTTTGCATCAGGTGGCCAAAGTATTGGAGTTTCAGCTTCAACATCAGCCCTTCCAATGAACACTCAGGACTGATCTCCTTTAGGATGGACTGGTTGGATCTCCTTGCAGTCTAAGGGACTCTCAAGAGTCTTCTCCAACACCACAGTTCAAAAGCAGGGGAATGGCAAACCACTTCAGTATTCTTGTCTTGAGAACCCCATGTAACAGTATGAAAAGGCAAAATGAACTTATTAATGAGAGTCAAATGAATGAATGTGAATGAATGAGCAATAGGCAGCAGTCCATATAAAAGTTTCAAAAGTATAATTAATGACAAAATAAATAATAAATGTAATCTCCATTTATTGAGAATAGTTCAAATATGATTTTGGCCATTGTTCTTTAAGTGGTAAAACTCCCCATTTTCTTATTGAATATTTTAGTTATTATTAGAGAAATTCTTCTTTGAGAAACTCCTTAAATAAGATGGGCTTATGTTATAAAGCAAAATACATATCTTTTATCATGAAAAAAATGATAACATCTGGTTGATTTCCTGTTTTCATAAATAATATGAAATTGAAACACAGAGTTTATTTATCCAAAATGATAGCAATTTAGAATTATAATCCATTTTCTCTGATACCCTATCCTTTCCATTATAATACGTAACTATTTTAAATACAACCAAATCTAAATATTGTGAAAAGGCACTGACAGAGGAAAATGAGAATTAAGTGGTAAAAACAAAGAGCAGGAACTACTAAAAGTTATACTTGGATCTATTAATACATTGTTTTCTTAAACATTTAAAATGCATATGCATAGCAATTCAAAAATTCAAATAGTTAAAAAAATTCCTGTCTTCTTCCTTCAGTTCAGTTGCTCAGCCCTGTCAGACTCTTTGTGACCCCATGGACTATAGCACGCCAGGTATTCCTGTCCATCACTAACTCCCAGAGTTTATTTAAACTCATGTCCATTGAGTCGGTGATGCCATCCAAACATCTCATCCCCTCTTGTCCCCTTTTCGTCCCACCGTCAATCTTTCCAGCATCAGGGTTTTTTCCAACGAGTCAGTTCTTCCCATCAGGTGGCCAAAGTATTGGAGTTTCAGTTCAGCATCAGTCCTTCCAATAAATATTCAGGACTGATCTTTAGGATGGACTGGTTGGATCTCCTTGCAGTCCAAGGGACTCTCAAGAGGCTCTCCAACACCACAGTTTCAAAAGCATCAATCCCTCAGGACTCAGATTTCTTTACAGCCATACTCACATCCATACATGACTATTAGAAAAACCGTAGCTTTGGCTAGATGGACCTTTGTTGGCAAAGTAATGACAGCTTTTTAACATGCTGTCTAGGTTGGTCATAACTTTTCTTCCAAGATGAAAGTGTCTTTAATGTCATGGATGCAGTCACCATCTGTCGTGATTTTTGAGCCCCCCAAAATAAAGTCTGCCACTGTTTCCACTTTTTCTCCATCTATTTGCCATGAAGTGATGGGACTGGATGTCATGATCTCAGTTTTCTGAATGTTGACTTTTAAGCCAACTTTTTCACTCTCCTCTTTCACTTTCATCAAGAGGCTCTTTAGTTCTTCTTCACTTTCTGCCGTAAGGGTGGTGTCGTCTGCGTATCTGAGGTTATTGATATTTCTCCCGGCCATCTTGATTCCAGCTTGTGCTTCATCCAGCCCAGCATTTCTCATGATGTACTTTGCATATAAGTTAAATAAGCAGGGTGACAATACACAGTCTTGATGTACTCCTTTCCCGATTTGGAACCAGTCTATTGTTCCATGTCCAGTTCTAACTGTTGTTTCCTGACCTGCATACAGGTTTCTCAGGAGGCTGGTCAAGTGGTCTGGTATTCCCATCTCTTTAAGAATTTTCCACAGTATTTTGTGATCCACACAGTCAAAGGCTTTGGCATAGTCAATAAAGCAGAAATATACGTTTTTCTAGAACTCTCCTGCTTTTTCCATAATCCAACAGATGTTGGCAATTTGATCTCTGGCTCTTCTGCCTTTTCTAAATCCAGCTTGAACATCTGGAAGTTCATGTTCCACATACTTCTGAAGCCTGGCTTGGAGAATTTTGATCATTACTTTACAAGCGTGTGAGATGCATGCATTTGTGCGGTAGTTCGAGCATTCTTTGGCATTGCGTTTCTTTGGGATTGGAATTAAAACTGACCTTTTCCAGTCCTGTGGCCACTGCTGAGTTTTTCAAATTTGCTGACATATTGAGTGCAGCACTTTCACAGCATCAGCTTTTAGGATTTGAAATAGTTCAACTGGAATTCCATCACCTCCACTAGCTTTGTTCTTAGTGATGCTTCCTAAGGCCCACTTGACTTCACATTGCAGGATGTCTGGCTCTAAGTGAGTGATCACACCATCGTGATTATCTGGGTCATGAAGATCTTTTTTGTACAGTTCTTTTGTGTATTCTTGCCACCTCTTCTTAATATCTTTAGCTTCTGTTAGGTCCATACCATATCTGTCCTTTATTGTGCCCATCTTCCCATGAAATGTTCCCTTGGTATCTCTAATTTTCTTGAAGAGATCTCTAATCTTTCCCATTCTATTTTTTCCCTCTATTTCTTTGCACTGCTCACTGAGGAAGGCTTTCTTATCTCTCCTTGTTATTCTTTGGAACGCTGCATTCAAAAAGGTATATCTTTCCTTTTCTCCTTTGCTTTTCACTTCTGTTCTTTTCACAGTTTTCTTGAAGGCCTCCTCAGACTGTCCTTTTTGCTTTTTTTGCATTTCTTTTTCTTGGGGATGGTCTTGATCCCTGTCTCTTGTACAATGTCAGGAACCTTCGTCCATAGTTCATCAGTAGTCTATCAGATCCATTCCCTTGAATCTATTTCTCACTTGCACTGTATAATCATAAGGGATTTTATTTAGGTCATACCTGAATGGTCCAGTGCCTTTCCCTACTTTCTTCAATTTAGGTCTGAATCTGGCAATAAGGAGTCCATTATATGAGCCACTGTCAGCTCCCAGAGCAATGACCCTACTAGAGACTGACCCAGACTTGCAGGGAGTGTCCGGGAGTCTTCAGCAGAGCTATGGGTCAGGGGTTGCCTGCTGCAGGGTTGGTGGCAGGGAGTGTTGCAGGACATGTATGGGATCTTTTGACCCCATTATCTTCATTACCTCCACTGCAGTTTGGCCCCAGGTAAATAGCAGGGAGGGGACACAACTCCACATATCAATAAAAATTGGGTTAAAGATTTACTGAGCATGGCCCTGCCCATAAGAACAAGACCCACTTTCCCCCTCAGTCAGTCTCTCCCATCAGGAAGCTTCCATAAGCCTCTTACCCTGCTCCATCAGAGGGCAGACAGACTGAAAACCACCATCACAGAAAACTAACCAATCTGACCACCTAGAACACAAGCTTGTCTAACTCAGTGAAACTATGAGTCATGCCATCCCTGTAGGGCCACCCAAGGTGTACGGGTCATGGTGGAGAGTTCTGACAAAACGTGGTCCACTAGAGAAGGGAATGGCAAACCACTTCAGTATTCTTGCCTTGAAAACCCCATGAACAGTTTGAAAAGGCAGAATGATAGGACACTGAAAGATGAACTCTCCAGTTTGGTAGTGCCAAATATGCTACTGGAGATCAGTGGAGAAATAACTCCAGAAAGATTGAAGGGATGGAGCCAAAGCAAAAAAAGAAAACACCCAGTTGTGGATGTGACTGGTGATAGAAGGAAAGTCTGATGCTATAAAGAGCAATATTGCATAGAAACCTGGAACGTTAGGTCCATGACTCAAAGCAAATTGGAAGTGGTCAAACAGGAGATGGCAAGAGTGAATGTCAACATTCTAGGAATCAGCGAACTAAGATGGACTGGAATGGGTGAATTTAACTCAGATGACCATTATGGAATTTCTTTCCAAAATGAAAATATGCAGAACTATAATCTTGACTTTAGAATTGGAACCATATGCTGCTTATAAATAATCTTTATTTTGAAAACAATCCTAGCCAAATAACATTTTTTGAAACATGAGACAAATACATTCTGCTAATATTATAAGTCTCCTAAAACAATAAGTTAACCAGTATAGCTAACTAGATGTTTAAGAAAATGTAGCATTTTTGAGCAAAATTAATAAGCTCAAAATAACTGTCTCTGTATCTTTGTACTAATCAATGAATAATTTAACAACTGAGTGAGCAGGAACTATAACATTATCAGTTATAACAAATTTAAGAGACTAGAGGAAAATCATTCAATTCTCTTTTTAAAAACAAACTCACAATTCATGTATGAGTTATATTTTAGGATTATAGAATAAAATAGTCAACCTCACATTTACTCTAAGACATAATTTCAGAATAAATGTAGAGAACATTAATGAGCAAAAACTTGAATTCCGGGCATTTCAACAGCAAATCTTATTGTATACACACTAAGTATGAAGCACTTTTCTGCTACTTTTCTTGGGATGTAAAATCAAACTTGAACAAATCTTGACCAAACTTTTTGAAGGAAGTGTATAACATGTGATTAGTTTAGTGTATTGAGGCAGAAAGATCAGATGGAAAATCTCTCTTATGCTTAATGTTATAGTTTAAACATACTTTCAAGGAAGGGGTGGAAAAGAAAGAGGAAGTAAAAAGGAATGGAGGAAGGAGAAAAATGGATTAAAGAAAGGAGGAGGGAGAAAGGGAGGGAAAAAAAGACGGGAGCGGGGAAAATGACGATTCTTTCACATCAAGAATGGTATTTATACAATTTTTCTTTAAGAAATAACAGTTATACTTTACTAATAATTCATTCATTTCTCCAAGTTATCCATTTCATTGGCATATAGTTGCTGATAGCTCATTGGAAGGACTGATGTTGAAGCTGAAACTGCAATACTTTGTCCACCTCATGTGAAAAGCTGACTCATTGGAAAAGACCCTGATGCTGGGAAAGATTGAGGGCAGGAGGAGAAGGGGATGACAGAGGATGAGATGATTGGATGGCATCACTGACTCGATGGCCATGGGTTTGGGTGGACTCAGGTAGTTGGTGATGGACAGGGAGGCCTGGCATGCTGCGGTTCATAGGGTTGCAAAGAGTCGGACACGACTGAGAGACTGAACTGACTAACTGCTGATAGTAGTCTCTTATGATCCTTTGTATTTCTGTGTTGTCTGTTGCAATCTCTTCATTTTCATTTCTAATTTTATTGATTTGATTCTTATCCCTATTTTTCTTCATAAGTCTGGCTAATGGTTTGTCTATTTTAATTATCTTCTCAAAGAACCAGCTTTTAGGTTTGTTTATTTTTGCTATAGTCTCCTTTGTTTCTTTTTCATTTACTTCTGCTCTAATTTTTATTATTTCTTTCCTTCTACTAACCCTGGGGTTCTTCATTTCTTCCTTTTCTAGGTGCTTTAGGTATAAAGTTAGGTTCTTTATTTGATTTTTCTCTTGTTTCTTGAGCTAAGCTTGTATTGCTATGAACCTTCTTAGCATTGCTTTCACTGAATCCCATAGGTTTTGGGCTATCATGTTAAACTGAACCAAGAAGAAATAGAAAATCTTAACAGACCCATCAGAGCACAGAAATCAAAACTTTAATAAAAAATCTTCCAACAAACAAAAGTCCAGGACCATATGGCTTCACAGGTGAATTCTGCCAAAAAGTTAGAGAAGAGCTAACACCTATTCTACTCAAACTCTTCCAGAAAATTGCAGAGGAAGGTAAACTCCCAAACTCATTCTATGAGGCCACCATCACCCTAATACCAAAACCAGACAAAGATGCCACAGAAAAAGAAAACTACAGGCCAATATCACTGATGAACATAGATGCAAAAATCCTCAACAAATTCTAGCAAACAGAATCCAACAACATATTAAAAAGATCATACATCATGACCAAGTGGGCTTTATCCCAGGGATGCAAGGATTCTTCAATATTTGCAGATCAATCCATGTGATACACCACATTAACAAATTGAAAGATAAAAACCACATGATTATCTCAATAGATGCAGAGAAAGCCTTTGACAAAATTCAACACCCATTTATGATAAAAACCCTCCAGAAAGCAGGCATAGAAGGAACATACCTCAACATAATAAAAGCCATATATGATAAACCCATAGCAAACACTATCCTCAGTGGTGAAAAGTTAACAACATTTCCCCTAAAGTCAGGAACAAGACAAGGGTGCCCACTCTCACCACTGCTATTCAGCATAGTTTTGGAAGTTTTAACCACAGCAAGCAGAGAAGAAAAAGAAATAAAAGGAATGAAGATTGGAAAAGAAGAAATAAAATTCTCAGTTTCCAGATGACATGATCCTCTATAGAGAAAACCATAGAGAAACCACCAGAAAATTACTAGAGCTAATCAATGAATATAGTAAAGCTGTAGGATATAAAATTAATACACAGAAATCCCTTGCATTGCTATACACTAACAATGAAAAAACAGAAAGAGAAATTAAGGAAACAATTCCATTCACCACTGTGATGAAAAGAATAAAATACTTAGGAATAAATCTACCTAAAGAAACAAAAGACTTTTGTTGTGCAAAAGCTTTTAATTTTAATTAGGTCCCATTTGTTTATTCATGTTTTTATTTCCAATATTCTGGGAGGTGGGTCATGGAGTATCCCGCTTTGG
>ML664183.1:19049019-19076073 GCA_007570785.1 Antilocapra americana | reverse complement strand
TCCAGAGTGAAGTAAGCCAGAAGCAAAAACAACAATACAGTATATTAACACATATATATGGAATTTAGAAAGATGGTAACGAGAACCCAACATGAGAGACAGCAAAAGGAACGCAGATGTATAGAATAGACTCGTGGACTTTGTGGATGAGGGTAAGGGTGGGATGATATGGGAGAAGGGCATTGAAACAAGTTAATTATCATATGTCTAATCAATCGCCAGCCCAGGATTGATGCTCGGGGCTGGTGCAGCGAGATTTCCCAGGGGGGAGGGAGGAGGGAGGGGGGTTCTGGAGGGGAAGCATATGTAAACCCATGGTGATATCATGACATTGTATGGCAAAAACAATAAAAATAATAAACATCATAAGGTGCTAATAAAAATAGCTTTTTGAAAAATTTAAAAAAAAAGAAACAAAAGACTTATATATAGAAAATGATAAAACATTGATGAAAGAAATAAAAAATGACACAAATAGATTGAGAAATATACCATGTTCATTGGTTCAAAGAATCAATATAGTGAAAATGAGTATATTACCCAAAGCGATCTACAGATTCAGTACAATCCCTATCAAGCCACCAATGGTATTTTTCACAGAACTATAACAAATAACTTCACAATTTGTATGGAAATACAAAACCCTCAAATAGTCAAAGCAATCTTGAGAAAGAAGACTGAAACTGGAGGAATCAACCTGCCTGACTTCAGACTATACTACAAGCTACAGTTATCAAGACAGTATGGTACTGGCACAAAGACAGAAATAGAGATCAGTGGAACAAAATAGAAAGCCCAGAGATAAATCCACGCACCTATGGACACCTTATCTTTGACAAAGGAAGCAAAAATATAAAATGGAGAAAAACAATCTCTTTAACAAGTGGTGCTGGGAAAACTGGTCAACCACATGTAAAAAAGTGAAACTAGAACACTTTCTAACACCATACACCAAAATAAACTCAAAATGGATTAAAGATCTAAATATAAGACCAAAACCTATAAAACTCCTAGAGGAAACCATTGGCAAAACACTCTCTGACATAAATCACAGCAAGATCCTCTATGACCCACCTCCCAAAATATTGGAAATAAAAGCAAAAATAAACAAATTGGATCTATTTAAACTTAAACGCTTTTGCACAATGAGGAATCTATAAGCAAGGTGAAAATACAGAGCTCAGAATGTGAGAAGACTATTTTTGCGATTAATTCTTTGTCAGTTATTTCATTTGCTATTATTTTCTCCAATTCTGAAGGCAAAACCCACCACAACATTGTAAAGTAATTAGCCTCCAATTAAAATAAATTAATTAATTTAAAAAAGAAGTATCAGTTAACAGGGCTGGGTTTCTCATTCCAGGAAGTTTTGTCTGTTTTAGAACATTGTAGTGACAGTAACTCAGTGGGTAATAATTTCAGCTATTAGGATGTTTTCATTATTAAGCCAAAACATCCTTGTGAAGGGAGCTGATTACTCAGTGGTATGTCTAAAAAGTGTATAATTTTGTTCCTCTGTTGTGATATGAGGAGACTTCATCAAGAGAGTAACAGGCTATGATATTATTAGAAAGGCAGTTCAAACATCAGAGATCAGCATTACCATGCTGCTAAAAATCATAGCATTTTTATTTCACTTTATGGTTTACAAAGCACTTTTTATATTCATACATCATGTGTGCATTCAATAATATATAGTAGTTAATTTAGTCTTCATACTCTATCACCAATTAAACTATGTTGTTTACAAATCTTGTATAAAAATATTTAAAATAGAAATTTTTTCAAATTCAAAATAGGATGGGAGAAAATCTCAAAACTTCTTTAGAACATTTTTTCTTGATTACATTCTAAAATAAGGTGGTAATCTATTCTTAATGGTTAAAGATTAAAACAAAATAAGTCAAAAGTAAAGTATTAAACCAGAAACTATTGCAAATGCTTCAATAGTGCTAAGCAAAATGTTTGTCAAACGTTATTTGTGCTCTCTTAATTTGACAGGTGTATATGATTATAGCCCATTAGATTTTTGTAACATTGATCTTGGCTAAATCCTTTAAAACATGTTTATTAAAAGAAAATATAAATTAGTCCTCCAATTGGCATACCTGTTACTAAGTCTAAGATTTTAGAAGCATCTTTCATTATTTTATTTCATTTGTTGAAAAAAAATCTAATAATTCACTTTGTGACTTCAGGTAAAGTCTCGTGTTTGTCATATTATTTTTGTTTATCTTTAACTAGAAGTTGCAATTATTAGTGGTTTATGCTAGCAAGTAACATATGAATAAATTTCTTCAGAGGGAACATAAGTCCCAAATACAGTAAAATAAACAACTTCTACATTTTTTTTCAATTATCCACCCCTCCATTCATCCACCCACCCATCTATTCATCCAGACACACATACAAACTTAGGCAATGCCTACAATCCATGAAGAACAAGCTACTGTGGATTAAGCAAAGAGAATAAGAAACACCCGAAAGGAATTTACAGGTGCTTGAGAAGACTCTTAAGAGTCCCTTGGACAGCAAGGGGTTCAAACCAGTCAATCCTAAAAGAAGTCAACTCTAAATATTCATTGAGAGGACTGATGTTGAACCTGAAGCTCCAATCCTTCGGCCACCTGATGTGAAGAGCTGACTCATTGGAAAAGACCTTGATGCTGGGAAAGATTGAGGGCAGGAGGAGAAGGGGGCAACAGAAGATGAGATGGTTGGATGGCATCACTGACTCAATGGACATGAGTCTTAATAAACTCCCGGAGTTGGTGATAGACACGGAAGCCTGGTGTGCTGTAGTCCATGGGATTGCAAAGCGTTGGACAAGACTTAGCAGTGACTGAACAACAGCAACCACTGATGCATGGTAGAGTTCTTAGCAAATATGAGGTTTTAGGTTTCGCATATTACCTTCAATAATCTGAAACAAATTCCATTTGTCTATGCCCCTTTGGTCCCAGACACCATTCTCTCTCTTAGGAATTATTTCCATTGGAATATAATTTCCTTTTATTACATATTAATATGTGTGTGTGCATGCTAAGTCTCTTCAGTAGTGTTGGCTCCTCTGTCCATGGGATTCTCCAGGCAAGCATACTGGAGTGGGTTGCCATGCCCTCCTCCAAGGGACCTTCCAGACCCAGGGATTGAACCTGTGTCTTTTGTGGCTCCTGCATTGCAGGTGGATTCTTCACTGCCAAGCCACAGGGGAAGCCCACATCTATTTATACACACACACGTTTCTACTACCACTCTTGTCCTTACACAGTAGGCAGGGTTAGCTTTTTAAACAGTAAGTCAGATCATGTCAGTCCTCTATAAGCTCTCTGACTGACTTCTTTCCCATTATACTCTCTCTGACTTTAGAGTACATCAAGTATGCATCTGACTCAGAGCCTTTGCCCTCTGCCTGGAATATTTTCTCTAGATCTCTGCATGGCTTTTTCTTAAAGCTGTTAATGTCTCAGCTGCACTGTGTCCTCCTCAGACATATCTTCCCTATCAAAGATAGCAAAGTAGACTTTACCATAAACCCTAACTGCTGTTACTCTCTGTCACTTTAACCCCCTTTATTTTCATATCAGCATTTATCACTTGTTGAAAGCTACTCTAAGTGCTGCAGTGAACATTAGGGTACGTGTATCTTTTTGAATTCTGATTTTCTCGGGGTATATGCCCAGTTGTGGGATTGCTGGGTCATACTGTAGCTGTATTCCTAGTTTTTGTAAAGGAATCTCCATACTGTTCTCCATAGGTGCCTCAAGAGGGAGGATACATACACACACACACACACACACTCACACACACACTCACACACACACACTTATGGCTGACTCCCTTTATTGTATAGCAGAAACAAACACGTTGCAAAGCAATCTTCCTCCAATTTAAAATTAAAAAAAAAAACTACTTTGTTTAAATATCTGATGTTTTTTCCACAATACAATTGGTTTCACGAGATCAGGAACCTAGTGTATCTTACTCATCAATAACCCTCTAGTATATTAAAATAACAGAAATTTGAAATGGTGGGTGTATTCATTCATTCATTTGTTGTGTGACCAGGAGCAAACAAGACAACTTTTTTCTGAAACAAAGTCATGTAAAGTTCAAGTTTTATGAGTTGAAAGTGTGCGCCTGTTGAGAATTCACCTATATGAATGATGAATGTTCAGGACAAAGGTTTAGTTAAAATGAACTAATCATCTAAATGTTGGGGCCTGATGAAGACTTGCATTGCTGTAACTCTGAGTGAAAGTGGTTTGAAACACTTAGTGATTTATCATTGAATTAAACACAGGACATTAACTTAGGCTAATTATTTTAGCTTATAATGGTGTGTCTATTCACAAATACCAATTGCTGTGAAATGTTTGATTTAAGCCCAGTTAAAGTGAAAGAACAAATTTTAAAGTGTAGCACAATTTTCACTTTCAATTAAAAGCAGAAGAGATTAGGATCAAATCTCATGTGGTAGTTTAGCCTTTTGGGTTATAGGGAAAATTATGTTTCTGAGGATAGACTTCCCTGGCATGCCAAATTCATCCAGATTCTTCTAATTTCAAAGTAGAATCTATGGCAACAGTGGATATTTTGTCCATTTAATATTTTTCAAGCTTATTTTCTTAGAAATTATTTAAAATTTATAACTTTATATGTTTTAAAATTGTTTGAAAATAAACAGGCCATTTTATTAAAAACAATAAAAATACCTAGATGATAATATCAATATTTTAGTTAATGCAGAGGTATCAACTGTATCAGATTTTAGTCAAAACAATCTACATTTTTGATAACTATTTGAAGACTGCCTCTAGAAAACTCTGGTAAGAAAAATTGCATGGGAACATAAAATACTATCAAAGTCACTGATTTTTTTTAATTAAACTGAAAATTAAATTCTAGGATGGCACAATAAATTTATCTCAAAATATCTTTTTAGTATACTTATTTATGCCTTGGAACTGAAACAAAAACAACATTAGCTTCTAGCATAACATTTTTTCAAAAATCAGTCTGTGTGAACTTTTTATTTTTGATCTATTCTGCTCTTTTTATTTCCCGCAAAAAACATTAGAAGCTGAGATAAACCTATCCTTGGATGTCATAAATTAGTGATCAGAAAATCTTGAAATAATAAAAATATCAAGCAAAATATGAAAACCATAACTAGCATGTGTTAGCAGAGAAGGCAATCCACTCCATATTCTTGCCTGGAAAATCCCGTGGACGGAGGAGCCTGGTGGGCTGCAGTCCATGGGGTCACTAGGAGTCGGACACGACTGAGCGGCTTCACTTTCACTTTTCACTTTCATGCATTGGAGAAGGCAATGGCAACTCACTCCAGTGTTCTTGCCTGGAGAATCCCAGGGACGGGGGAGCCTGGTGGGCTGCCGTCTATGGGGTCGCACAGAGTCGGAAACGACTGAAGCGACTTAGCAGCAGCAGCAGCAGCAGCATGTGTCAGAAATTATACAAACTATTTCCTGTTACTTTATCCTGTTTTACAGATAAAAGCAACTGAAGGTTATATGACTAGTAAGTATCAGCATTTAGGTATGAATAGAGGCAACTGGACTCTAACACAATATCACTCATCATTCACAGAATTTTTTTTTATCTCCCAATATGGAGAGCTGAAGCCAGTTAGTTAATAGCTGGTGCTAGAATTTGATATGAAATATTTACTTTCTCTCACATCCTCCCTTTGCGGTCAATCCAATGCTTTAAGATAACTTTACTTTAACAGATCATCTTCCTTATTCTATTGCATTATATGTATGGAAGTTACAATTAGGAAATATATTAGACTACTATTGATGTGCTAACAAAATGCTACAGACTGTATGGTTTAACAATGAAAATCTGTTTTCTCACAGTTCCGGAGGCTAGGAGTCCATCAAGTTGCCAGCAGGGCGGGTTCAGGTGAAGCCTTTCTTCCCAACTTACAGCCCTTTCCTGCTTCCTTTGACTTCACATGGCCTTTCCTTTGTGTGCACACCCTTCTGATGTCTCTTCTAATTCTAAAACACCAGTCCTCTTAGATTTGGGTCTTCCCTGGTGGATCAGACAGCAAAGAATCTGCCTACAATGTGGGAGACCCAGGTTCGATCGCTGTGTTGTGAAGATTCCCCTGGAGAAGAGAATGGCTACCCACTCGAGTATTCTTGCCTAGAGAATTCCATGGACAGAGAAGCCTGGCAGGCTATAGTCCATGGGTCATGAAGAGTCAGACATGACTGAGAGACTAACACCTCTTAGATTAGGGCCCCGCCCCTCTGACTTCATTTAACTTTGATTTCCTTGTAAAGGTCCTATCTTCAAATATAGTCATACTCAGGGACTAGGGCTTCAACACATGGATTAAAAAATACTCAGTTCATAACAGAAAGTTTTCTGAAGAAATATTAACAGCAATTTAGAAGATATATCTTCTTGTGTATCTGGGCTATTTAACAAAATTATTTTTATAATTTGTGAGAAGTTCATAAAAACTAAATTCTTGCTTCTATTTCTTACCCTGGGGCTAAAGTATAATGACTTTATCATTGTATTTCTCTCCCAGAGAAAGTGCCCCAACTTCTTTCAGCAGCAAATCCTGTTTTCATTACTCCTGATCACAAACTCTATCATTACTCTCCACTCCTGCTCTGTCAATTACAACAGCTCTTATTGTTCCATTGTCTCCCTTAGGCATTTCCTTCCTTTCCATCAATAAATAGGAGAGTCTCTCCAATCCTAAAACACAAAACAATCCTTATGACTAAACAGCCAATTTGAATGAACTTCATTTCCCATTTCGCATTCTCATTTTTCATTTAATTCTCAACCTACTGCAACCTAGCATTCTGTTCCTATTTTTTCTTTTACTCATATTACAATTTCCCCTCAAAGTTCTCACTTGTCTCCTGTGAACCTTGGTGGGCTCTTTCCAGCTCCGATCCTCAGGGACCTACCTGAGGAGTCACGGCCCTGCTCTACCGCTGGCCCCGCTGGACTTCTCCGTTTTGCAGGCACGAAGCAGAAACTTGTGTCAGTGCTCTGAACTACTCTATTCTTTCCGTGGATTTTCCTCCTTTCCCTCCTCTAGATCACTTTTCAGCATCTGTCACACATATGTTTTCCTCTCCTATCCCTTAAAGGTAAGCAGTTACCCAAGTTAGGTCTTTTGCCCTTCTTTTCCCACTCAATTGATTAACCTATTTTTCCTAAATATTTATTATTTACAACATGTTCAGTCTTGTTTTTATTACTGGTAGCACCTCTGTGAAATCTCACAACAACTTTACGAGGTAAATATAATGACTCCCACTTTATAGCACTTTTATAACAGGTTTTCTCAAACTCAGTGCTACTGACATTTTGGATCAGATCATTCTTTATTATAGAGTCTATACTGTGCATTGTAGAATATTTAGCGACTATCCTTTATCCACTAGATACCCTTAGAAAGCCCAGTTGTGACAATGAAAAATATCTCCAGACAGTTAGTGTCTCCAGGTTAGAACAAGAAACAAGAGATGAGGCTTACAGAGATTATGTAACTTGGCTGAGAGCACAGAGCTGGAAAGCGGATAAATCTGCGATATGAGCCCAGGTAGACTGATCTTTACTAGACCCTAGTTCTTATATAATATGCTAACTACCCTCTTCTCTAAGCTCTCCTAGGAAATAAAATTTACTGTTAAGACTAATTAGGATCCCGAGGCAAATATACTTTCAAATCTGTATCTCTGTCCTCGAACTCTCCAGGTCCATACTGCAGTGATGTTACTCAGTGTCACATGCGTATTTCACCAGTGCTCCAATTTCATCTTAGCCTTAACTGCATGAATTATCGTCCATCAAGGCTTGCAGCTCAATTCTCTGTATCTCTTAATGGCATTATCATTTAACCAGTAATGCAGGCTAGATATCTTATACCAAGTTGTTCAGGCTATTGACACGCTTCCTCTCTTTGAAAGCATCATACTTATTTTCTCTGCCTCAATCTCTCCCACTCTACTCTTTTAAAAAGATTCCTCCAACTGAATCTAGCTTACTAGTTAACACAATTTTTGATATAAAAGCAACAATTTAAACACAGTATACTAGACAGATCTTGGTCTTGGAGTCAGACGTTGCATTATATGGCCCTAAAAAGTCATTGAGTCTGAGTCTGAGTTTCCGTTTCTGGAATACCTTATGTCATCTTTTCTCATAAGACTATTGTGAGGGTTAAATGAGATAAAAGAGTATTAAAACAAAGATTAGGGAAGGGATATGAATAAATCAGGAGTTTGGGATTAATTTATATAACTATTATATATAAAATAGATTACCAACAAGGACCTACTGTAAAGCACAGGAAACTATAATCAAGGTCTATAATAACCTATAAGAGAAAGGATCTGAAAAAGTGTTTGTGTATATATGTATGTGTGTGTATATATATACATACATACACACATATATATACACACATACATATATACATATGAATCATTTTCCTGTATAACTGAAACTAATACAACATTGTAAATCAATGACACTTCAATCAAAAAAAATGTTTAGAAATATAGAATTAGAGGGGAAAAGATAATTAACCTGTGATTTACATTTTAACAAATGACATAAACTCAAATGATTTTATATAATATTCATATAAAATAAATATATATTATATAGAAATATATACTTATATATTTACATAATATAAATATACATTATATTTATGTCAAATATAATATTGTATTTATTAAAGTTCCATCACAGTATTTGTATTATTATTAACACTATGTAGGAAATATGATGGCTCAGTTGTGTGACTGTTAGTTTCTTCTATATTAATAAACTGTCCTACTGGCAATTACTTCATGCAAATATAGGAAATAGACATCTTGAAAAATTACACCAAAAATAAAAAAACAAAGGCACCATATTGTGAAACTCCACACATTAATTTCTCTGAACTCTTCCCTTCTTTTCCACCACTGAGCACACTGTATATCATCTATAAATTGGGGCCTTCTCCCATCATGATGTTTGCTCCATGCTTTAACTAGTCATTTGGTTAATTTATTTTTTCTTGTCCATTCATCCTTTGCAGGTACCTTGTTAGCCTTTACTATTAACTTCTGACATTTCAGAAAAAAAGATTATTTAAGCTTTTATATACTCTCACAGTTTTCTGAAGCTTTTTAAGTGGATTCATTCTTCTTTAGGATAATGAAGCAATTGCAAAATAATGAACTGTCTTCCAAGCTTTAGTTGTCAATAACTAAGCTCCATGTATCAATTACAAGACAAGCATAAATGTCAAACATCATCATGAATATGATGACATGTTTCAGGCCCTGGCCTGATTTGCACCATCATGTCTTTGAAGATTATTTCTACTAAATAATCGTGCTGGTCAGGTTTCAGGGTAACAGAAGTTCTCATACCTTGTCACTACAGAGTAAACTGCAAAATGGTTCTAGATAACAATTTAAAAATATGTATATTATTTGAAGGCAAAAATATACAATATAGAAATACAGTCCCTTCAATCAGTGGTGCTGAGAAAACTGGACAGCTGCATGCAAAAGTGAAATCAGAACATTTTATCATTCCATATACAATAAACCCAAATGAATTAAAATTCTAAACTTAAAACTGAAAATCATAATATTCCTAAAGTAAACATAGGCAGTATTATTCTTGACATATGTCTTAGCAATATTTTTTGGATCTGTGTACTCAGGAAAGGGAAAAAGAAAAGAAAAATAAACAAGAGGCACCTAGATAAATTTGAAAGCTTTTGCACAACAAACAAAATCACTGACAAAATGAGAAGACAACCCATTTGGATGGGAGATAATATTTAAAATTGGTATCTGATAATGATCTATCTGTTAAGGAGATCAAACCAATCAATCATAAAGGAAATCAACCCTGAATATTCATTCAAAGGACTGATGCTGAAGACAAAGCTTCAATACTCTGGTCACCTGATGCGAAGAGCTGACTCACTGGAAAAGACCTGGATCCAGGGAAGGATTGAAGGCAAAAGGAGAAGAGAGCAGCAGAAGATGAGATGATTAGACAGCATCACCAACTCAATGGACATGAATTAGAGCAAATTGTGGGAGATAGTGAAGGACAGGGAAGCCAGATCATGGGATCACAAAGAGTCAGACATGACTTAGCAACTGAACAACAAATTCAAAATACAGAATGAGCTCATAGTAATCAGTATCAAAAAAAAAAAGCTAATTAAAAATGGGCAGAAGACATGAATAGATATTTTCCCAAAGAAGATATGCAGATGGCCATCGGGCACATGAAAAGATGCTCAACATGGCTAGTCATCACGGAAATGCAATTCAAAACCAAAATGAGATATCACCTCACATCTGTCAGAGAGGTTATCATCAAAAGGCAACAAATAAAAAATGTTGGAGAGTGTGGAAAAAAGAAAACCCTGTGCACTATTGGTGGGATTGTAAATTGATGCAGTCACTATGGCAAACAGTATGGCTATTCCTCAAAAAAAATAAAGCTGGGTTGTTTATTTTTCTAGAATGGAGCTGCAGGAGTTGTTTGTATATTTTTGAGATTAATTGTTTGTCCATTGCTTCATTGGCTATTATTTTCTCCCATTCTGAAGGCTGTCTTTTCACCTTGCTTATAGTTTCCTTTGTTGTGGAAAAGCTTTTAATTTTAATTAGGTCCCATTTGTTTATTCATGTTTTTATTTCCAATATTCTGGGAGGTGGGTCATGGAGTATCCCGCTTTGGATTATGGCAGAGAGTGTTTTGCCTATGTTATCCTCTAGGAGCTTTATAGTTTCTGGTCTTATGTTTAGATCTTTGATCCATTTTGAGTTTATCTTTGTGTATGGTGTTAGAAAGTGATCTAGTTTCATTCTTTTACAAGTGGCTGTCCAGTTTTCCCAGCACCACTTGTTAAAGAGATTGTCTTTTCTCCATTGTATATTCTTGCCTCCTTTGTCAAAGTTAAGGTGTCCATAGATGCATGTATTTATCTCTGGGCTTTCTATTCTGTTCCATTGATCTATGTTTCTGTCTTTGTGCCAGTACCATACTGTCTTAATGACTGTGGATTTGTAGTATAGCCTAAAGTCAGGTAGGTTGATTCCTCCAGTTCCATTCTTCTTTCTCAAGATTGCTTTGGCTATACGAGGTTTTTTGTATTTCCATACAAATTGAGAAATTATTTGTTCTAATTCTTTGAAAAAGACCTCTGGTAGCTTGATAGGAATTGCATTGAATCTATAGATTGCTTTGGGTAGTATACTCATTTTCACTATATTGATTCTTCCAATCCACGAGCACGGAGTGGGCCAAAGAACTTAACAGACATTTCTCCAAAGAAGATATAAAAATGGCTAACAAACACATGAAAAGATGTTCAACATCACTCATTATCAGAGAAATGCAAATCAAAACCACAATGAGGTACCACTTTACACCAGTCAGAATGGCTGCCATCCAAAAGTCTACAAGCAATAAATGTTGGAGAGGATGTGGAGAAAAGGGAACCCTCTTACACTGTTGGTGGGAATGCAAACTAGTACAGCCACTATGGAAAACAGTGTGGAAGTTCCTTAAAAAGCTGCAAATAGACCTGCCATATGACCCAGCAACCCCACTGCTGGGCATATACACTGAGAAAACCAGAATTGAAAGAGCTACGTGTACCCCAATGTTCATCGCTGCATTGTTTACAATAGCCAGGACATGGAAGCAACCCAGATGCCCATCAACTGACAAATGGATAAAAAAGCTGTGGTATATATACACAATGGAATATTACTCAGCATTAAAAAAAATTCATTTGAAGCAATTCTACTCAGATGGATGAAACTGGAGCCCATTATCCAGAGTGAAGTAAGCCAGAAGCAAAAACAACAATACAGTATATTAACGCATATATATGGAATTTAGAAAGACGGTAACGAGAACCCAACATGCGAGACAGCAAAAGGAACGCAGATGTATAGAATAGACTCGTGGACTTTGTGGATGAGGGTAAGGGTGGGATGATATGGGAGAAGGGCATTGAAACAAGCTAATTATCATATGTCTAATCAATCGCCAGCCCAGGATTGATGCTTGGGGCTGGTGCAGCGAGATTTCCCGGGGGGTGAGGGAGAAGGGAGGGGGGTTCCGGAGGGGAAGCATATGTAAACCCATGGTGGTATCATGACAATGTATGGCAAAAACAATAAAAAATAAAAAAAATTTAAAAAAAAATAAAAAAATAAAGCTGGAACTGCCATGTGATTCAGTAATTTAACTTCTGGATATTTGCTAAAATAAAAACAAATCACTAATTCGAAAAGATATATGCACCTCAATGCTCATAGAAGCATTATTTATGACAGCTAAGATGCAGAAGCAACGTAACAGTCCATCAACAGATGAATGCATAGTATATATACACAATGGAATATTAGTCAGCCATAAAAAAAAACTTGAATTGCTGTCATTTGCAACAACATGCAAGGACCTGGAAGATGATTTTTTTTCCTTCCTATGTCATGATTGTCATACAGCTCATCTGAACTACCACCCCTTACCCCTCACCACCATTTTCGCCGCATTTAATGTGTTAATACCTTTCTAAACTCTGGCACTCAGCACTGAGCTCAGTATTACAAATGCAGTCTAGTCAGTGTTGACTGAAGGAGGATTATAACTATAGCCTACACTTTAATTCAGTTTTTTTATAATTGCAACTAACTCAGGGCCAGTGTGCTATCCAACTCTAAGGGATCAGAATATAATCTGTAATTATATAATCCTTAACCTCAACCTGGCCTCTGAATCTCAGTCAAGAAACATCTCCAAAAACTATATTTGTTTTCGTCTGAATCAGATGATCAGAGGTGTTCTTGAAGACCTGGAAGTATTATGCTTAGTGAAGTAAGTCAGACATTGAAGGACAAATACTGTATCATTTCACTTATACATGGAATCTAAAAAAGTAAAACAAACAATATAGCAAAACAGAAACAGACTCACAGATACAGAGAACAGAGTAAGGGTTACCAATGGGAAGAAGGTCGGAGATGGGGTAAGGTACTAGAAGGAGATTAAGAGGTACAAACTACTAGGTATAAAATAAATAAGATATAAAGATGTAATGTACAGTGCAGGGAATATAGCCAATATTCTGTGATAATCTTAAATGGAGTATAATCTATAGAAATACTGAATCACTATACTGTATACCTGAAACTTGTAAATCAATGATACTTCAACAGAACATTTAAAAATAAACAAAAATAAAAATACATATTTACTTTGAATCAGTAATTCTACTGCTGAGTAGCTCCTCAAGGAACTTATTCTAGGGGGGAAAATATATGCAAAGAATTCTTTACAAAACTAAAAATTAAAATGAGCTTATATGTCCAGTTTTAAGACTCAACTTCTGCTCATGAGATATTTTTAATAACATGAGCCTGGTGTGCTACAGCCCATGCGGTCACAAAGAGTCAGGCATGATTTACCAACTGAACAACAAATAACTATACAATATGGTAAAACAGTGTGATGTAATGGCCCTTGCAGAGAAGATCCTCCTTCTCCACTTATAAGCCATATTGCTTTGTGACATGATACTTCAACTCTCTAGATCCAAGTGTAACATTAAAATGGAAGATAAAAAGTATTCTTTTCATGTTTGCTGTGACAGTAATTATGTATGTACATATGTATATATGTGTATACCTTTTCATCAGGCTATCTATCCATCCCAACTAGTTCTGTGATTGGCACATATTGTTAATAAATGACAGGGTAAATTTGTCTATCTGTATATCTATCTGTCTGTGTGTATGCAAGTACTCTTTACTCTACCCCTGTATGTGGACAAAGTAGGAAAAAAATTAGGCACTGTGATGTCACTATTTAAGGTAATAAACTGAAATACTGGGGCTAGCCTGGTAGTTCAGATGGTAAAGAGTTTGCCTGCAATGAGGCAGATCCAAGGTCTATCCTGGGTTGGAAAGATCCCCTGGAGAAGGAAATGGCAACCTACTCTAGTATTCTTGTCTGGAAAATCCCATGGATAGAGAAATCTGGCAGGCTACAGCCCCTAGGGTCACAAAGAGTTGGACACGACTGAGTGACTAACACTTTCACTTTTCACTGAAATATTAACAGTAGTTACCTTTGAATGGAAGGATTATATTTATATTTTTCTGTGCTTTCTAAGTTTTCTTAGGGAGCAGCTAATAAGCTTATAATCACCTGAAACCAACTATATAGAAAGGTACAAACAAGACAAAGAAAAGAGAAATAAACAACCCTGTGAGTACAACACAATAAATAAAAGTTTCCACTCAGCCCAATTAGATTTCTCATCTATATGAAAGTAAACTATCATTCATCTGGGAGGACATCATCTTCATTAACTACCAAATCATGATTTGTCTTTGCATTCTGATTTTTGTTTTAATATTAGTTCAATTACATGATTGCAGCCAAGTGGTGCATAATATGACCGTTCCACTTCATCCAAACTAGCACAGTCTGCAAAGTTCTTTGTAAGCAAAGCTTAGTTTGCGAATAAAATTTCAGTGTTATTGTAGCTGACGCTAATCCAATTCACGTGTCTATGCTGTGAGTTTCAAAATAAGTACCAACTGCAAGGCATATTGAAAAGAAAAGGGAAGTTTTAGATCTTTATGACCCAGCTGGGCCTGTAATAACAGTCTCACCAGGAAGTGTGCCTACTAAAGTAAGCAAAAGCACTAAACACTACAAAAAAAGCAATGGGAATATCTAAAGGAGAATTCAGCTTTCAAACCTAGTAATTACATTATTGATTTTTAAAGTGATTGTTAAGCTTCTCTCAGAAACTGATCCTGGCATCTCCCTCCCTGCTTTATCTTTAAGAGCACCAGAAGCACTATAATCCCTTTCCCAAAGTAACAGCCAAAACTCTATACAGAAAAGTTACAAAGAGAATTCAAATATGAAATTTCAACTCTTCCCTTTATAATGAAGAAATTAAGATTGATTTTTTTAAATTAAAAGTTTTCACAGATTCTTCTTATTCATTCACACAGCTGGCTTATGAATTCTAAAGACACTGCTGAGTCTCTGAATAACAGTTCTTAAAATTATTCAATGGTAAAAAAATGCAAGCCTCAGAAATACAGAAAGGTTTTAAGCATTAACAGGGAAAAAGGAATTATTTATTCATTGGTGTAAAATAAAACAGTTGTAATTAACAAAACCAAAGCTGTGATTGTGGTATTTTAAAATGGATACATGGTGAAACCCAGTATCACTTTCCATTTTATCATCTGATTGTCAGGAAAAATGAAAACAACTCACTTCTGTCAATGGACTTCTCCATCTGAATATCTGAATACCATTTTGACAGTCTGAACTTATATCCTTAACCAAGTTGCCCAATACTTCCATCTGAACCTTCTCTGTCTTTCACACTTTTGATCTATTATAGACATCTGCCAAGTCTTCCAAAACAGAAGCGCTTTTTTGTTAACATTTCACATTTAATTATTCCCTGAAATCTGCTTTAAGGCTTCCCTGATGCCTCAAATGGTAAAGAATCCACCTGCAATGCAGGTGATTTGGATTTGGTCCCTGGGCCTGGAAGATCCCCTGGAGATGGGAATGTGTACCCACTCCAGTATTCTTGTCTGGAAAATTCCAAGGACAGAGGAGCCTGGCAGGCTACAGTCCCTGGGATTGAGAGCTGGACATGACTGAGCAACTAACACACACACACATGCACATCAAATCAGATTTAAATTTAGACTCTTAAACTCCGGTTTAAGAGTTTAGGACTGTTGCCTTAGTCTCCTATCAGTTTCCCTGTTTAAGTTCATCCCGTTGGAATTGATCTTCTAGTCCATTCCTTCAAAAGCAAGTATTTACAAGCTGTAGTGGCAGCTGTCTTCTGATGGTTCCTCACTGCCCAGAGGAAAAATCATATTCCTTTAGTTTGAGATTATTAGGAGATTTCTTTATAATCTGCCCCCATCTCTTTCTAACAGTAACTTCCAGCACACCACCTGTCTAGTTCACTGTTCAGTTCCTTGACACATAAATCCTCTTTTCTTGGTATATTCCACTTTTTACTGTACAATAACATTTTCAAATTACTCTTATTTGTGTCTGCCCTTCCTTTCACAGGAGCTATATTTACCCTCCTTTCTTAAGTTGTAAAATCCCTATTCAAACTTTAGACTTGACTCACATATCCCTTTGTCCTATAAGTCCTTTGGGATGCTAGAGGCATAACACATTTCTCAAGAATTAGTTCCCCCTCACCCCCTGCCGTTTTTATTTTTCCCATTCTGAAATGGCAATTTCCTATGGTTTTTAATGCACCTGTATTGATCAGGAATTACTCCAAGGCAGACAAAGACTTTTCATACTGTCCATGGGGTTCTCAAGATAAGAATACTGAAGTGGTTTGTCATTCCCTTCTCCAGCGGACCAAATTTTGACAGAACTCTCCACCATGACCTGTCTGTCTTGGGTGGTCCTACACAGCATGGCTCATAGTTTCATTGAGTTAGACAAGGCTGTGGTCCATGTAATTAGATTTGTTAGTTTTCAGTGATTGTGGTTTTCAGTCCATCTGCCCTCTGATGGAGAAGGATAAGAGGCTTATGGAAGCTTCCTGATGGGAGAGACTGACTAAGGGGGAAACTGGGTCTTATTCTGATGGGCAGGGCCATGCTTAGTAAATCTTTAATCCAGTTTTCTGTTGATGGGTGGAGCTGTGTTCTCTCTCTGTTATTTACCTGAGGCCAAACTATGGTGGAGGTAATGAAGATAATGGTGACCTCCTTTAAAAGATCCCAAGCATGAAATTAAAATACTTACTCTTTGGCAGGAAAGTAATGAGGAACCTAGACAGCATATTAAAAATCAGAGACATTACTTTGCCAACAAAGGTCCATCTAGTCAAGGCTATGGTTTTTCCAGTAGTCATGTATGGATGTGAGAGTTGGACTATAAAGAAATCTGAGTGCTAAAGAATTGATGCTTTTGAACTGTGGTGTTGGAGAAGACTCTTGAGAGTCCCTTGGACTGAGAGGAGATCCAACCAGTCCATCCTAAAGGAGATCAGTCCTGGGTGTTCATTCGAGGGACTGTTGTCGAAGCTGAAACACCAATACTTTGGCCACCTGATGCAAAGAGCTGACTCATTTGAAAAGATCCTGATGCTGGGAAAGACTGAAGGCAGGAGGAGAAGGGGACAACAGAGGATGATATGGTTGGATTGCCATCGACTCAATGGACATGGGTTTGGGTAAACTCCGGGATTTGGTGATGGACAGGGAGGCCTGGCATGGTGCAGTCCATGGGGCCGCAAAGAGTTGGACATGACTGAGCGACTGAACTGCACTGAACCGGACTTAGACAAAGACTTTGCTATTTATGGCTCTGGACCATGGAATAGGATTTAGCTTGTAATCTGTACTGGTTATTGATTTATTTATTGTTTTTCAGTTCCAAATTCACCCTTTTTAACTGCTTTATAAAAAATGGATTGGGCCATTACATTTTTTTCTTTGCTAACTGGCACTGAAACTTTGCCACTGGGGAGATACTTGAGAATAAAGCAATATGCTTCCAGGCTCCAGTCAGATTGCTCGGATTTTGTACAACCTTCTCTAGGGTATGGCCATTGTAGTACTTGGAGTTCAGCAATACCAAGCAACCAGCAACTTCCCCAGCACACCTCCACTCAGCTAGTTTCCCTGTTATGAGCAGCTGTCTCTGGGACACCTCTGGCATAAGTTCTACTGCCATGGCCTCAGAGCACTTTACTGCCATCTAGCCAGCTGTGGCTGTGTCCTTCCCAGCAAGGGTGATTTCCCACTGAGGGACACTTGGAAATATCTGGGGACACTTTCTGTTGTCACATTGGGGTTTTCAGGGAATGTTACTTGTATTTAGTGGGTAGAGGTCAAGATGCCACTAAACATTCTACAATGCACAGGACAGCCCTCCACCAAAATCAACTCTCTGATTCAAAATGCCAATAGTATCCAGCTCCATAAACAATTCTCCATAACAAGGTCTAGTTCTTAGTCTCAGAAGAGCAAGGTGGAGGGTGGAGTGAAGGATGAGGGAAGAAGAATGTTTTCCTTGAATGGTCTCTTACTAGCCTGGGGTCTGTGACAACTCCTTGTACTTTCTGTATCCTGAATTTCTGCTATGACTTTTGACTAACTTGTTCAATATCTAAAACATTTTTAATAAGAATTTTAAAAAAAGTGCTAAATTTTAACTAATGACGTACCAACATACTAATGATATTGAACTTCTTTTACTTTGAATAGAGTCAAATTTATCAAAGAATACTGCTAGAAGCTCAGTGTGTTTGGGACTCAACAAATTAGAGCTGGAAATTATCTATACAATAGGAATAGAAATAAGTAGTATCATATTTACACATTTGCCTCAAAACTCCTCAAATATTAGATGTCTGAGTGACTGATGTAAGGCCAGGAACCAGTAAGTTCTATTTGGGTAAATGAAGCAAGAGACCAGTCCTTCTCAGTGAATTCTCTTGTCAGTAATGCTATATATAATTTCTATAACTACTTGCAAGAGGAGAAGGGCGTACCATTTTAAAGCACTACAACATGCATATGTGATGAGCAGTCCCACTCACCTCTTTCCGTGAGTTTAAACCATTAATACTATCTCTGGATATGACCCGTTTCCAGTAGCTATGTGCTTATTTTGTAGTTAGATTAGGCTTGCTCAGGGCATGCTATAATTCAACTTCCATTATTAAAATTAACCAGTGTAATGACTCTCTTTCAAGCTTCTGGATTTTCTCTCTCCTGCTTAATAAATATTTTTTTTTGTAAAGCATACCAATCCGTAATAGCTCCATAAAAAAGACAAGCCCAAATGATCACAACTGAATGATCACATTCTAGCAAAGTACATTTGTCTTCTCATGTTCATCCTGCAAATATCCTCGCATCACCTAGGATTTCATTCTAGGAAATGAAGCAAAGTAAAATTCACTTAGACTGTGGGACAGTCTGAGGCTCTGAAAAATTTTAAGTTCATCACCCTATCAGTTAAGTCGTGTGACTACATGCTGTGTGTCATCTGGAGTTCCCATAGTCTTACCATGTGGACAAAGACTGGCAGATATGTCAAGATAACAGATATATAGAAAGAAACAGATGACATAGGTGGGACACAGGCCACTGGATGCATGGGCCTTCCTGAGACTGGCCTGGTGAGAATGGTAGAGTAAGAACAGTGCTGGGAAGATTCTACTGTCATCAGATCTTTCCATATGGTCCTCCCCCTCTCCCTCCATGACACCTGAAATTCTAAAACCTTCTGGATTTTTGTGATTTTTTCAGTCTTCAGGGGTAAGTCATTAAAATGTAAGTAACTCAAAGACAATCATCTTCATCTCTATGTAGCTACTACTGAAATTAATACAAAGCGTGAAGCGAAGTCCTTGAGATTGCAAGAGTGAAATTAAGAAGAATAGGGATCAGGGACTTTCCTGCAGTCCAGTGGTTAGGCTCTTCCACTGTAGTGGGGCACACGTTCAGTCCCTGATGGAGGAACTAAGGTCCTGCATGTCATGTGGTGTAATCAAAAAGATCAAGAAGAAAGTATGTGTGTGTGTGGCAGGGGTGGGGAGTGTAATGCGAAAGAGTAGTGCCTGTAGAAGAGTAATGTGATGAGGGAACTAGAGGTGAAGGCTGTCAGAGAGAGGAAATCAAGTTGGCAGATGGCACTGGGGAGACCAACACTGGAACCCATTTCAAACCAGTATTCTTTATGTTTTTGCTTTATTTAAAAGACGGGTTGAGCAGAGCCTGGAGGATGATCAAAGCAGGACCACTGGAGGCAGCAATCCATTTTTTTTATATTGGTTAAGTAGGTTAGGGGTTAGCAAACTACGGCTCACAGGTCAAATTACATCCATTGACTGTTTCTTGTATGGCCATTAGCTGAGAATAATTTGTACATTTTTAAGTGGCAGGAACAAGAAAGTTTCAAAAGATGAATAATACTTCCTGACCACACCTTTATTGGAACAAAGACATGTTCATTTACTTATTGTCTTTGATTGTTTTTGCATTACAATGGTAGAATTGGGTAGATGCAACAAAGGTCATCTGGCCTGCAAAGTGTGAAATATTGACTATCTGACCTTTTATGGAAAAGCTTTTCCTATCCTTGATTTAAGTTATGGAGCTAAGGCTTCATATTTACATACCCCACTCAGAATAAACCTCCTGCACTTAACTAACCCATCATTTTTGTGGGGAAGTTCTGTGATCCTCTGTTCCTCCTTGAGCATGAGCCACAGTGAGTCTCACCCTTCACCAAGTTGCTTGTCAGAAACATCAATAGCACCCTCCCTGAGAGAAGGTGAATAACTACTATTTTGCCATCTTTTTTCATCTCTTCTGACATCATAAGTCCTGATATGGATGGCTTTCTTGACTCCTGCCTGACTGGTCCATTGCTTATTCTACAGAGCCCAGAGCATGGATTCAGTAGATACAGTATCTTTGTTTATTTTGCCTTCCACTTGGAGTTGACACTGAACAGCCACAGAAAACAGGAAATGGAGGAAGGCACCAACCCACCCCAAGCAAGAATAGATCTGGGTAGAGGCTAGGATCAGAAGCACTGTCCTTGGAAACTGATGCAGATGTGGCTAAAGAGGCTACCTGTGGAGGTTAGGTACCAGAAAAACCAGAGAGGTTTTGCTACCAGGACCGACAAAGGAATAACAACCAAAATTTTAATATAATTAAATTTGCCCTATATACTCAGTGTTCAGACCTATATTGAACTTGTGTCTTGTTTATCTCAGTAGCCCCAGTAATTGATACAGAAACAGGCATTCGTCTTTATCTTTTATAATGAATAAATGTAAAAATTTCCTAGTCTGGCTATAGTCTCACTTTTAACACCTAGGCTCCAGTTTGGGTGCTGAGAAATAGTCTTCAGCTTACCAATTCCAGTGACTTTTTCTCTGCGTCCACTCTTTCTTGGTAACCTATCTGTCACTATATTTTGTATAGGTCTTGGGACAAGTCTTATGACTCAGGAGTTGAGGGATCAGGATGGATACTGGTCCTGTTGCTGCTGCTGCTAAGTCACTTCAGTTGTATCTGACTCTGTGTGACCCCATAGACAGCAGCCCACCAGGCTCCTCTGTCCCTGGGATTCTCCAGGCAAGGATACTAGAGTGGGTTGCCATTTCCTTCTCCAATGCATGCATGCTAAATCGCTTCAGTTGTATCCGACTCTGCGACTCTATGGACAGCAGCCCACCAGGCTCCTCCATTCACAGGATTCTCTAGGCAAGAATACTGGTGTGGATTGCCATTTCCTTCTCCAGGGATACTGGTCCTGGTATATGCTAAATACCCTTTTCTAGTTGTTGGATCAAGGATATGTCTGGAGATTCCTGGCTGGATGATGCAGAGGACCAGGGAGCAAAGGGGTGGGAGAAACACCAAGGGAGCTCATACCATTGCTGTTTACCAACTAGCATGAAAACATTTCAACTTTCATAACCAATATGGCTGCATCTTGGAGTTATACAGTAAATGAGGGATAGAGTTGAGGCTCTTAGATTTTAATTTTTTGGGGGAAAATGTGTGACTCTGTTAAAAACAGTAATGAAATTACTAGTAAATATTCAGTGATCTCAATGTAGCAAAAAATGTCATTTTACTTAAACTCCTGACTTCACTAATAACTTACCACACCAATACATAACTGATTATGGGGCACAAAGATATGTATGTTTTATGTATTCAAGAATGTTATTAATGGAAAATAGATTGTTCTGTTAGATTCAAATTTCTTTATGTAAATTTTCATGAATTTCAGAATCACTGCAGATAATTATGAAAATAATGTAAGAAACCCATCCTCAGAGAATGCTTCCTGAGAATAACATGTATCTGTTTATCATTTTCTAGTTTGTCCGTGAGCTTTCTTTAAAAAATTTCCGACATGCGTGATTAGTTACAATGATGTTCTTTTGCTCTTCCTCTGGAATAATAAAGCATAATTACTGGTTTACAGAACATGGTACCTCAGTTGTAAATTTGTGAAAGAAGCATCATGTGTTGACAGTTCCGATGCCTGTCATCTGATTTCATGGGTGAAGCCCTGGTGCTCCCTTAATTGGCCATAAATTAGGTACTAGCAGCAGGATTATGACAAGACCCTTCAGTTACAGTTTAATTTCTTTTTTAAGCTGGGAGTCAACATTTGGTGGGAATCCCAACTCCTCTGATAGGAGCACAGAAATGCACCTCTTGAGCCCTAGACTCAAGCCATCCCTCTATGTTTTAAGCTAGACCTCCCTCAAGGTATGTTCTCTGTATACACTTCTGAAGATAAACGTATGCTGACTAGAGAGAAAAAAACTACTAAATCCAGGAGATTCCAGTACCTTCTCTAAGAAGAGGAAGGGGCACATTGATTGAGCACTCACTACATATCCTGTGCTACATGCAGACCTTGACATATATTAAATTGTTTGATCTTTGAAACAATTATATAATTTATGCATCTCCCATTTTTCAGATAGGGAAACAGACTTAAAATAGAATTAAAATAAGTTTCCCGTGTTGTCATTACATGGTATAGCAAAGATTCAAGTGTTGAGCTTTGGACTCCATTTGACAAAGTCCATACACTCTTCACTGCACGCTATATGAGTGGGTTTGAAAAAAGAAAATGGATACGGGCAAAAGTATGTATGTGATGCTACTTGATGCTCCTTCATCTCCTGGGATCTCAGTCAATGAAACTGAAGAACCTACACTAGATAACTCTCAGTGTCCCAATAGTTTGTTTCCATGACTTGGTTAATCTGGGCTTTAATATTAACCACAAAGCCTTAACAAGTTATTCAACTTTTACGGATTTCAGTTTCCTTTTCTGTTAAACATCCCATCTTCCAGGTAGAATTCATTACAAAGGAAAGTCAATATATAAACTGATACAAACACTAATCCATCCTCAATCAGCAGGCAAACCCTCAGCCTCACTGTCATTCTTCCCACATCAGATTCCCTTGTGCTTTAGAGGGAAGAGTAAGGCCATTCAAGTTACCATAACTTTCCTTGTTTACATCTCTACAAACTTTCTACCTATTCTCTTTTTCACTATCTTCAGAAAATTAAAAAAAAAAAAAAGATTTCCAATTTCTCTTTCCCTGTTTGCCCACAATTTCCTACCCTGTGGACCTATTTCTATCGAGCATCACCCCCACCCCTGCCCTGCCTCTTTTTTTTCTTTTTTAACTTGGCCACTATGGCATGTGGGATCTTAGTTTCCCAATCAAGGAAACACAACATCCTAACCACTGGACTGCCTGGGAAGCCCATCTTCCTCAAGGTTTGTGTAGAACCATCACAAGGAAACTCTCTAAGACCTCACTAGTGTCTCATATGCCCTCCCTTCTCTCTTTTTTATTTTCTTTGTTTAGTCTAATTTCTTGAAAGAAAAAAATCCTTTAGTCTCAAGGCTCTCAGTTCCTCAGTATCCACTCACTCTTTGATATCTGGATTCCATTTTCACCGTTTTATTATACATTTTTCTCCCAGGTTGCTTATCTGTTGCCCTTTTCTCTCTATATGTATGCCTCTCACTTTCTCACTTGCATTTATTTCTGCTGATTATTGTTCTTCTCTTGAAATCCTCTCTTGGTATCTGAGGTTCCCTACACTGTTCTGATTGCTAACATTGCAGTTTTATCACTGGTTTTCATCCTCTGCCTCACTTTTACACATAAGAATTTTCCCAAATTCTAAACTTGGTCTTTTAATATTTTCTATTCTTTCATGCAATTCCATCCAGTTTTATGGCTTCAGTTGTTAACTCTGTGTAAGCAATTTTTAGGTTAATTTTAAGTTAAGCATTCTTGTCCCACATTTTCTACTCCTGGAAGGCACCTGTTCCTGAGTGTCCAACTTGTATGTCAAATTCATTATATTTTTATTGAATAACTCTTGGGCCTCCCAAACTAATTCCTTTTCCACACTCCTTCTAGATCTTCTAAATTTCTTTCTTACCCTTCACATTCAGGCAAGTGCTCGGCCTCTGGGTTTACGTCTTTTTTCTTACACACGCCTCCTATTTATGATCTCATGATGACCCCTTAGATTTACAGACTGCTAACCAGATATTCTGTCTGTATCCTCTCCCTCTAATTCATCTCATACAGCCTTCTCAGTGTCCTAGTGGCACTATTTTGCTGGATAGAATTGTCAGAGTTATTCTTATCCACCATTTGGTGATCTTGTTGAACCAGCTCCAACATGTTTGTGGACTTATTTGTCACACTTCCTCCTCCAACTACCTTAATACACCCTTACTCTCATCAGCTGAAATGGCTTACAGCTCTGCTCTGAGTACTGCATATGCTATTCACTCTATTTCTCTTGCTGCTCCTATGCTTATAGATCTACCTAATGAAACCATTTATTTCATGAAGACTTCTCTGATTCTCCCCAGAAGTTGTCGACTCCCACAAATGTGGGCTCTGGACCCTTCTTACATTCTGCTTTGCATGATGATTATCTGTATATATGCCACAGTTCCTCTACTAGAAGTCACCCTCCAAACCAGGGTATGTGCTGCTCCTTTAATTCTTCTTATAGCACCTAACAATGCCTTGTATGTGATAAAGCCTCCAAAAAATTAATCAAATGAAAGAATGAATAGGTAGTTGTTTCTGGGAAACAGAAGAATAGTATCTGTTTCAGAAATATTCATGGGTATAGACATCATCTGGAGAAGGGCATGGCAACCCACTCCAGTATTCTTGCCTGGAGAATCCCATGGACTGTGAGGAGCCTGGTGGGCTACGGTTCATAGCGTCACAACGAGTTGGACACAACTGAAGTGACTGAGCACACACACACGGGTGGCTAGCATCCTGCAATGATGCCCTCCGGTTCTAATGATCCAGCACAGAGGGGCATGCAAAAAAAAAATCAAGCGGGATTTCTCTTCATCCAGAGTCCCCTGAGCTCAACATTCAACTCCATCATTCTGATCATATCTGCCACTCACTTTCATTCCACACTGACACAGCCTATTCCAGCTATAATGACTCTACTAAAATGGATGCTTTACAGTTCTTCGCCCGGGTCAGGTACTTGGCTTTTGTGATAACGTATCCACAAACACAGCAATGAGAAAATGTTTGGAGGTCTGCTTCCAGGTAGTGGAGCATTTTACTCAGGCTCTTGGAGAGTCAATAAAATAATTTGACATTTTTGTCTAACCAATAAAGCATTCAGGATGAGACTAGCAAGGAAGAATACACAGAAGGAACAGGTGGATGTGTCACTGAACAAACTTGGAATGGCCCTAAATATGCCTATGTCTAGAACCTGGGGATGGAAGAATAGAGGAGAAAACTAAAATGTGCTCAAGGAATAGTCCACTTCTTAGTAGCAATAATAACAAATTTATAGTCTATAAATATGTACTACTTTATAATTATTATAAAACATACTATAAATATTTTATAAACTATAAAATATAATCAAAAGCACTAATAGTCATTATTTTCTAAAAATTTACACCAATAGCACTGGTTGAATGTCTCTTGGCTAAAGACCACTTGGACAGATGTGTTCTCATCAACGCTCACGACATGATGTTGCATTATCCCCAGTTCACAAATGAGCTAACTGAGGCGAAGTTCATGGTGGTTTAAGTACCTTATTAAAAATCACAAAGCTAGAATGGCAGAGTGAACCACTTCCAAGAATAACAGGGAATGAGAATCAAATATAAAACTCATTTTCAATAAAAAGATATAAAACAAGTATTCATAGCTCCATGAAGTGATGTCGCATCCCAGGAACTTATGTGTGTCACTGATATGAGTGTGTAATATGCATAAGAAAGCAAAGTACTTACTCTCTGTCGATCACAAGGCAGGTTACAGCTTCTGCTGCAATAACATTTGCTGTTCTCACATCTTCCCTGTATAAAAAATAGAGAGCAGTTCAAGTAAAGCATCCTTTAAAATCTAAGAAAAGTGTCCACTGTGGTTAACTCAAGACATTAAATTACACTCTTCTGATTTTTCCTCTTCCAGGTTTAAGATTTGTTCATGTTTCAAATTTCTTTGCCCTGAGAAACCATGTAACTCATTATTAATAACACAGATTTTTCAATTACAATCCAGGAGTTATAATTTTCAAACTTAAAGTTTCACTTACACAAATGAAACAAAATTTTGTGTCACCATTCCCTACCCTGTCTGGAGAGTTAATGAGTTGACTGGATGATGATAAAGACATGAATGAAGATGAACAGGTAAACTTTACAAAAGATCTGCAGATATAATTCTAGAAACTTAAGTACCTAATCCATTTGTGTATGAATTTATCATTATTACCTTGAGAATTATGGATCTATTTTAATCAATTTCATACTTTAGAGACCCTATACTTATGTGGCTAACCTTCTGGCAACTTAAACAGTTATTCACCTGTACCAGAGTTTGCAGTTCTTCAAGAATATTCAGCAAATCTTAATCACTCTGATTGAAATATGCATATATGTACAGTCGCTTGACAAGCATCTAATTGGTTGCTGCAGCAGTATCTATCAACTTCTTAAACATTTAAAAATCTGCTATCTCAATGTACGGCAAAACCAACATGATAATGTAAAGAAAATAAATAAAATAACAATAAAATAAAATAAAATAAAAATCTGCTATCTCATCTTATCCAGTGTTCAAAGGTGGATTGGGTAAGTTAACATTCACAGTTTGAGCTACCAAAAATGTAATAGTACCACTGTCATGGAAACATTAAGTTATATTTGAAAATGCACTGTTTCCTAGAAAGGTAAAATATCTAAGCTAATCTAATTAATGATACATATAAGTTTGAAATACATTACAGAGATATGTTCATAGGAAATAATATGGCCTTAAAAACATCTTCTACAAAACACTCTCTGCCATAACCCAAAGCGGGATACTCCATGACCCACCTCCCAGAATATTGGAAATAA
>ML664183.1:18836377-19048619 GCA_007570785.1 Antilocapra americana | reverse complement strand
AAAAAAAAAAAAACATCTTCTACAAATCACAATTAGAAGAGTATATGTCTCTAATATCAGGCTTTTAAAGTTTTGAAAATAAAGATATTCCCAGTGTATTTTATTTTTTCAAAACACACAAAGTTCTCACAAATACATCTGAACTGTATTTTTTTCATTGATCTGTTTCTCTTTCACTGTTGCTGTATCATGTTGTTAACGACTGCAGTTGCTTTGTAGTAACTATTACTATTTGGGAAAGCAGTTTCTCCTTACCAAAATTCTTTTCCAGAAATATCCTGATGATATTCTCAAGCATTCATATTTAATACAGACTTTAAAATCACTTTCCACTTCTAAAGAAACCCACAATGGGATTCTAGTAAAGTTGTATCACGTTTTTACATTGATTTCAGAAGAAAGACATTCTGATTATATTAATTTTCCCTACAAGAGCACGGCATGTCTGCTTGTTCAGATCTAGCTTTATGTCCTAATCTTTCTTAATCTTTTTCACTTGGGCTCTGGCATTTTTATAAAAAGTATTCTTCAGGCTTTTATACCATCAGTTTCTCTTATGGCATTGCTTTTCCATTTCTGTTTTTTACTGGTTATTGCTACTAAAGAAAAAAAATATTGGTTTTTGTATATTTATAATCTGCATACCATACAAAATTCTCTTCTGATTCTAAAATTTCTATTACAGTCTCTTCAGTTCTCAGTGTGATCCTCTCCATGTCTCCCCAACATCATCTACCTTCTAGCCAAACTGGTCTCCTCCCAATGACTGAACACCTCACTTCCTTCTTGTCATGAGTTCTTACCACACCTTCCCTAAGCCTAGAAACTTCCTCTCCAGTTCCTTGACCAGTTCACAACAGTTTATCCTTTAGATCTCGGTCCAGGTGCCCCTGGCTCAGTGATGCCATGCTGAATTAACTAGATTGGATTCCTTGTTTGTCTGTTCTCATGGCCCTACGTACCCCTCATACAAGTACTTGTCACAGTTTACAATTTATACATCTATTTGCATGGTCACTTAGTTCATGTCTCTACCTTCCTTTCACTAAATGTTATGAGGGCAGGGTCAATGGCTAGTTCTGCTCCCAATTTTATCCTGAATGGTTGGCACTTAAGAGGTGCTTAGTAAGTATATGGTCCAGGAATCTTGAACACTTGGGAAGGATAGAGTTCGGGCTTTGAAGTAACACTGTCTTGGTTTTACAAGACAATGTGAAACCCTCAACTTTCTTGTCTATAAAAATGAGAAGGATAACAGTGCCAATTTAATGATCTTAAATGCAATGAAGATAAGTTCATCACAATGCCCAACACATAGAAAGCAATGGTTCTGCCATTCATTACTTCTAATTTTTCTCATTCACCAACACGATCATGTCTGTCCTTGTGGAGGTGCTGTCTGGTGTTTTAGGAAACATTACTGCCCAAGAACAAAGTGAGCTTTTCCTATTCCGTAGAAAAAGATAACATATTTTAAAGTCCATGATCACTTCTGAGTAGGAATTTTGGGTAAAGTGGACAAAACAGACAAATTGTCAGTAATGGCCATGAGGTACCTCAAAAGTTGCATGATTAGCTGCTTAGGAGACTGCTCATGGCAGCATATGTTACTACAAATAGCTGCCAGTGTGATTTTTAAAAAATCCACCACAGCTTTATAGAAAACTAATTTTCCCTGAAATATACTTCTACCTTAACAACTTAAATTTTTCCACAGTCTTTATGACATATACAAAATAATACTTTATTTTGAACAATGTCTTCTGTGTATATAAACTTTAAAATGTGCTTTCATCACAAATGTCCAACATTTAAAATTTTTATCACATTATCTGGTCTAAATTGGATATACTTTCAAAAATGGATGCTATTTCCTTGTGACAGAAAGAAAAGACATATATATTTTAAAATGAAAATGATGCAAAATCAAACATCAAGAGTGACAGAGTTGATAGAAACTGAAAATATTTTATTTTTAAAAAGGAAAATGTGTAAAGTTATGGCTTATAGTCAGGCTCAGCACCTAGTAACGTGACATGTATAAAAAAAAAAAAGATGTGTAACATGGGGAATAAACAATACAGCATATTAAAGAGTCTGTTATAACATTTGCTATTTATTGAGTATCTGGCTCAGTGGTAAAGAATCTGCCTGAAGTGCAGGTGATGTGGTTTGATACCTGGGTCAGGAAGATCCCCTGGGGAAGGAAATGGCAACCCACTCCAGTATTCTTGCCTGGAAAAATCTCATGGATAGAGAAGCCTGGCAGGCTACAGTCCAGGGGGTTGCAAAAGAGTCAGATACAACTTAGTGACTAAACAAGAAATATCAGGGGACATATTAAATAATTTGCACAAAGCTCAGTTAATACGTATAACAGAGGATATTTTATCTGAAATTTACACATGGGGATATATGTAATACACCAAAACACAGACCTAGCCAATGCGTTGCTGTCCTGAAATTTGAACAAAGATCTGTCTGGTCCCAAAATACATGTTCTTTTCTTACCAGTTCACTACCTATACCCTCTGCTATAAGATTTTAAATTAACAACTAATTCATTCTAATGCTTAGAATGACATCTAAGCAGTAAGCACTCATGACTCTCTGTTCATCATTATAAAATTATATTTAATTATTAATAAAGCAGAATTAATATGTTAATGGATGCCCAACTGCAAAGCTAAACCAATAAACCTGCTTGATTCTCATGTTATTAGAACTCCTATCTGTAGTTACTGTTGCTATGCTGCTTTATAACAATGTTTTATAACAACAGAAAATCATTCAATGCCAAGTTCATTTGATGCCAAATTCCTGTTGCCATTACACTGTTATTGCATTTCTACTATTAAGATAGATGTTTAATGCCACCATGCTTGCCTATGCAGGTATCTGGATATGTCATCCCTGTGTACCCAAACAGTCTGCTTCTGTGAGAGAAAAATGCTATCTGACATAGTATTGACATATATTCATCCCTTATTTTATGAGAAACTTCTGATAAGAAAAGAATATAAGACAATACTGTGATTTACTATGCATGCTTATTTCCTTTATCAGATCAAGGACTAAAGTAAAAGCAAATATCCTTTGGACTGATATATGAAATATTAAATACTCATATAACAGAAGGTTCCTAATAGTTTCATGTTGTTATGAAACATATCTGCCCATACATAGCTGTTATGATACTGGTTTCACACAGAACATCTACTAGAGTCTCAGAGGCTTCATGTAATACTAGTTTAGACATGGGGAAAAGGAGAGGGGGGTGGAAAAAAGAATAGAGACGGAGATGGTATGATTTAAAAAAAAAGCTGAGCATTCTTTCAGTTTTACTTTTTGGCATATCAGGGCATTTGATAATTTCTAATAGACTAATACATGAGACTTTGAAAATACACTGGCCACAAGAGAATTTTATGAACAGAATTACATGATAATATCTAACATACTTAAAACTTTCACAGACACACATTGCCTCTGAACACAGCATATGTCTTTGTATAGGAAGTAAAGGCACGTGTATCTACCTAACAGTCCAGGCCTAGCATGCATGTTGTCTTTAAAAATAAAAATCTCATATTCATTTATTTCTGTACTTGTATATTAGTTTATTTCAGCACGACAATAACTAGGAACAACTGCAGCAGTAGCTACTGTTTGGCAGATTAATAGATATTACACAAACTTGCCATTGATTAATGAACAAAGCTGTGAGGTTTAGTAGTGTTTTCGTAAGCATTTTTGGAGGAGTTAGAAATGCCTTTCAATGAAATCATAGAGCATGAAAAATTATCCCCAAATATTTGCAAATACAGTTTTCTGTGCACTGACTCGGATAGTCTTTGAACTTCATCACTGGAATCTTCATCATCGCTGTATCCCACTGTAGAGTCACTGTCAGTATCTGAATAATCCATAGCAAGGGTTTACATTGACTCTTCTCTTTCAGAAGCAATTCTCCTGAGTTTCATGGCTGCTAGGAAACTCTATAGTGCATTGATATATCTCTGAGAACAAACGCAGAGTGTATGAGGCCAAAGCAGAAGGTAGTTCACGCAAAGTAACTATGTGTGCCAGCAGGGGCTCTCCCTTTTCAGCTCTAGAGCAATGTGACTGCTGTCATCAGAGTCCTAGCATTCCCTCGGTGCCAGCCTTGACGGAAACTGACACTTTTCCAATAGCTTGTGAACTTAAGGCAACTGTGGGTCAGAGCCCTTCATTCTCCATCAAGTGCATCAGGCAGTGTCCACTTATTTAGGACAAAATAAATCCTTTTCATCTCAAAATCAAGGGCAATCTTACTATAACATGTAGGATATTCAAAACTGACGGGCTATTAAAAGCACCAGAGTCACTTGAAATTAGACTTTGAATTAATTATGAGCTATAATTGTAGAATTCATGGCAAGTTCAGCAGTGCTATTCGAAAATTTGGTTCCTGAGCAGATAAGTATTGTGAGGGGAAAAAAAGCTGTATCAGGTCATTCATTCACTGACTTTACCTCCTACTATTATTCCAACACGATTTGCAACTCCAATACTCCAACAGAACATGTATACTAAGTGTAACATGAAGTAATGCATATAAATAAATACATGTCTTCTAATCAAGCTTGGCATAGAGTTAATAACCAATAAATGTTAACTGTCATCATTGTCATCATTGTCACTTTAAGATCCTCTGACATCTAGAAAGCATGATACTCTTTTGCACATAGTTTCTCTCATGAAATCTTTTCTAAATTTCTGTAATAAACCAGTCTCCCAATTGTTTTTGGACACCACCTTTTCAGTCTGTTTTCCTGAATCCTCTTGGTTCACTAGAAAACTGGTGTCCCTCCAAAATTCTCTTTTTGGCCTTTTCATTGCTCTAACTCTTCTTATGGGGGAAATCTCTATGGCATCAGCTGTTAGTTTTGTACTAATGACTCCTAAGTCTTAATTTCTAAGTTTACTTTTCTTCTACTGGACACCCTTGTCTGAAAGTTCCACTGCAACCTTGAATTCAAGCCTAACTCATTTTCTTTTAACCTCAAAACCATTGTTTTCCTTCGGTTTTCTATCTTGCCAAATGAAATCACCATTCTTATATTTGCTTAACCTCAAAAGATTAGATTCTTTCTTTATTTTACTCTCCTTTCTCCATCACTGGCTCTGATTGATTATACTGATTCTATCTTTGCCTTTTCCTTACATCCATTCTTCCTTTGCATTCTCAGAGCCACTGCTTTACGTTGGGCTATCGCTATCTCTAACCTGGAATGTTGATCTGGCCTTATAACTGACCTCCTTGCCACCACACTCTCCCTTCTCTAAGCCACATCTCACTTTGCTGTGCATTTCTAAATAGAAGTTCAGTCATGTCAACTCTTTGCATGAGAATTTTCAAACGAAAGAAGTTTGTACACTTTCATTTAGAGTCTGAGGTCCTCCACCAACTGACCTGTGATCTTTCCGGGCACTATACAGACCATCCTCTGCTGCACCTACAGCAAATAACTGTTTCCTTAAAATATGACAGCTCTCATCTCCATGCTTACACACAGATGCCTCCTCCAGCAACCCTCTATTCTAGTTCAAACTTTCATCAGTGCAGACTTCCATGATCTTTCATTAGCATTTTCAAGATGGAAAAATCCACAAAAGAAATATATCTACAAATTAATTATGGAATTAATTATGTATACCCATGGCAGATTCATGTCAATGTATGGCAAAACCAACATGATAATGTAAAGAAAATTAAAATAAATAAATTAAATTTAAAAAATTATAGACATATACATAGAGTTAAACCAAAAAAAAGAGAGGAAATAGAAAAATACTATAATGCCACCTGCCAGGAGATGATTAAGTTTAACACCTTGGTGAATATATTTTTTAAAAACTTTATTATTCTTAAGTATTCACATTTTTCATGAATATAATAAGTCGATATTTACTTTAACAAATATTTACTGAAGGCTATTATATTCTAAATGTATGCATGCTATGGTCTAGTGGGGGCAGAAGTTAAATTAGTAGGCAAATGTGTAATTGAATATGCTGATCAAATAGCATGCGAACAGAGATATTAATAATAATAGGTAGGATGTCATCTAGCAATTAAGATGACAGCCTTTATTAGGACATTAAAAATTAAGACCCACTCCCAAATGAGTTGAGTTAGCAAAATGTGTCAGGAGATGTATTTTCTATGGGAAAAATTATATATTCAATAGCCCTGAGGTAGGAAATAGCTACATTAAAACAAGTAAGGTTGGGATTCAGGGACTGAGGAAAAGAAGGCAAGGACCACGAGAAACCAGAAAGGAAGGCAGGAACCCTCATTGAGATCCTGCAGACTAGTCCAAGGATTTACTTTTCAAAAGAGACTAAGTGAAACTTTTTTCCTTTAACATATTAATAAAATATTAAAACTCAGTTGGAAATCACAAGCTTAGAGGAAACATTTAGCATGAAATAAAATATCAAGGAAATAATTTTATTATTTATTTATTTATTTATTTTTTATTGGTTTTGCCATACAATGACATGATATCGCCATGGGTGTACATATGTTCCCCCTCCAGAACCCCCCTCCCTCCTCCCTCCCAACTCCCTCCCCCCGGGAAATCTTGGTGCAGCAGCCCGGAGCAACAATCCTGGGCTGGCGATTGATTTTACATATGATAATTAACATGTTTAGATGAGTACTTTTAAAATGCTGACATCCTTTCCATTTGCTAAAGTAAATGTTACTGTATGGAAATCTGCACATTAAAGAATATATCTAAACAGAAAATATGATCTCTATCCCTTAGAACCTTGTAGAATATAGGAATAGTGAAAAAAACAAATGCATAAAAGTCAATGTATTATCAGGAATATTTACCAACTCAGGACAAAGACTTCAGTTTATACTTTATACACTTGTTAGAATGCTCCCAAGGCAGTCTCTGGTTTTTCATTGATAACAGTGACGTATGACATGAGCTCAAAGCGGATGTTTCTCTAGGCAGAACAATTATAAGTGTTATCCATAAAGTAACTCCACTTCATTCTTTCTGGTAATGCAGGCAGATATTTCCATTCACTGTATTATCTCACTTTCTGAGAGAATGCAAATCCTTTTGGATTTCTACCCATGGAAGGTCACAATAAATGAAGTTATGAGTTGGAAAGAATTCAATTTTCACATCCCTTCTTCATATTCCTTCTGCTGGGATGATGGCATAATGAATTTTTGATGTGACTTATGAATTCTGCATTCTGTGGCATGATTAAATAACAATGAACATAGACACTGATTAGATTGAACCAAAGAAACTGCTGTTTTTGCAGGTTAAGATGGCCAATTACTGGCAATTTCATGTTCCAACCTAACACATGGAATTAGTGAAAGTGAAAGGGGATATAAAACAATAACAGAAGAATATATATTGCTATTTGTTTTCTGCTGTGCTCCCTATGTGACATAAACTGAACTGACTTCAATGGTAATCTTTATTGTTTCCATATTCCATATGTGAATCCTCTGAATACTGACATGATTAATGGTTCTTGTTCTTCCATCTAATCATTTAAGATACTTCTCTGTTCATTCCAACTAGGATAAGAAATAACCATAGAAGAAACTCTGAGTCTTAGTGTTTTGTCGTTGTTATTGCTAGAGCAAAAATGGTATTTACTTTGTGCTCTGGTTTCAAATATTCAACTCTTTGGGAAAGTCTTACAAACTTAAAGAATGTCTCCTTGAGTGTATTTTCTGGAGAGAAAGAAGAGCTTATTTTTCTCATTTTTCCTTGCTATTATTTTATCAGTTGTTTAGAAGTACAGATTTAGATATTATATTGCCATTATTTTCTTAGGGGTCTATTTGGTCTATTTTTGGGTGATTTACAGGTATTTTCACTTAAGAGGAAAAATAAATAATTTTACTCTAATAAAATAGAAAAAACTTAAACCTGGGGTACAACATAATAGACGTTCTGTTCATTAATTCAAATCAAACACTCTATTCTTAACATTATATGTCCTCTTATTTGAACCATACTTCATAATATAATATAAATCTAATAGGTGTCAAATAAATTTGCTCAACAAGCCAGCAAATTTGAAAAACCAAGCAGTGGCCACAGGACTGGAAAAGGTCAGTTTTCATTCCAATCCCAAAGAAAGGCAATGCCAAAAAATGCTGAAACTACTGTACAATTGCACTCATCTCACACACTACTAAAGTAATGCTCAAAATTCTCCAAGCCAGGCTTCAGCAATACGTGAACTGCAAACTTCCAAATGTTCAAACTGGTTTTAGAACAGGCAGAGGAACCAGAGATCAAATTGCCAACATCTGCTGGATCACCAAAAGAACAAGAGAGTTCCAGAAAAACATCTACTTCTGCCTTATTGACTATGCCGAAGCCTTTGACTGGGTGGATCGCAATAAACTGTGGAATAGTCTGAAAGAGATGGGAATACCAGACCACCTGACCTGTCTCTTGGGAAACCTGTATGCAGGTCAGGAAGCAACAGTTAGAACTGGACATGGAACAACAGACTGGTTCCAAATAGGAAAAGGAGTATGTCAAGGCTGTGTATTGTCACCCTGCTTATTTAACTTAAATGCAGAGTACATCATGAGAAACGCTGGGCTGGAAGAAACATAAGCCAGAATCAAGATTGCTGAGAGAAATATCAATAACCTCAGATATGCAGACGACACTACCCTTATGGCAGAAACTGAATAGAAACTAAAGAGCCTCTTGATGAAAGTGGAAGAGGAGAGTGAAAAAGTTGGCTTTAAAGCTCAACATTCAGAAAACTAAGATCATGGCATATGGTTTCATCACTTCATGGCAAACAGGTGGGGAAACAGTGGAAATAGTGTCAGACTTTATTTTTTGGGGGGCTCCAAAAGCACTGCAGATGGTGATTGAAGCCATGACATTAAAAGATGCTTACTCCTTGGAAGGAAAGTCATGATCAACCTAGACAGCGTATTAAAAAGCAGAGACATTTTTTTGTCAACAAAGGTCCGTCTAGTCAAGGCTATGGTTTTTCCAGTAGTCATGTATGGCTGTCAGAGCTGGACTATAAAGAAAGCTGAGTGCCAAAGAATGATGCTTTTGAACTGTGGTGTTGGAGAAGACTCCTGAGGCTCCCTTGGACAGCAAGGAGATCCAACCAGTCCACCCTAAAGGAGATCAGTCCTGGGTGTTCATTGGAAGGACTGATGTTGAAGCTGAAACTCCAATACTTTGGCCACCTCATGAGAAGAGTTGACTCATTGGAAAAGACCCTGATGCTGGCAAGGATTGGGGGCAGGAGGAGAAGGAGAAGACAGAGGATGAGATGGCCGGATGGCATCACTGACTCAATGGACATGAGTTTGGGTGGACATGAGTTGTTAATAGACAGGGAGGCATGGCGTGCTGCGATTCATGGGGTCGCAAGAGTCGGACACGACTGAACTGAACTGAACTCAACTGAATAGGTGTCTTATATTTTCAGATAGCGATGCATCTAATTTTGTAACGTAACTGGCCACAGTTTGAATTTTGGGAGAAGCCTTTAGTAGAGTCAAATTGTTCCATGGTGTTTCATGGATCATAAATACCTTCAAGAATAAAATAATTCATGGTATATCCCTTTTCCTTTGTTTCTAGTGTTTTTGATAGAGCTAAAAATGATTCTTCAATTTTTTATATTTTTAAAGTACAGGGAAATAACATATTCAGATGATGACTGGAAATGATGTACCAGTAAATTTCAATTGAGGCATGTTTGAAATGAATGCTGATTTCCTTGGTCACATATTTCAAAGGATTGTTGCCTTTTTAAAGAGCCTTCAAGTCAGGAGTGTGTCCTTTCCTATAAAGAATTCTAGACAACATGCCAGAAGAGTGTCTCCTGTTTCTGGTTCTATTGCCAACTTAGTGAGTGACCTTGAGAAAATGTCTCTGTTTCATTTTTCAGGTGTGAAATGGAGATTGAAATCAGTGCTCTGTTCTCTTCTATAATTTGTTTTACCAACATGGACACTTTTTAAAAGATTCAATTATCATGGTTTTCAAAGCTCCTGAGATAATTCTTTCCAAACCCAAGGATATTTCTTTAGATTAAAAAAAAAGGGTATTATCAGCCTGCAATTGCGATCTACTTTCCAAATATGTAAGTGGCATATTATGGTATTAATTTTCATATTAACATTTTTATCCAAGAGTAAAACATATTTTCACATAGAAATCAGACATGTTCACTGAAATAATAGTCTCATGGTAAGAAGTCAACGATTATGTAATAAATGTTTGTGAAGTTGTATTTTGATTGTTAAAATTTATATTGAGATTTTACTTGGGCTCTTTCATGGAAGAGAAATACCTAACATTTTAAATTAGGGTTAAACTAATTTAAAATTAAATTAGTTAAATGTGTTAAAGATCACATTCTTTTTATACTCATTTATCAAATATTTGCATTATTTGAATAAATAGGTCTCTAAACAAAATTCTTTAGTAACTTTAGAATTCAATTAATCTAATGTGCTATAATTTCATCCACAGCAAATATTAACTTTGAATCAAAAAAACACAGAAGAAACAATGGATAAAGAAAGGAAATTTATGGCTATATGTATAATAAAGCCAATTTGAATAAAAAGTGCTAATGTCAGACCATTACATACAGTCAAAACTCCTACAGTTGGTATTGGTTAGAAAAAGCAAACTGGGTATTGAATTTATCAACTATATATACCACTTTTTACAAAAAAAATTGTCTATTAGCCTTGCCATACCTGCCCAGCAGGTGACTTAACATATATATATGGTATATATGTACACATACACACACATATATACATGTTATTGAGAATATTAAAAAAAACCTATCTTCAATTAAAAGATGAGGAAATGACAAGGATAGTTAATAGACAAGAAAGAAAGAATTCTTAAACATATGAAAATATGCTACATCTTAGAGTAAGAGAAATGTAAATGCATGTAGACAATTCAGCTTTGTGTAACAGTTCAGCACTATTTTTTAAATATTTTTCTTATTTATCTCACATACATATTCATAGTTTGGGAAAATAATGATAGTAACAGAATGTTACAGCAGCACTATTTGTAATGTTGGGAATAACCTAAATACCTACTAACGTGGAACTGATTACATAAAATTTTCTACAGTAATGCAAGGGAATATTTAAAAATGAAAAGAACTGAAGAAAACCTATATGAATGTGATCTCCAGGATATCTTAAGTGAAAAGACTATAGTGCAGAACCATGTGTATATACTTTCATTTATGTAAACTACACACACACACACAAATAAGCATATATTAAAATGCATGAACTACTTTAAGTTGCATCATTTTATATCCAGGGAAGAGAAGGTATGATTAAAGGGTAGAGGAAAGAGGGAAATCACTTTTGTCGCTTTTAAATTTTATACTATGTACTTGAATTATTTGCCATAAAATAAATTATTTTTAAAAGTAAATATATGAAGTAATTGACTGTTACAAGCAATTTCTGGGCAGAGAGACTGCTGAGGTCCTTTACTCTTTTGGAAGGCCTGACCTGAACTGAGCGCATGATTAGCTATTGTCCATCGCTGGACCACCCGTTAATCCTCTCCCCAAAGTTATCCCCAGCCAGCAGAGATGGAGTTACCTTATACTGGCCCAGTCTGGTCACACTGAAAAGACAGCAGCTTTGTAGATGGAGCAAGTAAAAACACTTGACACAGGATCCTCTAGCGTCACCTCAGCACTGCCTTTTGCTCTATTTTCATTGGCAGCAATTATTGGGACTAGATGACAAATAAGGAAGGTATTTTTTGAGCAGGGACATCTGCTTCTTAACACCTTTAACCACAGTTAGGTTGACATTTTGGAGCTCTTAAAAGGTTAAGTTGCTGATTTTATTTGTACATAGAAAACATTTCATATAAGTATCCATTTATGTATATAATAATATTTATATTTTATATTGCTTTGAGATTGTATTTTTAATATATCCACTAGCAATTGGGGAGCACATTTTCTCTCCCTGAATATTTTTCATAATTTGTTATTGTCATTATTTTTATTACTATAGCATGTCTAATCTCAATAGATTCTATTCATTCTTGTTTACCTACTGACAAACCATCGTAACTGCCATGTTTCTTCTATTAATCTGTAAAACACTTAAGGATTAAGCTATCTCTTAATAATGATGAAGTCCCTCTGCTAACATTAGAAAAAGGATTTCAAAGTGCAGTCAAGGGTTTCAGATCACATTCATGAAAATTTCTACTATGGCTCACTCTCTAATCTGAAAACTGCATAAATTAATAAAAATGGTTTCTTGTTTAATACAGAAAAGAATGACATTCATTCATCCATTTATTTATTCATAAAGTAAGGGTTTCTGATTTAATAAATAAAAATACAGGGCATCCAATTTACTATGAATTTCAGACATTTTTTTTACTATGAGTGTCCTATGCAATAATATACTTGTAGTAAAGAAAAGTCATAGTTTGTCTAAAATTTGAATTAAATAGTATCTTGTATTTTACCTGGCAATCATAAATAAGTTTCTAAGTACAGACTCTGAGCCAGGTGCTATCCTAGGTGCTGGGTATATAGAGGTGCAAATAACAAAATCTTTGGCTTCCAAAAGTTTAAAATCTAGTAGGTAAAAAAAAAGAAAGAAAGAAAGAAAAAACAACTATTGACAGTTATAATGCAGTATGATTGGAGTATCAGAGGTGAGAAGAGAGTGACAGAATCACATGGGAATGCTCCAAGTCTGACTGGAAGATGGAGTTGGGGAGGAACATGGATCGATGGTGAAGAGGATCATGGGAAGCTACCTGAAGAGGTGATGCCTCAGACAACTGTTGTGCATGTAGAAACTTGTCAACAGAGAGAGTGAGGTGGTCCTGTCACAAGGAATAGCTTGTGGAAAAGCAAAAGGCAATTCTGCATGGAGGGAACAGCAAGTAATTGATAATGGTTGAAACATTAGGAGCAAAACATAGAGAATTGAGGCTAGCAGGGTTGAAACAGGAGAAATTATAAATGGCTCTATATTGACTATGTGTGTGTTCGTGTGCTCAGTCGTGTCCAACTCTTTACAACCCCTGAACTGCCTGCCAGGCTCCTCTATCCATGGAATTTTCCAGGCAAGAATACTGAATGGGCTGCCATTTCCTACTCTAGGGGATCATCCCCACCCAGTGATTGAACCTGTGTCTCTTGCATCTCCTGCATTGGGAGGTGGATTTTTTTACCACTGCACCTACTGGGAAACCTTATAGGATACTATTGACTATATACATGTCTTTAAAAATTCAACAGATTCCTCTATCACATCTGTTTGCTATTTAGACAAAGTTAATAGTGACAATTTCAGAATCACCAAGAAGACTTCCTTGATTCATATTACCCTATTGATCTCCTTATTCCCTCTGTTCAACATGACCATGATACTTCAGTTTGCATGACAGTTATTGATGGATACCAGATGTTTAGAAAACAATTCCTTAGTTGGCTTTTGTTTCTGGGCCCCGTAGAATTGACTGTGCATCCACTCTATATTTCACCTGAGATCCCCCGTTCAGGACAAATGCCCCACGAATGCTGAGGCACCTGGTGCACTGAGCATTGCCTTTATTATTAGAAAGAAATCTTTTTTTTATTAGTTTTGTGATACAATGACATGATATCGCCATGGGTTTACATATGCTCCCCCTCCAGAACCCCCCTCCCTCCTCTCTCCCTCCGGGAAATCTCGATGCACCAGCCCCGAGCATCAATCCTGGGCTGGCGATTGATTACACATATGATAATTAACATGTTTCAATGCCATTCTCCCATATCATCCCACCCTTGCCCTCATCCACAGAGTCCACGAGTCTGTTCTATACATCTTTAATTGAGCATATACTGTGTTAAGAGCACTAGGGAGGCAGGTAGCAAGGTACATATGGTAACAGAGTCAGGTCATCTATACAACAGCTATGGCACAAAGGAAACTGACCAAAAGTTTAAGCTCCATTGACACTTGGGAGATGCATTAATTATTGAACACTTTTCTAAGCCAGGTATTTGCTGCTTCAAAGTGAAATCTCAATAATACAACTGATCCGGGAGTTGATGATGGACAGGGAGGCCTGGCGTGCTGCAGTCCACGAGTTCGCAAAGAGTCAGATACGACTGAGCTACTGAACTGAACTGAACTGATAGGGTCAGAAAACTCCCTGGTCCCAAACCAGCCAGCAGCCAGCCTGGTATTGTATAATTCCCAAGGCCTGAACAATTTTTACTGTTACAGGATTGTTTTTAAAAAAAGCAAAAACAAGCAAAGAATACGTTAAGAGACCATATGTGATGTGCAAAGCCTAGAATATTTACTATCTGGTTCTTTACAGAAAAAGTTTGCCAATTTCTAAATAAATTAAGTAACTGAAGCTTAGAGAGATTCAAGAACCCTCCTAGAGTTCATACAGTTAAAACATGACAGATATGGATCTTAAATCATATTTATCTGTTCCCAGTGTATATGCCCATTCTACTAATTATGTTATATCCTGATCTTGGAAATATCGGTCCATGGCTGTTATTCTGCAGGCTATTTCCCTTGACCATCCTAGTGGGCTAACAGGATGTGTGTGAACTCACTTTCACCTAACCCCAAGTCCACTGCTATATAGAAGACTGCATCCCCCCCACTCCCTTCCACTCAGGTGACTTTATGCATCTAGATCCCTAGGACAGGCAATCTATCAAACTCAGGTGTTTAATTGATGTTATCTGGGCAGTAATACAAACGGAATCTACATTGCAAGCAATTACTTAGCAAATCAACAATAACTTATGCAATCTTAACTTCATCTAAATGGCTCAAAAGAAAATGCTTGATAAACAGAAACTGTAGTTTAATAAACCATCATTACTACTTGATCAATTTTTAAAGATATCACAGCAAATAATCTGCTAATTGAATAATGTCTTACTGAAATTTTAAGGCATTAAGATTATTAATAACTGTAAGGTATCAAGTGGTTTTAATTAGGTGCAGCTACAACACAAGGCTGGCATCCTTTAGTTCCTATATCCAGTCAATGACAAAACTGAGAAATAGATCTTACTCACTAACAGACAGTCACAGCTAGTATTTTGATCCATAGAGCAGAACATAGTTATCATCCCATGAGACATATGCTGTATTATTTTACCTATTCTGCCCTCAAGTTTATGGGTTGATATCCTTTATGAATAAAGCTGCCAAATCTGCTTTTCTACTTTGAAATGCATTGAAAGTCTTAGTGTTATTCTTTCCCCCTTTGGTCCCTCCTTCTCTCCCCCACTCTCTCCCTTTTCTTATTTCCATCTATTCATTGACTCATCCATCCATCTATCCATCCATCTACTGTGACCAACATGTGTAAGAAACACATTATGTTCAATGACAGATACAGCAATATAATGCACGGTCCTTATTCTCAAGAAATGTATAGTTTAATAAAGGCAAGTAGGGGAGGTTGGAAACAAACCTTTAGTTCATGCAAATGATAGATGAGCATATATGCAAATAATTTTATTTAACAATATCTAATATTTATTGAGTGATCACCATATACCATACACCCGTTTCTGTGATAGTGAATTACACTTTAGAATTTCATCTTCACAACAATGGTATAATTTGTGTTACTATTTCCCAGTTTAACAGATGAACAAACTAAGGTGAGTAGAGATTAAGCAATCTTCCCAAGGCCATAAAGTTGATGAATGCAGAACAGGGATTCAAATTCAGACAGTCTGACCACATGTACTACATGCTATACTTCTTCTAATACAAATTATCACATTTGATCCTCACAACAATCTCTAATAGATACGTTTTTGTGTGTTTTCTCAGAGCATCATCATCACAATTCTCTAATAATATCCTTTACTCTAAGCCCATCCACGCGAATGTTTGACGACACTTTCCTTTGCCTTTAGGCTCTTATGCTCATAGCTGCTTGGTGATCAGTGACCACTTCCAATAGGCTATTTTTGACCCTGACTGAATGGTCCAATGAGATTCTCTTCAGGGGAAACTGAAAATCAAGGACACTTGTAACCGAGAACAAGAGCTCCAGTTAAGCAATCTGTACTGTGCGACTAGAAAAGGAGGAGAAAACAGGGCTGCTAAGAGAAAGACAGAAAATGTACACAGAATAGCTGAGATCAGAGAGAGAATCCTACTTGTTTTAAATGGATTTCTTGGCTGATCATTAAAGTCTGGGGAAGGTCCAAGGAATGTTGAGTCCATAAAATAGCTTATCCCTCCAATATGGTCTCTTTTTGAGTTATACGAGAAGGAATATGTTACTTCGTTACTTAAGATTAAAAGAATTATTATTATGTATAAGATCCATTTGTCTTATCTCCAGTTATCAGTTGGGGGAAATTGAAGTTCCAGGTGTTTTTGTGAGAAGCACAAACATAATTATAATACAAGGGGAAAAATGTAAATCTCACAAGATAACATATAAAGCAAACTGGAAGGAAGAGAAAGAAACTTCATGCAGGTAGAAACCCCAGGAATGGCTTTGTAAAAAGAGGAGACATTAACCAGGCATGAAAATATTGATAGAACTTGGTTTTGTAATTATAGAAGACAGTGTTCTAAACAGAGGGGATATTATGAATGATGGAGTGTGTTGAAAAGTTCAGCTTCACAGGAACCAAGGTGGATTGAGGGCATTTGGAAAAGTCAGCTAGAACGGTAGGCTGGGGCCAGATTGTAACAGAGAACACTAAGAGGTGATGTGCCTGTGTTTTAATTAATTGTTTAAGTGTATGTAGGTGTCATGATCCTAAGCCTTAAGAAAATCCTTCTAGCCATGTCAAGTAGCATGAGAGAATAAAGAAAATAGGAAAGACCACTTAGGAGTTGAACAAGAAGACAGAAAGAGCTTCAAGAAGTAACATCTTGAGATTTATGATGTCATTGTTAACAAGTGAGCAGGTTGAATGGTCTACCTGAATAGAGCTCACCATGAATATCTACCCCCAAAGCCAAACAGAACTCCCCATCACATGCCCATAGCACCAAAGAATGTGGGTAATTATATAGCTACATGGACCACCAACACCAAATATGTTGGAAAAACACACAGACCATTCTTGTCCCTGGAATGGTTAGAATTAGGGTTGAGGTGTCTAGGCAAAAGGCAGGGGAAAAGTCAAATGCAGAAAGCAAGATATAATAAAATGGAATGGCCAGACACGGAGGAGAGCTGCTGATGCCATCGAGTTTGGAAACATTTTACCACAGCCTTCCTGGAAGAACTTATGGTTGAATTGGGCCAGAGGTTGTGGGAAGTGGAGAGGGCGTGAAAGTGGACAGGCATTTTAAGCAGAGAGGATCATGTGAGCAAAAGTAGACAGTTGAAAACAGCAGAGAAACTATAAACACAGCTGTGTTTTTGGAGCACTAAACAAAGAGCCAGGAAGTAATGAGAGAGCAGGGTGGAGGGGAAGCAGAAGGCAGATCACAGAAGCACCTAGAGAGAGGTCCACATGACTTAGCACGAGATAAAAGTAGTGAATTCTCAAATAACATTGTGTAAGTGACTCCAGGAAACTTTTTAGCGTGAAGGCATTTCACCTTGATCCTCAAGAACAAACTATTTATATCTAGAGAAAGTCTAAAATTAGATAGGATGAAAACATTCCCATTGACATACACAAAAGAGATCATCTGTCAGCAACCAGCTTCCTGAATTATATTTAAAGCATATCTTAGTGTCAAAGCAATAGGATGACATGAATAACTACCATCTTTGTGAAGAGATTTTAATAAGAATAGAAAAACATGACTATACACACACCCACACCCACATCCACCCACCCACACACACCATCTTTTGTTATCTACAAATCCTATAATCCTGGGTAAGGGTGCCACCAGAGGTTGTTATTACACTGTTAAGGAAGCAGAATTGTTAAAACAACATATTAGCATAATACCTGGTGATTTGTGCATGTATCAGGCACCGTGGATGCACTGTAAATAAACTGCCTCAAAAAGATGTATCAAATTACCAAACATTATTCCTACCACTTTCTCCCCGCTTCCATCTGCAATCTTTGATATTGTATGATGGAAAGAGTATGGGTATCAGAGTCCAACATTCTCAGTTCCAGACTCTACTAGTTATATATCTTCAGATAAGCTGTAATACTTAGCCTTGCTGGACCTGCATTTGCTTATCTGTAGATATCTATAATATCTATATTGTAGGGTGATGAGATTTAATGAGAGGATCTAAATGAAAACCCCTGGGGCAACTCTAGCATTTGCTAATGTTAGTACACATTGCTTGGCCAAGCTTGCTTATGTACTTTTCAGTCCAATGGAACATACTTCTGTTTGGACATTTGCCTTTGCTAGCTAATTCAATTTTCTTAAGAAGATGGCCATCCTCCCGACCTCCAGAACATGCAGTTCAGCACATAACTGATCACGTGAGGCAGCGACACTGTAACTACGGTGGGCTAGTTGTTGCAGGGCGATACCAGCCAGCAGTGTGGATAAATCATGCTGCTTTTGAGCAAGGCATCTGTTGATATTTTATGACTTCTCTGCACTTTTGCTGGGAAGCACAGCTCCAAACTATAACCCAGTTTTAAAAGGCATTTCAGACCTCCCAGAACAGACTGATGTTCTGAGTCCATACTCCTTTCCTATCTGTTCCCTATCCCCACATATACTATCCCCTATTGCCTCAATTTCTCAGTATTTTTTCCTAATATTGATCTTTCTTCCTTCCACCTTCCACGTTTCTAAAGACAAAACCTTCCGTAAAATGGGCACATTCTCAACAGCTTACATAAACAGAGCTCTGCTGGGTAGGCAAACTCAACTCAAAATTGGGTACTCTAAAAGCTGTTTAGTGCTTCTGTCATGATTAACATACGGCACATCTCGACCCTGCTTTTGGCTTCCAAGGAGCATGGCAAAGGCATTAAAAGTGGGCAGTAGTAGGGTATGAGACAGAAGCAGAGCTGATAGGAAGCACCATCTAAAACCAAGTGAAGCTCTTTGGCACTGCTGTATGTGACCTATGCAGAGGAGTTGTATTATTATTATTATTGTACTGTTGTTGCTTTAAGAAGACATTAAGTCTTTTGGGGATAAGACATTTTATATCTAAATAAATGGTGAAAGTGTTAGTTGCTCAGTCATGTCTGACTCTTAGAGACCCCAAGGACTATAGCCTGCCAGGCTCCTCTGTTCATGGGATTCTTCAGGTAAGAATACTGGAGTGGGTAGCCATTTCCTTCCAGGGGATCTCCCCAGCCTAGGAGTCAAATCTGGGTCTCCTGCATTGCAGGCAGATACTTTACTGTCTGAGGCACCAGAGAAGCCCCAAATAAATGGTTGCTATTGTGTGCTAAGTTGCTTCAGTTGTGTCTGACTCTTTGCAACCCTATGGACTGTAGCCCGCCAGGCTCCTCTGTCCATGGGGATTCTCCAGGCAAGAATATTTGAGTGGGTTGCCATGCTCTTCTCCAGAGGATCTTCCCCACCCAGGGATCAAACCCATGTCTCTTGTTTCCTGCATTGGCAGGTGGGTTCTTTACCATTAGCGCCACCTGGGAAGCCCTAAATAAATCGTAGGTGTTCACTAATTTCCTTTCTCCAGGAAAATAACATGGTTTCTAGAATCCACCTACTATCACTCTGAATTTCTTGATGCTGTTCCTAGCCACTTTCCCTCTGGGATTTGTGATGACTTACTGAATTATAAGTTTGTATTACATACTCACTAACTCTATCCTTTTCCCTCAAAGATAATATGAAATTACACTTTAGACACCTTTAGTATCATTATGAAAGGGAAAATGTTAGTCTCTCAATTGTGTCCAAGTCTTTGCAACCCCATGGTCTGTAGCCTACCAGGCTCCTCTGTCCATGGAATTCTCCAGGCAAGAATACTGGAGAAGTTAGCCATTTCCTTCTCCAGGAGAATTTTCCTGACCCAGGGATCGACCTGGGTTTCCTGCATTGCAGGCTGATTCATCACCATCTAAGCTACCTGAGAAAAAAATTATGTTAATGGATTATGTACATGTTTGAAATGCAACTTTTCATAATGATAAACTTTAATCTGTAAAATGGGCCAGTGCCAAGCGTTAGATTTAGAACAATATAGTATACACAATTGAAAGAAAAATAGACCAGCTGTTCTTTTGCCATGCTTATTTATAGTATACTGAAAAAGAAATGATTAGCCACATCACACATGACAAAGCAAAATGTGATCCACTAGGGCACTGATACTTGGACCAACTCCTAAGCAAACCACATCTAGGCATCTTTGCCAGGGCATTGTTTGAAGATGGAACAAGGACTAGAGTACTTCTCTATCATCATCGTGGACATTGCAGGGGTCAGACAGAGATCTCTGAAAAGTTATTTTACCAGCTTTTATAGGGATTAAAATTGGTTACCTCTTGATGTCTATGATTTCAGTGATATAATTTCATTTTGCTAATGGATATTTCAACATCTAAATTCTCTTCAAGAGTTCAAAAGAAAGATGACATGTAAGAAGGAATATATATGAAGCCAGAAAAACTCAGTATTTTGTTACTTTCCATACTAGTTCTAGGATATCAGGCTAGTGTTCAAACTCAACCTTTACTCCCCTCAGTAATATAAGGATAATACATACAAATATTTAGCTGGTGTGTATGCATGTGTGTGTAATTAAAAAAAAACCAAAAATGTTCTAAAATAACCACTAGAACCCAGACATGTGCAACAATTATATAGATCCATGCTATACTGTGAAAATTTACTCATTTTGTAATACATTTTTATTACTTTGATATAGTCTAGCTGATTTTGCCAGCCATATTCTACTTCACATGGTAAATCATATTTTCTATTTTACTTATGGTTTCCAAGTTGGATTAAGCAATAAGCAGCAGAATTTTTGAACTGACAAATAATACCCAAAGGCAAGACTGAAAAGCAACACACTGATAATGAAAATCTATGGCCAACAGACTCCCAAGTCCTGAGCTTCATTATTTTACATAATAAGAATTTACCAAAACATTGTCATTTTGTTAAACAGCTGCTACTTGTAAGATCGTTTCAATATTTCCCAGACCATCTATTTAGGACATTGAGATATGAGATAAAGTACCACATTTTAAAAGTTCAAGTGATTATTTATAGAGATTATTTTGAAAAGATAAGTAATAATCTTGTTCATGATATTGTAAATACTTGGAGACACTCTGGAGGTTAGAGAAAGTTTCCCAAATAACTCTCACTGCTCTGCAGGCTTTACATAAAAATGTCATTTCTCAAACTCTCAAACTCATTGGAGAATTTAAAATATTTAACTGTTTAATTTTGTTATAAATCTAATTTCTTAAAGGCTGTTTAGAAATTAAAATACAACAGAACAGATAAAAAAAGAAGTTGTGAATAGCTAGGAAAACACAGCTGTGTCTTTCCCAATGGTTTAAGTCTATCTAAAATGCACTGCTTTATAAAAGATTTTTGAGGTAATCCTTACATTGATTTTCAGTGACTTGAGGGAGCTGAGCAGGTATTTCTATTTTTAGGTAAACTCTTGCTCTGGTCATTTTATTGGCTGGGAATTGGCTACCCAATTGCAAAATTTTCACACTCTGCCATTTAATTGCATTCGCTCTCTGCTTTCAAGAGCTCAATCAAATTCAGTTTCTCCAAAGACACTTTTCCCGACTCCTCTCATCCATGCTGGCTTTGGGGGGTATCAGGACATCTAAAGACAATGTGTTGGGACTTCCCTAGTGGTCCAGTGGTTAAAACTGTGCTTCCACTATAGGGGGCATGGGTTCAATTCCTGGTCAGGGAACTAAGATCTCGAATGCACCATGGTGTGGCCAAAAATTTAAACAATAATAAAGATAACACAAGGCTTCTTAAGAATACATGAGTTAATGTGACAAAATCTGGTGTGCAAGTGATTTGTTACTAATAATAGCCAAACGGTTGTTCAGTCGCTCATGTGTGCCTGACACTTTGCAGTCACATGGACTGCAGCTTGCCAGGCTCCTCTGTCTCCTGGAGTTTGCTCAAATTCATGTCCATTGAGTCAGTCATGTTATCTAACCATCTCATCCTCTGCCCCCGTCTTCTCATTCTGCCTTTGTTCTTTCCCAGCATCAGGGACTTTTCCAATGAGTCGGCTCTTTGGATCAGATGAAAGGTACCTTTGAAATTTAATTTAAAAGATACATAGACTAGAACAGCTTCAGGATCATTTCTATAATAAAGACACTCTCTTTAGGTGTTTTTACATTGGCTTTCCTGAGTGAAAAGAAATGGAAGAAATATCCAGGAACTACCATAATTCAAAATTTATGCTACAAACCTTAATGCTTCTCCCTAGGCCCATCTATAAGTTGTGCCACAGGAGGAAAAACAAAACAAAACTTAACAAAACAACAACTATGAAGTTCTGACCTAAACTACACAATTTAGAACTTGCTAACCTGCTCTTTTATGCTACTCCTTAAGGATTTAATATATCCAAGTTATTTCTCTTAGTGACCTGTGAGTTTCTGGAGGAAGACAGTTTCAAATATAGCAATTAAAAATAGAGATTTAGAAAAAGTTACATGGGAAATCTTTATACTAAGAAAATTCATTGTTTATCTGATATTCACATGTAACTGAATGTCCCGTGTTTTATCGGGCAAACTTAGTTAAGAAACAAGTCAAACTGATGAGTTTTTTCTGTCTCCAGCATACTTAGTTCCATGCTGGACCCCTAGTAGTTTGGAGACTCTATTATTTCACTGCTATTTTAAAAACAAATATTTAAACATAGACAAACAAACAAAAGTGAATGTTCACCTCTCTGGATGATTTCAAAATTTGGAACTAAAAGAGCTCAGGGCTCTATTCTGCCCTCTGTTGCATTTCCGCATGGTACTCTGCTACATGCTGCAAAGCCACAGACAACTTAATGACATGACTGATACCTTAATTCCACATGGTAATTCAGGGTTATTATCTCATTCTTACCACAGCTTAAGTTTCAAAACAGCTCAGGTCTCCTTCTCACCAACTTCCTGAACGTGTTCGAGAAGAACCAACCATACACCACAAATGATCTAGCAGCCTAAAAACTAATATGGAGTGTTTTTATATGCATTGTAATTTCTTCTTCCTTCTGCAATTGGAGACAATTTAGATACAGACATGGGTTTGTTCCCATTGGTAATAAAGGAAAGCTATTGTCTCTTAATTTCACTAAACAATAAAGCAACATTCTACTTTGCATATAAATTTGATGAGTTCCTCCTTATATGTTCCTCCTTATAGTTTTAAGAAACTATGAATGAGAAAAACTTTTTACTGGTTCTTAAAATAGCAGCTGTGCGGCCTTCATTTAGTTATCCATGGTGATTTTTGTCAAACTTCAAAAATCAAATGAAAGTGGATACGACCTCCAGTCAAGTGAAATTAAAAATATATTTAGATTTTCATAGTCTTCCAGAAAAGCAAAGAAGAATATTACACATTTGTGGTTGAACTGTGAAATTCAAGGGCTCATAAATAGGTATATAGAAGAATTAAACTCCCAAAAGGTTGATATACTTTAATTTTATCAAATTTGGTACTATTGACAGAGTGGTAGTTTATTAAGTGAATAATGAATATGATGAACTATCTCAGCTTACAAAGCATTAAGATATTTTCAATTCTTGGACTATGTCTTACAGGAAGAAAATCTATTATATGCAATATATATATATATATAAATACACACACACACACGTTATATAATATATATAAACACACATTCCCTCTTTTTCAAGTTTTTTTTCATGTCATAATATAAACTTATTAAAACAATGTCAAATAATAAAATGGCTCAGCACAGGTGGTCTCATTAATACTTTCCTTCTTCTACCCTCTGGGGTGATAAGAGATATTTTGCTCATAAACAACTACAAGACCTCAGCAAATAGTAAGTTATTTCATCAAGTAAAGGACTAAGCAGTGTTGAAAGATATTGGGTTTGCACGGCACTAGACACTGTATTTTGATGCTTATAAAAATAAAGTCACATCAATTTTTAACCATCCCAAATGTCTTCCTTTACGACTCGCTGTATAGCACAGTCTTTTAACAATTAAAATACCTTCATTGAATCATTCCTTCAGAGAATCATGTTTTATCTATTACTTCATCATTCATTTGATAGCTAACATGACATTCAGTGCTAAATCAATGTGAACAATCTGAATAAATCATTTGAACAAACATATATACTATATATATATATATATACACACACACACACATTAAAAATAAATATGAAAACTCAGTCATTTAGTATTTCAGAGCAGGACAGCTAAAAATCCAGGATTTATGTTTAATTTTAAATTTAAGTTAGAATTTAATTAATTCTGAGTTAACATAATAATTTATGAGCTATATAAATATTTTTAAAGTTGTGGTATAGAATAGCTCATTAAGTCACAAATTAAAGCCTAATTTTAATTTTTTTCTAAGATTTATTTTTCCTGATCCTGAAAAATACCTAGTAAGATACATAAATTCTAAAATGTACATTTTATTGACTCAACTGGTGCCTTAAAACGAATGACCATCCAGATGATATTTTACATGAAGAATAAAATGAGACTTTTAAACTATTACTGACATTTCTCCTCAACTACCCACATACATATTTCTATGAAAATACAGACCAGATTTGAGCTAAGCACAAAGGTTCAGCTGAATTAGATTCTGCTAAATTTTATTGAAGAGTTACTTCATTCTAGCACTATGCCAACAGCACTCATATGCATTAGTGCATTTAATCTTCACCAGAAGTCCCTGGAGGTAGGTACTAAGATCACTGGTTTGGACCTGAAGATGTCACTGAGTTTTTCCACACCCCTGGCTGCTCTGCATTTTGAAAAGCTACAGGAGTTACTGAGTGAATCATTTCAAAAAATACTGAATTGAATGTCTCATATTTTAATCTAAATTTGCTTGAACAATTTGTCTTTCTGTTGACATCTTGAAGGAAGGGATTAGTCTTATTCAACACACTTGGCAAAGAATTACACATACAATAAACATTTTTAAATGATTTGATTCCATGAATAAATAAATGAATGCCTATTGATAGGCAGCTGGGTTCTGTAGTTACTTTTGTAGCTTCTTATTTCCATCAGCAAAAATAAAGGGAAGTGCTGTTATTTGGTATTGAAGTCTTTTCATACTAATATGATATGGGAAGGTAAGCAGGTGAGCAGAAACAGTTCAATATTGTACCAGACACCAGTGGTGCTCTGTGCATTTCCTCTTGGGTATCTTTTTACCAGTGTAGTGCCCATAGGCTCAGCATGTATTTTCCCTCCTCAAAACCCAAAGTTGGGTCTTCTTAAGGGAGGGATGCCCTCAGGCAGCAGTAATCTATCTGTCTGTAGTAAGGGAATGCCAGGGGATTTACTCTGGGAAGGTAGTCTGAACCAACGACTAGGTTGCAGGGGTACAACTACTCCAATCCGCTCATCCTCAATCAGTGCAGTGCAGTTTTGAAGTATGACCCACACTGTTTCCAGATCTTTCCCTGCAAGACTGAACCAACTTTATGCTCCCTGTGACTCTGCTTCATATGACTCCCTTGCTTGTGTTCCTTCACCTCTTCCCATTTCCTCATTTCCACATCTATTTTTATTCTGGCAACACTTCTTAGGTAAGTTGCTTTAATAGAAACTTCAGTTTTAAATCTTGCTTCTTAACTTAAATCAAATGCCTTCTCCCATATAGCCAGAATGCACTGGAGATAATAAACTTAACTTGTGAATTTTATTCAAAAACCTCAATAAAAGGAATGTTCCTCCTATAATCAATAACCCTGTGTTAGGCAGAAAATGAACTCCCTAACGTGTCCACTTCCTAATATCAGAACCTGTGAATGCTATGTTACAAGGCAAAGTGGAATCAAGGTTGTAGATGATAAAATCAGCTGATTTCAAATCAGCTGACCTTAAAATAAAGAAATTGTCCTAGGTTATTTACATGAGCCCAATATTATTACAAGCGTCCTTAAAAGAGGAAGATGGAGGCAGGAGAGAATCAGTGCCATGATGTGAGAGACTGTGAGCCATGGCTGGTTTTGAAGACAGAAAAGGGCCATAAGCAAAAGGTTACTGGAAGCCTTGAGAAGCCGTAAAAAAAATAAATAAATAAAATCTCCCCGAGAACCTCCAGAAAGGAACACAGCCCTGCCAAGACCTTGATTTTAGCCTAGTGAGATTCATTTTGGCATTTTGGATTTCTATCTTCCGGAACTGTAAGATCATACATTTACATTTCTGTTGTTTAAGCAATAGAGTTAGTGGCAATTCATTTTAGCAGCAATAGGAAACTAATACATCCACTGTTAATTTAATTCTGGCTGTGGAAGCCAGTGGATACGGTGACCATGGGCAAAATACTTTAACCCTCTGGGCCTCAGCTGTCCTGCTGATAAAATAACTATCTACCTCACAGGGTTGTTCTGAAGGCTGAATGAGTCAATACATATCAATTACTTAGTGGAATATTTGGCCTACCAAGAATTCGCTGAATGCTAGTGACTCTGTTACCATTGTTATTAAGTGCACTGTACTCCTGGGCAATTTGGAACATTTTTCCTCTGTGTTAATGTTAACCTGTGTCATACAAGTAGGGTTTGAAGAAGATAGTCATGTAATATTAGGTAAAGAAAGGCCATTCTGGTGCTCTGTCTCCATGACGTCCATTTATGTTAAATGGACTTAAGAGGACAGAGTTAGAGTCCTAGTAAAATTATGTCAAATCCATGTTCTTTAACATTTTTCAGGCCAAACAACAGAATACAAACTGGACAACTGTTACAAAGTGTAAGCAGTATTAGAGATATAGACTTTGAAAGAAGTATTCTACCATCATATTAAGGCAGGAATGCAATAGAAATAAATCTGCTTGTATATTTTCATCTGAATCACTTCAGAGATACATGCTGACATGAATCTGAATATTAAATCTTAGCCAAAGAGATACATACATTAATATGAATGGCACATATATGAACATACAAATCTTATAAGATTGTTTGTATATAGCAATCAAATTGTCTTGACTAAGAAACCTTAATAGAAGTTCTTAGTTGACTCCTAATGAATATGTTCAGGGAGATAGAGCAGAAACATCAGAGATGAAAAATAAATGAAAGCAGCATTAAAGATTTCATTTCCTTTGAACTATATTTCTTTTTTTTTTTTTTAATTACTGTTTTAGCCATACATTGTTATGATATCACCATGGGTTTACATATGCTTCCCCTCCGGGTCACCCCTCCCTCCTCCCTCCCCCCCGGGAAATCTCGCTGCACCAGTCCCGAGCATCAATCCTGGGCTGGCGATTGATTAGACACATGACAATTAACATGCTTCAATGCCCTTCTCCCATCTCATCCCACCCTTACCCTCATCCACAAAGTCCACAAGTCTATTCTATACATCTGCGTTCCTTTTGTTGTCTCCCATGTTGGGTTCTCATTACTGTCTTTCTAAATTCCATATATATGTGTTAATATACTGTATTGTTGTTTTTGCTTCTGGCTTACTTCACTCTGGATAATGGGCTCCAGTTTCGTCCATCTGAGTAGAATTGCTTCAAATGAATTTTTTTTTAATGCTGAGTAATATTCCATTGTGTATATATACCACAGCTTTCTTATCCATTCGTCAGTTGATGGGCATCTAGGTTGCTTCCATGTCCTGGCTATTGTAAACAATGCAGCGATGAACATTGGGGTACACGTGGCTCTTTCAATTCTGGTTTCCTCGGTGTATATGCCCAGCAGTGGGATTGCTGGGTCATATGGCAGGTCTATTTGCAGCTTTTTAAGGAACCTCCACACTGTTTTCCATAGTGGTTGTACTAGTTTGCATTCCCACCAACAGTGTAAGAGGGTTCCCTTTTCTCCACATCCTCTCCAGCATTTATTGCTTGTAGACTTTTGGATGGCAGCCATTCTGACTGGTGTAAAGTGGTACCTCATTGTGGTTTTGATTTGCATTTCTCTGATAATGAGTGATGTTGAACATCTTTTCATGTGTTTGTTAGCCATTTTTATATCTTCTTTGGAGAAATGTCTGTTAAGTTCTTTGGCCCACTCCGTGCTCGTGGATTGGAAGAATCAATATAGTGAAAATGAGTATACTACCCAAAGCAATCTATAGATTCAATGCAATTCCTATCAAGCTACCAGAGGTCTTCTTCAAAGAATTAGAACAAATAATTTCTCAATTTGTATGGAAATACAAAAAACCTCGTATAGCCAAAGCAATCTTGAGAAAGAAGAATGGAACTGGCGGAATCAACCTACCTGACTTTAGGCTATACTACAAATCCACAGTCATCAAGACAGTATGGTACTGGCACAAAGACAGAAACATAGATCAATGGAACAGAATAGAAAGCCCAGAGATAAATCCACGCATCTATGGACACCTTATCTTTGACAAAGGAGGCAAGAATATACAATGGTGAACTATATTTCTTTATGAAAGAAACTTAATCCTTCCCTTGCATTGGTAAAATCCCAGTTAGTACTAAAGCAGCTATAAATAAGAGGTTGGAAAAAATTAAACTGAAGTAAAGGTGATCCACAGATGTCAACACCATGACTATCTGAAACCAACAAAGCGATTTTAACAATTCATCCTGGGAAAATTGGTCTCATTTTGGCCATAATTTTATGTAAAATGAGTAGTTTCTTGGCAGCAGGTATTTCTATTTCCTCTCAGAGGAAAAAAAGGAAGATTTTCTGCACAGTTGCCAGTTTTTTGTTGGTTTTTTTTTTTTGTATTCCTTAGGAAATTATAGAGATTTGCTCAGGTTGGACTCATTTTAGCTTAATTTGGTTCAATAGTAAAGCCATGGCATCTTACTCCCTGGTACGGTGCCAAAGATGAGCTAATTTTGTGGAAAAATAAAAATGAAAACATGGATTCACTTTATAGACCGTTCATTGGGTAGGCTGGCCTAAAAGTTCATTTGGGTTTTTTTTCCATAAGATATTATAGGAAAACCCAAATGAACTTTTTGGCCAACCCAGTATATTCTGGCATGTGACAAATGCACACTCTGCACCACTGCAGGGCCAGGTGGGCATGTTTCTAACTCCATTAGTGTTAGAAACTAATTCCTCTTCTACCGATTCTGGACACGTGCTAACTCTTCCCCAGAGATAGCAACAGAAGTATTACAAATAAAATTAACTTCTAAAACTCCGCATTAGCAAGGCCTTCCTTCACCTCACACCAAAGGGGATTGTTGCATGGATTTTTCATTTAGTGTTCCATTCACTGTGCCAAGAGAAGGCTGAGAATACCCAAGGGTAAGAGGCAGCAGCCCTCACTGAATTCATCCACATTCCATAATCCCAGGGTTGGACCCACCCGGAAGTGCCACTGCCATCTGCAGCTCACAGTCGTCGAAGGCCTCCTTGTTCCTCCGGGGGTAGGTCATTGTAAGAATACCAACACGACTGTCATCAACAAAAAAATCCGCAGTTGTAGAAGCATCACCCAGATGTCAGATTCTGTGCCAAATGTGCTGCAAGTCTTATCCTGTTTCTGCCATATTCTCTGGCTATGAGGGCTTTGTTCATATCTTCATTATTCCTGACGAGGAAAAGGAGGCCCCAGAATGAAGTAAATCCAGGACTGCATGACCAGCAAATGGCAGGCCAGGCTTCGACATCAGTTCTGTGATTCCAAAGTAATCATCCTGGTATCTAAAACACTATGAAATGTAAAATCTTAAAGCTGATCTCCTGTCAAATTTTACTTTGATTGGCTAAAAGCTGATAAAGATGGAGATTATCCTTTGAGTCTTCTGTGATCTACTTCTTCTATTTCCTATACACATCTCTCCACTCTACTCCAACGGGCATCCTGCTATTGCACATAGGATTCCATGAATTTAAAAGGAAAACACTATCTGACTCTATCAAAATACGGTGTGACACTATGACACTGTGTCAGAGTATCATGCTGGACGCAGTCGTTTCTCCAGGGCTTATCACAGGGGAAAACCTCAGCCTTGACCGTGACTCTTGTGAATTAGTCACCACCTAGTTCTATAATAGAATGACTCACTATAAATCTGTGTCTTTCTGAACTGTCTGAGAGGGTGCTGTTTTAAGCATTTCCACATTTTCTACCCTTTTTTTCTCCACATCATATATACGTTGAATAGCTCCCATTACTGGCAGCCACAAGTGCAAGACAACTAAGATAACTATGAAGTTAGGCTGTAATCTTATGGACAGATTCCCCTTGGAAGTATTTTATACAACTGTAGATTTCCAGACTTAATTCTGCAATGGCGACATAACCAGAATAGTCCATTTATTTTACAGTCTTACCCTTTCCTTTTATTGTAATTTGCTGAAAAAAAATGTTAAAGAAGTATTCAAGGGCTTCCCTCATGATCCAGTGGTCAAGAATCTGCCTTGCAATGCAAGGGACACTGGTTGGTTCCCTGGTCCCCAAAGATCCTACATGCCATGGGGCAACTAAGCCGGTGCACCACAACCGCTAAACCTGTGCCCAGGACTGCTGATCCTGTGCTCTACAGCCTGGGAGCCACAACTACTAAGCCCACACACTTCAACTACTGAAGCCTGTGCTCTGCAACCAGAAGCCACCTCAATGAGAAGCTCGTGTACCACAATGAAGAGTAGTCCCCACTCTCCGACTAGAGAAAAGCCTGTACAGCAACGAAGACCCAGCACAGCCAAAAACGAAAATAAATAATAATTCTTTTTTAAAATGTGTTCAATATAATGAGGAAGTTTAATTTAATTAATTTTTTAATCTGGTTTTTGGAAGGGAAGTTAAATTTTCCTGTTGTATCCGTGTTGGAATGAATCACTTCCTCTACCTTGCTCTATCTTTACATTTTGATATTTGCTTTCATCATAAAGTATACACAGGACCAAATAATTACAGTGCTTTATTGGTTTCTTATTTATTTAGATACTTAGGTCATTTGAACACCTTCCTCACCCACCCATCAAACCTGATCACTTTTGGGGAGTAGAGAGGTGAAGTGCTATTTACCCTTTTTAACATTCAGTTCATGAGTCATCTTTTCTTCCCAATTTCTTATCTCCTGACACAGCTTGAATGACGTCCTCTCCAATGTGTTCTGAAGATAACTATCAAAGTTTCTCATAGTCTATTTTACATTTACACATTTACTTACATGTCTGTCTTTCCCCACTTTTTATCATATTGTTTCTTCAAAGTTTATGCAGTATCTGGATATTGAAGGTCCTTAACAAATGTTGATTGAATTTAAAAGAAACCCTGTTCAAATTGTTGTTAAACATTAGCCTTATTCTCCCTAAAAAGGGAGCTGAACCCTCATTACATCCTTATATGGAGTTTCCATCAATATTTCAGGTAGTTTGGCAGTAGGTAAGAGGAATGTTTACCCAGGATTCATGAAAAATTAAAGTAATTAAAGGGGATTGTGGAGACTGACTTTATAAGGAACAAAAGGCTATCAAGGTATTATTTTTGTGAAATGTAAATTATCATAATTCAAAACATTTGAGGTACCTTTTTCAAGTAGAAATGATGATTGCCTCAGTTCTTAAACAAGCATTTTTAGTACATGCTGAATTAACCTACTGTAGCTTTTTCTTCCTTTTAATTTTGCAGCTGCAAGCAATTTCTCTGAACTGAATTTTTCCTTATTAGATCAAAATTTCTGTACTCCATTTTGACATTCTATATGGTAACCATTTTATAAAACAATGTATTGATGCACATGCAAATTAAAACAAGAATACCTTACCTTTCATAGAGAGATTTTAGGCTTGTAACCTCTATTTTTCTGCCTGAAGAAACCAAAAATTATGCTGTACCATAACTATGTACTTCTCAAATTAATGATGATGATTATAGCACCTTTAAATCTACAGCTTGATTTTTTAAATGGTGATTATCAATCTCTATTCATACAGTAGATATTGGGAAATCACCACTCCATTCATAAAATAATTAGCCTTAGGATGCAATGATAACAACATTGAGACAATGTTGAGACATCAAAGAGTTGACAAGAAAACAAAAGCCTTTTGTTGGAGAATCAATTAGTTTGTAGAATAGTTAATATGCCAAATTTAATCTAATTAAATACCAAGAGTAAAGTGTAAGATCAAAGTAACAAAGAAAAAAGAAGCCAAACTGATATCATAGCATTAGCCAGATTAAATATCGGTTGTTTCATCAACAAAGCCTAATACAGTCATTAAATCTTTAAAACAAACACCAACACAGCACCACAGCAATTTCATTTAAAAAATATTGTTAATAAAGAAATGCAAAAGAAGATCCCTCTATTGAAGATTCAACAACTGCGCTATAGAACTTAAATGGTAGATAATAAATACTAGTTAGAAAGTGTTTATTATTCTTTCTTTTCTCAAAAGGGAACAAATGAAACAATGCATAATGGGGACATGTTTTAAAAATTAAAAATGAGTTATTAACTATTAGATGATTAGTAGCTAAATAGTCAAATTTTTTTTAAAAAAACAGGCCTACTGTTTGCCTGGAGTGGAAGGGATGCACAGAACTCTTCTGAACCTTTCTAAATGTAAAACTTTAGTTAATTTTATTTATGCTGTTTGATCCTCAGTTTTATAATCTACAGAATGTGGACAATAAGATCTGCTCCAGAGTTGTGACATTAACTTAGATAATGCATGTTAAACCTCTAACCTTGAACCCAACCCAGTCATTATATGTCAGTTAGTAGTAATAAAAACAACACAAACTTCTGGTACTATATTACAGTGGAATATAACCAAATTCCAATTTTCTTTTTTATATATAAAACAGTCTAAAGGAATTCATTTTAATTTCACTATAAATATTGTCTATTTTAACTTAAAAATCAATTACATGTCTATTACATTAAATATATATGCATATATACACACATGCATCATCCCCAGAGCAACCAGGATTCAGAGGGAGTTCAGAGGTGGATTAACTGTGCTAACCACTACCTACTCAAAGAACAGAGCTAGTGTCGAAGCAAGTATCCCACACTCTTTACTGATTTTTACAAAGAATATATGGAAAGGAGAAATGCCACAAAACAAAGGAAACTACCAGGGAGAGCAAGTTCACAAACTCAGAAGCCTCAGGATGGAACGCTGTGAATGCTAAGTTGCTTCAGTCATGTCCAACTCTGCGCGAACCTATGGACTACAGCCTGTCCAGGGGATTCTCCAGGCAAGAACCCTGGAGTGGACTGCCACGTCCTCCTCCAGGGGATCCTCCCAGCCCCGGGTTGAACCTGTGTCCCTTTGTTTCCTGCATTGGCAGGTGGGCTCTTTACCACTAGCGCCACCTGGGCAGCCCCTGAAGGACGGGGACCAGGGTACATAGAGAGCATATTCCCTCCCAACAAGCGGTGGCTGTGGAAGGCTGTGAGCCAGCATGGCCCAGTCATCAGATTTCTAAAGAGAATCCAGACAAGCTTATGTAAAAACGCCCTGACTTTAAAGTTTTGGTTGTAACGCTTTTGTACATATAAAGCCTGTAGTCTGAATCTATGTTTAAAGAAGAATTCTCACAGCAAATGTAGAGCTAGGTAGGACAGAAGGTATCATAGGCAAGAGCCAAGAAGTAAGGCACTGGGTTGGGAATAAATGCCAACACCCTACAGGTAGTGCTTCCTTTGTCTGGAAAGTTCTTTCCATAAAATCTACCTCAGAGACTTCAGTTTCCCAAGGCCATCCCCTACTGGAACCTCTCTCTGACCCTTCTACCACATACAGCTACCATCCTACATCACCCACTTGTAGACACTTATATATCACTAATCAGAACACACTTTACACTAAAAGTAAACCTGATCACCAGTTAAAATGTCAGCAACATGAGGGTTATATCCTTATTGGGTTTTGTTCACCATCCTCTCCCCAGTGTACCCAGAGATGATGTTCCATCAGTAGATGTCCTTTATTTGCTCTTCTTCCCATCTGGGGTGAGACTTTTTAGGATGGCCAAGTGATATATTTCATTTGCCTCCAGCAACTGTCTCATTGTTGAATACATAATACTTATTCATTCAATGTTTTTAAAGTGTATTCATTAAGTGACTATTGTTAGGCTCTGTTTTAGAAATTTAGGATCCATAAAAGAACACAAGAGACAGATATTTCTGTCTTCATCACTTATGTGGCTTCCATTCTATTCTGCATGGGTTCAGTGGTTAGACACAAATAAACTATGAAACATATCAAAGGTGGTAAGCAGTAGAGAAAAACATAAAGAGCAGCATAAAGAGATTGGAAATAAGGGGGTTTGGTGTATGTGAACAGAAGCAGAATTAAATAGGGTGTCAAGATAGATGTCATTGGGAGGGTGAGATTTGAGCAGAGATTTGAAGAAGACGAGGAGGTTAGTTAATCAGATATATTGGAAATGAACATTCCAAGCAGAGGAAATCACTCAGAGCAAAGGTCCAAAGGACTGAGTGTCTGATGTGCTCAAGGAATGGCAAAGGAGGCCAGTTTGGCTACAGAGGGGAGGAATAGGACAAAAGGCTGAAGGTACAGATAGTCTAGGGCCTGCCAGACCATGTTAAAGACAGGGGAATGAAAGAATGCCAGTAGAATCAAATGGTCAAAAATCAGCAGTCTTAGACAAGGGGAAAAAATATAACCAAATAATATAATGGCATAAAATATAATCAAAGAATGTACACCAACTGAAATGCAGCAAACATGTGGGGTTTGCTTTGGGTTTTGTGCTCAAACATCCAAGCAGTGGTGACACAAAGAAAATAAAATGGAATGATACTGGGATTATGAAAATGAGAGTTGTGTTTCTGTGTGTGAGTGTGTGTGTGTTTGAGAGAGAGAGAGAAAGAGAGGAGGGCACTTGTAATACCTGGTGTATGAATTCACATATAGTAATTAATTTTTAAAAACAGGAAAAATTAGAACATCAGCTGATGAGGAAAATGTAATAGCAGTATTACTGGCACATGGGGAAGAAAAAAGCTATAATGACTACAACTAGTAATGGTATAAATGGTTTCATGAATTTGATTTTATATAGACCTAGGCGAATTTTCAGAACTCTCTTGTCATGGTAAACATTATTTTCTCATTCATAATCAAACTACAAGAATATATGTAACAGTTTCAAAACGTTTCTTTCATTAATATATTCTGTATTAGAGAAGGAAAGTTTTCCCATTTTCTTTTAACTTTTTAAAAAATATACATCACCGAGTGCTTGTTAAGGAACATCTCTTCAATTTGGCTGGAAAACTGTAGCCAGTTTATTTCTGCAACAGCAGAGGTTCTTAACTTGGTTTTCACTGGCAGGTTTTGGAATGTCTGTGAACCCCTCAATTGTATGCAAAATTTTCTATATGTGGGAATTTTTCTAGTAAAAGAGTCTGCAGTTTTCAGAGTTTAAAACTATAAGAGATTATGTTTCAAGGCATTAAAAATATCTTCTAAAATGATATCTAAGAGTTGGATTTCTTAAGAAGACTCCAAAATGCCCTGTTTTTGTCATGATCTACACTAAGGCAAGAGCTACACTAACAAATGGAAGTAATAAGCAGAAGTAATTATTTGCATAATTCAAAACAAAGAAAAAATTATTCACCAGAATTATCTGAACAAGGTAAGCATTAATACGGGTTGCTTTGAATTAGATAATTGCCCTAGTCATCCATTTACAGCATCTATGATTAAAGGTAATTTTAAAGATAAAATAAAAATTCCTTTTCCTATAAAGCACTTATGGCTGCATTTAATTTTTGAGATTTGTTTTTCAAATCTTCTTTTTTTGCTTTCACCTGTATATTTTCAAGTAACTTATTTTCACGTAAAATATTAATGTCAGAAAATCTGAGCTCCTTAAGTAGACAGAGCTATAATACATCAAACTTATTTCACTTTTACTCTTTCTGGCAAATGAAAAAAAAACAAAACAAAAGCAATTGAGAAAGGAGAACAGTTATTCAGACCAATTCCTTTAAGAAAAATATTCAGAAACATCCTGAGTTTTAAGAGGATGACTTAAAGATTGACTTAAACTTTCTCTCTCCAAAAATGTCCCTATTATGAAATCTTCACTTCTTTAACAGTCTGTATTTATTGTTAGGAAGTCATATCAGAGCTCTTCATCCAAGGTCTTCTTGAACCCTTGCACCCCATAAGGCGTGACAACTGTCACCCCATTTTACAGAAGAGTAAACAAGCATCATCTACTTGTTCACACTCACATCACTAATAATTGAGAAGCAAAACCAGGACTCCAGAGATCAAGCTTCTGCATTTCTCTCTGAATTCTAAAGCCACTTCACCTTACAATGCACAAGTAAAGAATTCTGCAGGTAATCTAAGTGAGAAAATTATATTCTCCATGCAAATTGGATTTTCAATTTGTGTCACTTACAAATTGTCTCAATATTCTTGGGGTTTCTAACAATCATTCCAACGGTGAAACATTTTAGAAACTTCATTCTAAAACTCATTTTGCTAACCAGTAAAATTTAAGGCATTAAATAAAAGAAGGATTTTTTTCACATTTGAATCATATTTGATGTACTTTATATGAAGACATTTACATTTTCTAAAGTTTTTTATTGCTTCTGAGAGAATACAACATGGATAAAGTACTAACAAAGTGTTTGAGCAAATTCTAAACACCACAGAACCCAGTGCCTAAGGCGGCCTGTCTTCAACTCAGAAATGAAGGATAGCCTAAGAACTGCAGAAACTGCCTATTACAAAGAAAGGAATCAAATTTATGTCAGAACTATGTTTTCTAAACTGTGTTTTCTGAGGAATATTACTACTCAGAAAACTATTTTTAGTCTATTAGCCTATTATCTTTTTTTTTTTTTTTTAACATTTTCTTTACTTTATTGTGTTGGTTTTGCCATACAATGACATGAAACCGCCATGGGTTTACATATGCTCCCCATCCAGAACCCCCCTCCCACCTCCCTCCCGATTCCCTCCCCCTGGGACAACTCAGTGCACCAGCCCCAAGCATCAACCCTGGGCTGGCGATTGATTTCACATATGGTAATTAGCATGTTTCAATGCCATTCTCCCATATCATCCCACCCTTGCCCTCTTCCACAGAGTCCACGAGTCTGTTCTATACATCTGCGTTCCTTTTGCTGTCTCAGGAGAGAGAAGAATGGGGAGTATGGGATTAGCAGATGCAAACTATTACATAAAGGATGGATAAACAAAAAGGTCCTACTCTATATCAAAGTGAACTATCTTCAGTATCCTGTAATAAACCATAATGGAAAAGAATATGTAAAAGAATACACATAAGTATATATATATATATATGAGTCACTTTACTGTACAGCAGAAAATAAACCCAACATTGTAAATCAATTATAGTTCAATAAAATATTTTAAACTGTAGGTCTACCATACGACCCACCAATTCTACTACTGGGTACTCACCCAAAGAAAATGAAATCACTAGCCTAAAAATACATATGTAGTGTTCATCGCAGCATTGTGTATAATAGTCAAGAAGGTATGGAAGCAGCTTAAGTTTCCATCAATAGATGAATGGATAAAGAACATGTCACACACACACACACACACACAACAAGTTATCAGCCATAAAAATATCTTATGATTTGCAACAGCATGGGGGACCTTGAGGGTATCATGCTACAATCAGACAGAGAAGGCCCAATACCGCATGGTTTATACGTGGAATCTAAGAAACAAAACGAAACTTCAACTCATCGATACAGAAAAAAGATCAGTGGTTACCACAGGGAAGAAAGGTTGGAGGTCAGGGTGTAAAGTTGAAAAAGGAGCTAAATAAGTACAAATGTCCAGTTATAAAATAAATAGTTCATGGGGATATAAAGTACAGCATGGGGAATATGGTCAATAACATTCTAGGTGTGGCCAGGCGGCTCGGACCGAGCAGGGTTTTCCTTGCCAGAGAATCGTGTAGAGTACACTGCCAGTCTCTTGTCTTCTCTTCACCATGGCTTCTTCTGATATCCAGGTGAAGGAACTGGAGAAGCGTGCCTCAGGCCAGGCTTTTGAGCTGATTCTCAGCCCTCGATCAAAAGAATCTGTCCCAGAATTTCCCCTCTCCCCTCCTAAGAAGAAGGACCTTTCCCTGGAGGAAATTCAGAAGAAATTAGAAGCTGCAGAAGAAAGACCCAAGTCCCATGAAGCTGAGGTCTTGAAGCAGCTTGCTGAGAAACGGGAGCACGAGAAAGAAGTGCTTCAGAAAGCGATAGAGGAGAACAACAACTTCAGTCAAATGGCGGAAGAGAAGCTGACCCACAAGATGGAAGCCAACAAAGAGAACCGAGAGGCGCAAATGGCTGCCAAGCTGGAGCGTTTGCGAGAGAAGGACAAGCACATTGAAGAAGTGCAGAAGAATAAAGAATCCAAAGATCCTGCTGATGAGACTGAAGCCGACTAATTTGTTCTGAGAACTGACTTTCTCCCCCTCCCCTTCCTAAATATCCAAAGACTGTACTGGCCAGTGTCATTTTACTTTTGCCCTCCTGACAAATATTCTAGAAGCTGATGTAGGACTGTATAGGTAGATCCAGACGGTATGATGTTGTTTTAGGGGCTAAAGGGGAGAAACGAAAAGTGTTTTACTCTTTTTCTAAAGTGTTGAAGTCTTTCTAATGTAGCTATTTTTCTTGTTGCATCTTTTCTACTTCAGTACACCTGGTGTGCTGGGTTAATGGCTAGTACTGTATTGGCTCCGTGAAAACGTGTCTGTGAAAAGAGTATGTAGTGGCTTCTTTCAAATTGTTAGATGCTGAGTATCTGTTCACTTTTAAATCCTGATTCTGTCCCAATCTTACAGACGCTACTGTACTTGAATGGTTAATAAAACTGCACAGTGCTGTTGGTGGTAGTGAAAAAAAAAAACCAAACATTCTATTAACTTTGTATGGTTTCAGATGGTTGCTAGACTTACTGTAGTGATCATTCTGCAACATATACAAGTGTTGAATCTCCATATTGTGTATGTGAAACTAATATACTGTATGTCAAGCATACCTCAAAATATATTATTTAGATAGGCTCAAGTTTCTAGAATTTCTGAGGCTCAGGTAACAAAGGAAAGATACAACATCACTTATATAATATTCTGTCTAGAGAAACATCACTTGAATGTACTATGAAGAAATATTACATAAACCCAAACTGAGTAATACTCTCTAAGATAATTGACCTGTAGTCCTCAAAAGATGTATGTGCCATAAAAGATAATGGAAAGCTCAAGAGCAAATTTCAGTTTAAGGGAGCCCAAAGAGGCATGACAATATGTGATCTTGGATTGGATTCTGAACTGGAGGAAAAGGTTCTATAAACAATATGATTGGGACAACTTGCAAAATTAAAATAAGAGCTATAGATCAGATAAAATATCAATGTTAAATGTCTTGAATTTTGATAGTATAGTGATTACATGAGAATATTCTTGTTCTTGGGAAACAAAGACATTCAGGAAATGGCATGATGTACTGAATTTATTCTCAAATAATTCAGAAATAAATTATATGTTATATAATACATGTGCATATCACATATTAGAGAAGATGATAAAAATACAGAAAAATGCTAAAAACTGGTTAGTTTGTGTTATTTAATTTTTATTGGAGTACAGTTGCTTTATACTATACTTTCCCTCTATACATTAGAAGTTGTGTTAGCTTCTACTGTACAGCAAAATGAATCAGCTGGGAACATTCTGTGTTAATCTTGTAGCTTCTCAGTAAATTTGAAATGATTTCAAAATAAAGTTTCTTTTAAAAACCACAGCAGTTATCTCTGAAGGCAGTAGATATTTCAACCTTTAGTCTTTGAGTAGCATCAGGTATCATTATTGTAAGTGAGTGAATGGAGGCCATAAAATATGGAGCTGCAAAATTTTTCATTTCATTTGTCCTGTTCTTAGTTGAGCAGATACTAACTTCATTATATTATGTAAATGAAATGCAGTTTATCAAATATTCAAGTAGTAAAGGAAGCTCTACTGCTCCTTTTTAAAAATCAAAGCTTACCAATCACTTTAAATGTACTATTAATCATTTTCTAATGAACTTCCCCTAAAGTTGGCTACTTTAGGAGCTAATATTAATATAAGTCATATCCCTTATATTAATTCCCTGAACAAAGCCCTGTCTGTATTCCTTGGACAAGGCTCTTTAGAGTCCACAAACATCAAGTGGGATTTCCTTATCATATATTTCTACAAATATTAATTTGAAATGTAAACTAGGTATTTAAAATTCAGCTCAGATAGAAGACAGCAAGCAACAAAAGAACTCCATTTTAGTGCCCACTGAGCTTCCAGTCCCTGGAGACATGTTTTGCTTCTTTATACTTGTAGCAATATTTACTAGTATTACTAGACTGGAACATATTCTTTTCACTCAGGTTTAACACAAAATAAATCTACACCTAATTTCCCAGGCAATTTAACATCCATGCTAGAACTCTTTGGGCAAAACACTCTGAGTAGGTATGTGCAGCAACTGAAAAAATAGATTCTGTTCTATATTGCCTCTTATAAATTTTACCCTTAAGTCTGTCAGAGAAACACTTCTGCAAAATAACTCAAAGCTGGAAATTTTACATGAACAATTTCCTGACTAATCATTTTTAAGTACAAGGTTTTAAACAGACAAATATGACAGAATACCTCTCAAACATTATGTAAATAAAAAATGAATTTCACAGAATATTATGCCCTAGACTTGGTCTAAATTTTCTGGATCACATGATACTTTGTGTATGTGTTTTTTTGTTGTTGTTTAGTTTTGCTTTGTGTGTGTGTGTCTGTTAATCAGTCAACTATGCAATATATTTCATGAGCATTTAGGAATAAAAAGTAAATCCTACATTATTAACATAATTATACTGATGATTACTAAATAAAAACTATTTGAATAATTAACTATTCAAGTGCAGGAAATAACTGCTAAGAATAACTTTGGTACCTACCTCAGAAACTAAATTTATGGCAGACAATCTCAAATTAGGTAAATTAGAAAGGATTTATTCACAGTTTAATGTGAAAAAATTTAAACTTACATGGAGCTAAAGAGAAAAAATAGAATGAATGACAGAGTACCTGTCACCCCAGTTTCAAAAATGATCAGATTTCTTCCTATCCATACCTTCCCACTCACTGAATTATTCTGAATCAAATCCATACTTCATGTATTTTGTCTACAAATACTTGGCAGTCTTTAAAATATAAGGGCTCTTTTTAACTTCTCAATCACAATATAATTAGCATTCCAAAATAATTAAATAACATTTAATATCATTAACTATTAGAAGGAAAAAAATTTAAGAACAAAATACCTACTAAATTGGCAATTTAAAAAATATATGTTACTGCTATGTGAGGGACTATTCTAAGTATCAGGCTTCCCAGGTGGCGCTAGTGGTAAAGAACCCGCCTGCCTATGCAGGAGATGTAAGAGACACAGGTTTGATCCCTGCGTTGGTAAGATCCCCTGGAGGAGGAAATGGCAACCCCCTCCAGTATTCTTGCCTGGATAATCCCAGGGACAGCAGAACCTAGTGGGCTACAGTCCATAGGGTCGCAGAGTCAGACACAACTGACTTAGATACAATCTAAGTATACAATCCCAATGTAAAAGGGATGATTGCCCACAAGTCTTAAGGCTTTTGGATATATGTATAGACAGAAAATAAAAATGCTACAATAGAGGCAAGAATGTATTGTGCCTTTGGAGGGCAGAAAAAGGATATCAAACCCACCAAGAGAATGACAGTTAAAAGACAGAGGGAAATTTAAATAAGTTACACCTAGTGTGAAGAGGTGACTCAGATGGAGTGCCATGATGGAGGTGCCTCATGCCAGCTGTGAGAGCTAACTTTGAATATCTCTACCCAGCTGCGTATTCTGGGCCATCCAACTGGTAACTTGGTCCTGGCGGGAGTATTTATATCACAGCTATCGGTAATCACCAGTACTCACTTTCCCCTCAGAGAGTTGGTTGTTAAAAATTTTATAAGCATGGTGTGGGCTTCCCCTGTGGCTCCATAGTCAAGAACTCACCTGCCAATGCAGGAGACTAGGTTCCATCCCTGGGTTGGGAAGATCCCCTGGAGAAGGAAACAGGAGCCCACTCCAGTATTCCTGCCTGGGAAATCCCATGGACGGAGGAGACTGACAGGCTACAGTCCACAGGGCCACAAAGGACCTGGATACGACTTAGCGGTTAAACAGCATAAACACGGTAACAGACATGAAAGGGTTTGCTAGGGAGAATGGCAACCTCTGCCAAGTCTTAGAGGTGAGAAAGGCCAGAAAGGGGTTGGTTCATCAATAACATCAAGCAGATCTGGTGAGACCCCGTTATCAGTATGTGAGTCATCCTTCCCTCAGATAGCTCAGTGGCTCATTCCCTTATCCACTTCACATCTTTGCTTAAGTATCATTTTCTCACTGAGGACCATGCTGACCACCTGACTTAAATGATAAATGCCTGAGAAGAGGTGACTGAGAGGGAAAAGTAGAAAACACTGAACTCTCCTCTTCCCACAGACACAGCAAAATTACAACCACTTACAAAGTAACTGTCTATGAGAATGACCTGAAGGCCAGCAGAAAAGGTTTCCCAGAACTAAAGGTATCAAGAAGGAACCACAACAAGATGGGTAGGAAGGGTGACGATGGAACACAGCCAGGATACACACATCTGGGATGGTGATGCACAAATGGGAGAGCTATCACAACCGTGGGGTCCTCTCCAAGGAACAAGGGGTCCAAACCCCACACTGGTCTTCCCGGGCAAGGGGTTCTGCAATGGGAAGAACACGCCCCAGAATGTCTGGCTCTGAAAAGACAGTGGAGCTTGTGTTTGAGAAAGCCAGACAGCTGTAGGAAACAGAGACTCTGCTCTTAATGATGAAAGAGAGAAAGGAACAAATGTGAGAAATACTGTGGAAGGAGAGTCCATAAAATTTGGTATCAAACTATGAAGGGAGAGCTATGTCAAGAGGTTGGGTGAAGGTCACAGAGCTTGTCCTTAACTTTTAAACCTAGATGACTAGGGAAATGAAGGTATTCTGAACACAGTACCTGGTTTGAAGGAAAAATAATACATTTGAGAGAGAGAAAGAAAAATGTTAGTCAAGACTATTTTGTCATAGTATTTGTCTGTAAGTAGAGTCAGCTCTGTTCTTATGGGAGACCCAGAAATCCATGGTCCACTCTCTGAATCTTGAAATGAATTATAAAAACTACAAATATAAAATATCTCATCAATCACTCAAAATTATTTCCCCTTTCCACAAACATAAAGTCTTGCTGCTTTAAATAAAATCATTTGGCTAAGCAGCTATTTTAAGGATATTTAGACATTGCTAGAAGGAGAAATTGTCAGACTTATATTCCAATTCTTAATGACTCACTCTACTTTAACAAATGGAAAATTAATGAAATTTGTTGTGGCTGGTGACAGAATAATGTATCCCATTTTCTTTTGAATAAAAATACCAGCTAAAGTAGAAATTAGTAAAAAATAAATATTGTCCATTATAGTCTTACACTAGACAGCTGGCTTATCCTCAGAGCTTTAGGTGTATGTAGCAACAAAGAGCATATGTTACCACATAGTTACTATATAGATGTGGATGTAAGAATTTGACAAATACAAAGTATCAATTGCTTATAGTAGCAAAGGGAAAAGCTAAAACCGGTTATTTTCTATGACTTCAAATTCTGATTATTCTGGGGTAGGTTTAAACATATCTTTTATTTACCCCCATATATTGAGAAAAATACATTATATTAAAATTTCATAATTTTTAAATTCAAAAGTTAACATCAGGCACATGTTTACCATTCTCTCATTCTCAACTATTTGTGTTTAGTAACACCAATTCGAAAGTCTTAAAGTAAAAAGAAAAATCTATTTCTCCAGGATGGCAAATCCATGTTCCTAAAGGGAAAAAAGTACATATGGATGGGGGTGGTAGAAAACCTGTATTCTTCTTAAGGAATGTTTGTGGAAAATGTTCCTTACAAACCAACATGTTTCCCCATATGGGGAGCAGATTTGCAGCAAAGATGTTGCCAAGTAGACAGTGAGAAAGGCAGTCAGTCATCTGGGTAGCAGGCAACTGTCATCCATTAATGCTGACAGCATCACTCAGCTCAAACATTCAGCAATATTCTAGAAAACAGAAGGGCAGCCATTACACCTTACAGGATAAACCCTTAATATCCACAGATTTGGGCTGTGGGATAGGTTTAGAAAAGCTATATCCACTTAGAGGGAAAAGAGGGTGATAGATAGGTCCATCTGCTCTGAAATCACTTCAATTAACAACGGAAAACTAGAGTTTTCAGCCAAGATGAAACCACAAGTATTTTTATGCTAAGTGAGCCTCTAGCATCTAAATGATGGGGATTGGTGAAGGATACATATCTTGTATATCTCAGAAGAGTATGACTAAAGAGAAAATAGGAAAAAAAAAAAAAGGCAGCAATATACTTTTCTCCCAGGTACTATTGCCTTACATTATACCTACATTGGGTAGGAAAAGGTGACAACAATAAAATGAAGTTCCTAAGCACTGAGAACTCCTTAGGATGTCCATTTTGTCTGACTGGTCACTGTTGCATGTAACTGTAGTAGAGTTTACTGAAAAGGCAATATATCATAGGATCAGAAGGACTTTGGTTTGAACCCCAGCTTCTGGCTGACTAGCTGTTTGTGCAAGTAACTTAAACCTCACTGAGTCTCAGTTTTTCCACATATAGAATGGAGCCAATAATGACTGATATAAGTATGAAATATAATAACATATGTAAGAGTATTTTGCACAGTATCTTGGAGGGCAGTATATCAGTCTTATTTACCTTGAAACGCCTCATCATCAAACAATATTACAATATTGCAATTTTGCTAAGAGAGACTAGACAAATTAAAGAGAGTTAAATTAAAGTGCATGTACCTGCCTAGCTAGCTCAGTCAGTAGAGCATGGCACCCTTAAAGTGCAGGCTGTTTAAGTTAAAAATATCACAGTGTGTATGACTCAGGGAACTCAAACCGGGGCTCTGGAACAACCTAGAGGGGGTGGGAAAGGGTGGGAAGTGGGAGGGAGGTTTGAGAGGGAGGGGACATATGTACATTTATGGCTAATTCATCCTGATGTATAGCAGGAATCAAACCAATATTGTAAAGCAATTATCCTTCAATTAAAAATAAACAGAAAAAAATCTTACAGCATAATGTACTGTAGTTGCATATAAGCAAACTGGTTTAACTGTCTTAATAATTTATCTTACATTTCCTCATGTGGAATGTGGGGATCACTGCTACTTCAGATGACTTTAGTCAGTACAATAATAAACATGTAAAATATATACTTTATTTTGTGTATTATTTATTTAATTAGTATTGAACTTATTTTCCTAGATGTATAGATCCATACTATCAATGACATTTTTGTTCAGAAAAAGGGTGAAGTAGGGAATTAACTCATGAGTTTGTAAACACCAATTTCCTCTTGGAGAAAGAAGGGGTCTTTCCCCGTCCTTAGGGTACCACTGATCTGCTTTCTGTCACTATAGATTAGTTGGCACTTTCTAGATTTTATATAAATGGAAGGAAAGAGTATTTACTCTTTTTATCTGGCTTATTTCACTCATCATAACTACTTTTATGTCCCTCTATGTTGTTGAATGTTGAGTGCCAATACTTCATTGTTTTTGTTGCTCAAAAGTACATGATTTATTTACACATTCATCTGTTGACACACATTTGGGTTGTTTTGAGTTTGAAGATATCATAATAAAGCTGTCATGAACGTATGTGGACTAGCCTATGTATAGATATAAGCTTTTAGGTTTCATAGAAATAACTTGGAATGTAATAGATGAATGAGGTGGCAGGTAAATTTTTTAAGGAACTGTCAAACTGTCTTCAGAAGTAATTGTTCCATTTTCATCACTACCATCCCAGCAGTATATGAAATTTCTACTTGTTCCACATCCTCTCCAACATCTTCTAAATTTTAGATATTCCAAAGTACACTGTGGTTTTAATTTGCGTTACCCTAGTGACAAACTAGGGAACAAACTTCCATGTGCTTATTTGTGCTCAGTTTCTCTTTATTGATCAAATGTCTGTCTAAATCATTTACCTGTTTAAAAATTAGGCTGTTTCCTAATTATTGAGATTTGAGATTTCTTCATATAGTCTGGGGGGCTTCCCAGGTGGTGCTAGTGGTAAAGAACCCACCTGCCAACACAGGAGGTATAAGAGACACGGGTTTGATGCCTGGGTTGGGAAGATCTCCTGGAAGAAAACACAGCAACCCACTCCAGTATTCTTGCCTGGAAAACCCCTTGGATAGAGGAACCTGGCAGGCTACAGTCTCCAGGGTCTCAAAGAGTCGGACCTGAATGAAACGACTTAGCATGCACACACAGATCAATCTGAGAGAACAATATGGAGTCTCATAATGTATGAAAATGATGTAACAGATACAGTATATCTCAACATTACTCTTGGAAATGTTTTATAGTATTCACTGTATCGGTTTTACACATCTTTTTTCAAATGTATCTCTAATTACTTCATAATTTTAAGCTGTTATAAATGGTATTTTTTTCAATGTTTAAGTATTTGTTATGTGATTAAGTTTTGTGATTAAATTATAGATATCTATCTGATTATTTATTGACATACTTGAACATGACCCTGGGAAGAAGTGGTGAACCTGAAGCCCCTTAAATATTATTTGAAATGTCCTAAAAAGCTTTTATTGTACTGGCCCTAATGCCTGGATAATGGGGGGAGACAGTTATCACATAGCATGGTTTCTGAATGATTTCCCACTCCCATTTCATTGTATGAATGAGGAATGAGAACAATGTGAAGCTAATATGTCTGGAAATACTTGTTTCATGTGGATATACTCTCAATCAAAATACATTACTAAATGTCACATTCAAAGATAATTTTTGGCAAGAATATCCAGAGGGCTTTAAAACTGATTTTTAGTCATAATAAGAGATTAGTGTAATGACAATGAATCTACCTAATTAAAATCATTGTTGCCTGTCTAAAGTATGATTGATAATAAGTCATTTTCTTCTACACTGTATGAAGGAAAAATTAAGAAGCAATAATTTAGACTCAGAAAGAATAAAAATGACAGACACAAAATACTAGCTGAGTTCATTAACAAGGAAATTAGCTTCAAATGAAATATTTAATATCTGTTTTTGAAGAGATTTTCAAATTTACATTATACTTTCTTATCTAATGGCAGCTGAAGGAAATTATCTGTCTGAATGACCTGTTGGAGAATAACAGTGAGGGACTGAATTGTTTTGTAAGAGCTCAATTTCCACCACTTATATTTAAGACAACAAGGATGAAGAAAACATTTTATGGAAAATTACTAAAACTCTATGATGTTTCCCCAATCATTTCCAGAAATCTTGGGTTGGTGATCAGTTACTGATAATTATAAAATCTAAATCAATTACTAATGACATATCTGTGTCCATAGCACACACTAAAGTACTTACAAGATTATCAAGTAAATTTAAACAACAAAATTATTTTCTAGAACTAATTTTATATTCCAGGTGAAGCTATTCTTTGGAGAAGTCCAGAGAGCATGTGTTCAAATTGTGTTGATGTAATTAAATTCATTTGTGTGTGTGTGTGTGTGTGCGCGCGCGCGCATGTGCATGCATAGACTAGGCCAAAGGTGTCCCCATACTGCTCTCTGTAATTTAAGATGTGTGTGTGAGGAGGGAGTTGTGTATATGTGGGGTGGGGGGAATCGGGTGTGTAATTATATTTTGTATGTAATAAAGCTTCTTTAAAACCAAGATATGATTACCATAAATCTTCTGATGGGTTCCTTGATATTGAAGCTCAATAAAGTATTGTATCCTGGACATATTTATGTTAAGATATGAGAGAATATGTTCACATCATGACTCTAAGCACCTAGAGAACAACAGGTTGCTCCGTTGTGTCTGATTCCTTGTAACCCCATGGACTGTAGCCTGCCAGGCTCCTGTGTCCATGGGATTCTCCAGGCAAGAATACTGGAAGGGGTTCCCTTTTCTAGGGGATCTTCCCAATCCTGAGATCGAACCCAGTCTCCCACATTGTAGGCAGATCCCTTACCATTTAAGGCACCAAGGAAGCCCAAGAATACTGGAGTGGGTAGCCTATCCCTTCTCCAGGGGATCCTTCTGACCCAGGAATCAAACCGGGGTCTTCTGCATTGTAGGTGGATTCTTTACCAGTCGAGCTACCAGGGAAGCCCTAAAGGACTGCTGGCAGCCTCCAGAAGCTAGCAGATTCTTCTTGAGAGCTTTCAAAGGACATAAGTCCATGGTGATGCTGATTTGAATCTCCAGAATTCTTTTAAAAAATAGCCTATTTTGTCTTAAGACACTCAATTTGTGGTGATTATCATGGCCAGCCTAGAAACCAATACTGAGAAATTATCATAGAGTATGGAATGGGTGAGAAGTGAGCAAGACTGGACACAATGACCAATTAGAAGGACCTACAGTAACCCAGGTGACAGAGCATTAATCAGAACTAATCAGCACAGTGGCTATAATCAGAAGAGTGGCAGTGAGAATGGCAAGACAAAGGTGATGTTGAGAATTATTTAGAAGGTAGAATCAATAGGATTAGTTGCCCATGATCAGGATATTTAAGAAAGAAGAGAGTCAGGGATAGTTTCCAAATGTCTGGTTTGAGAAACACTTACTGGAATAGGATCGCTTGAAAGGAAGAGACTTGGATGGTGGTAGAGAGAAAATAAATTCAGTTTTGTCTCGGTGCCATCTAAAGTAAATAAGAGATGTCTAAGTAGATGTGCCTATAGACATGTCTAACTCCAAGTCTACTGTAGATTCAGAGTTTAGGAAAAAGCTTGGGGATGAAGGTATAACAAGAATGATATGACACATTTTGATTCTCCCACAATATCATTGAGCACACTCTCTATTTTAATCTCCTGTTTATCTGTAAATCCTCAACAACGAAGAAAGCTGAGACCAGAGAACTGAGGGAACTAGTTCTTTTGAGGCCACTGTTCTTCCCAACAAGCCAAATCCAGATATCCCTACTTGTCCCATCTTATAAATGAAGGAGCGATACTAATACAGCGATTCTCACTCCTCTCAATCAGTTGTGCCAAATGAAGCTGACCCTAAGTACTGATAGCTTTTTAGATTTGGACCTTTTGGCTGCAAATACAGGACAACAGGGAAAAAATCCCACTAGACATTCTGTTACATTTTTCATAGATAATCCATTATAATCCTCAAAAAGAGTAATTTTCACTAGATTTTCACATGTTAACCATAATCCTTACCATACAAAAGACAAAGAAGAAAAAGAAAACCCTTAAAGTCTCAGGTGCAGGAAATCGAGAGGAGAGGAGTCCTATGATTAGAGGAATGAGCTGGATCTTTGGCAGAAGAGCTTATGAGGGGCAGGTGAAGGAGTCCTTCTATGACCCGATCAAGACCGCAGCTGGGATGCAGCCCGATATAAGTCCTGGAATATTTCTTCACACAAAACATTAGTTTTAGATAAAACTCTGTGTGTTGTTCCAGGTAAGCCTCAAAACAGGTTTTCCTTGAGAGAAACAGAAACCCAAGCCTTGCAACTGAAAAATCTAAATTCTTTCTATTCTGTCTTCATGGAACAGGGATAGGATCAAGGAAGGACAGTATTCGGGGAAGATATAAAAGAGGCTTGAATGGTATCTATAATATTTCATTTCTAAATAAACAAACAATAATCAGATTCAGATACTGCAAAATATTAAAACACTGTGTTCCAAGATTTGTTATAATTTGTGTTGTTATTTTATTAATTTTTTAAAAAGCAGATTAAGAAATGCTAGTTAACTTGTCCCAGATCATAGTCCATGAAAGGAGAAACTATGGAAATACAGACTTCTAATACTAATGTCTGTTAAACTGGCTTGGTTTGTTCATTTTTTAAATTTAATTGTACTATAATTACTTTACGATATTGTGTTGGCTTCTGCCATATATCAACATGAATCAGCCACAGGTATACATACGCCCCCTCCCTCCTGAACCCACCTCCCATCTTCCACCCCATCCCATCCCTCTAAGTTTTCACAGAGCACTGGGCTGAGCTCCCTGTGTCACACAGCAAATTCCCACTGGCTATCTATTTTACATATGATAATGTATATGTTTCCATGCTATTCCCTCAATTTGTCCCACCCTCTCCTTCCCTCACTGTGTCCACAAGTTTGTTCTCTATAAAACAAAACCCTCAGAATGGGAGAAAATAATTGCAAATGAAAAAACAGACAAAGATTGATTTCCAAATATACAAGCAGCTCATGCATCTCAATACCAAAAAAATTAACTACCAAATCAAAAAAAAAAAAGTAGGCAGAATACCTAAACAGACATTTCTCCAAAGAATACATAACAGATGGCCAACAAACACAGGAAAAGATGGTCAACATTGCTCATGATTAGAGAAATGCAAATCAAAACTGCAATGAGGTATCACCTCACCCCCCTCAGAATGGCCATCATTAAAAAATCTACAAACCATAAATGCTGGAGGTGATGGGGAGAAAGGGTTCATTCTCTTTTGTCTTAACAAGGAAGGGCCCAGCCTGTGGCCTAGGAGTTCAGAATGATAGAAGATAGTTGGGATAGTTCCTGGAGGGAGGAGCCTTGCTGACAGAGGTCTGCTATCAAATATCACCTCTTAACCAAGTGGCCCATGGCTGCATTTGGCAGCCAAGGGTCTGTTGCAGTTGGAGAGGCCAAATCTCAAGAGAATTGGAAGCTGTGACCTAATGAAACTTAGGCATCGTCTACTTCAGCTGGCTCAGTTTACAAATTCAGACCCCTAGAGATTAACTGGCTTGCTCAGTTAAGTGGATGATTCAAGATCTAATGCTTATGCCAATTCTACCAAGTGCTCTACACTTGAGTCAAGAAGTAGCAGAACATTCTTGGGAATAGCAATGCTGATGATAAATAAAAATAACGATGATGGTGGTGATGGTGATGATAGCTAACATTTTTGAGCCCTAATCTAAATTCTAAGTACTCACTTTAAAGCTTTAGAAATATCCACTTGATTATTCCTGGCAACAACCCGCAAAATTAGGCATAATCATCATCTCCATGTAAGATCGAAGGAGAACCTCTCAGGGACTCAAAATCTATAAAGGACAGAGTGGATCCCAACCAAGGCAGTCTGACCTTTGAGCTGGAACTCATAAGCGTATGCTGTGCTGAAGACTCAAGTGTTAGGGGAAGGGGTAGGTGAGGGGAGTGACGAAGTGGGAGCTCAATCTTTTCTCTCTGAGGTTCAACTAGGGCTTATACAATTCCCATTACTACAGATGCAAAGTGTGTATTTGGCTTAGAATTTGACATCACCTGATGCCAGTGTGAATTCCAGATGATTTTAAGGCAGGTAGAGATCTTAAAGCAATGATATGTCAGAGTGTAGAGGGATTGACTTATGACTAATTGGGCTACACCTGAAGTAAATTCCCCTAAACACAATTTTAGTTTTCCTGTACATAAAGAAGTATTTCTGAAAAGAGTAAAACATTTTGCCCTCTGGTGTAGAAAAACCATGATCACAGCAAAAAATAATGCTTTATCCAAGCAATACTTGAATAATTCACTTTATGTCGACCAAAAAAAAGGAAAGCAATAAGTAAACCAAATTTTTCAAGAAATGAGATTCTATTGGTGAGTGAATGTTAATAATGTTGACTACAGGAAGGCTAGATTTATCGCTACTGTTCTCCATCCAAAAAGAAATGAAGCTTGTTAATTCTAGAGAGAGAACTACCATATCATAGTGGAGTTCTGGAGTTGGGTTATTGAGGTTACATTTCAGCTCTGTCATTCAACTATACAGTGTGTGTGTTTAATCAATCTAGTATTGCTATTGCTGCTGCTGAGTCACTTCAGTCTGACTTCAGTGTCTGACTCTTTGTGACCTCTTAGACTGCAGTCCATCAGGCTTTTCTGTGAATGGGATTCTCCAGGGAAGAAGACTAGAGGGGGTTGCCATGCCCTCCTCCAGGGGATCTTCCTGACCAGGGATTGAATCCACGTCTCTTATGTCTCCTGCATTGGCAGGTGGGTTCTTCACCACTAGTGCCACCCAGGAAGACCCAATCTAGTATTTGGCACTCTTAAATTTAAAAAGAATGGTCAAGGATTAATTTCAATATTACCAATTTGTCAATATTGATCCTTGGCACATCTTCAGGAAAATAAAACAAAAATTCCTAGTACACATAAAATTTATTTGTGAGAAAATGAAAATCTGAAAAGCCACGTTACACCAACACAGAGAACACTAACCATAAAATTTGTCTTCCATGGATAAAAATCATAAGGTTTCCAAAGAAGCGTAGGTATTACTCAAAAGGATATATACACAGCTGCTCAAAAGACTTTATATCCTAAAGTTACATAACTTCTTAAGTTGTTTGCAGGGAAAAAAGTGAAACAAATCAATGTGATTTGTGAAAAGTCAGAATTTCTCACATGAAACATTGAAATTCAAAGAAAAGATCAAGAAAGAACACAGACGCACAAGGAAAACCAGGTTAGTGACTAGAACATCAAAACATTAAAATGTCAAAAAATAATCAAAACAAGGAAATAACAAGGGTAAAACTAATAGGCTTTCTTCACTGGAATCTAGTTACAGAGCTTTGAAGAGGCATATCTGACTGAGGGAAGTCACAAAATGGCAACTCACAGGTCAAACCATTTGCAGAAATGTTCTGTTTGATAGCAGAGCTATTTTTTAAGTTATAGAATCACATATCTTTTTCAGAATCCATTTTTTTTTCTGTTTTTTCTTAAAAAAAGCAGCAATGAGCTTGAGCTCAGTAATTGCTGCGCTCATTGTAGAAGGTTTTCTAGTTTGCACTGGTTTTATTAACCTTATTTTTATTCCTTTATAATATATTATCAGCATGCCATGTATAGTCAAGTGAGTTGATAAGCTCTTGTTAGCGTTAGTTGCTCAGTTGTGTCTGATTCTGTGCCAGACATGGACTCTGCCAGACACCTGAACTGTGGCCCACCAGGCTCATCTGTCCACAGAAATCTCCAGGCAAGAATAGTGGAATGGACTGCCATTTCCTACACCAAGGAATCTTCCCCACCTAGGGATCAAACCTGGGTCTCCTGCATTGTGGACAGATTCTCTACCATCTAAATCACCAGGGCTGGGACGAAGTGAAAGTGTTGATTGCATCCGACTCTTTCCGACCCCATGGACTGTAGCCCACCAGGCATCTCTGTCCATGAAATCTCCAGGCAAGAATGGTGGAGTGGTAGCTATTCCCTTCTCGAGGGGATCTTCCTGACCCAGGGATCAAACCTGGGTCTCCTGCATAGCAGGCAGATTCTTTACCACCTGGAGCACCAGGGAAGCACCTGGTAGATAAGCCCTTATCCACCATTGAACTAATTTAAGTCATGAAAGTGATCAACTGCAGAAAGGATTGCAAGACTGAACATCATTAGGGAGCTTCATTTGTTCACTCACTCATTCATTCATTCAACAAATATACGTTGAGTTGAAAAGTGTCACATACTGAGCTCAAATAAGAATATAAGCATTTGGGATCTTTTTTCATCAAGAAAATAGGCAGTTATGGATCTGGATGTGTGCCAACAATTTGCTAATAATTGCAGGGATCTCAAAGGATGGTAATTCCAAAGAAGGAGGGGGTGGTCAACAGTATAAAAGTATGGCTGAGCAGTGAAGTATGACTGAGTAAAGGAAGAGAGAAAAGAAAAATCATTCTAAGATATAAGTAGAACATTCCTGACATTTAAGAGGACATAGGTAGAGAAGGCAGATAAAGCCAGGTTGAGTGGTGAGAAAATAAGAGTAAAGGGCATAAGAAAGAGCTGAGGATAGGTTAGAGGGTAGGTATAATGGGAAATGATGGAGTGGGGTACTTGAGATGGCCAGTGAAGAGGACTGAATATGTGCAGAGAGAGACTTGACACCAGACAGTTCACAAGAACAATCACATGCTAGAATGAATTCCATCTAGATGGAATCAGTCAGCTCAGTCTCTCAGTTGTGTCTGACTCTTTGCGACCCCATAGACTGCAGCACACCAGACTTCCCTGTACATCACCAACTCCCAGAGCTTACTCAAACTCATCTCCATCAAGTCAGAGATGCCATCCAGCCATCTCATCCTCTGTAGTCCCCTTCTTCTCCTGCCTTCAATCTTTCCCAGCATCAGGGTCTTTTCAAATGAGTCAATTTTTTTGCATCAGGTGGCCAAAGTATTGGAGTTTCAGCTTCAACATCAGTTCTTCCAATGAATATTCAGGACTGATCTCCTTTAGGATGGACTGGTTGGATCTCCTTGCAGTCCAAGGGACTCTCAAGAGTTTTCTCCAACACCACAGTTCAAAAGCATCAATTGTTCAGCACTCATCTTTCTTTATGGTCCAACTCTCACAGCCATACATGATTTCTGGAAAAACCATAGCTTTGACTAGATGGACCTTGTTGGCAAAGTAATGTCTCTGCTTTTTGATATGCTGTCTAGATTGGTCATAGCTTTTCTTCTAAGGAACAAGTGTCTTTTAATTTCATGGTTTCAGTCACTATCTGCAGTGATTTTGGAGCCCCCCAAATGGACTACCATTAACTTAAATTTTGGTATCAGAGCAATGGTAACTTTTCTATAAACCATATCCCCAAGTTCACTTCCTGAGACACATTCTGGAAAGGTGTTTTCACTCTAAAACTTTCTTTAGTTTGCACTAAAATTCACTGACAATAAGTTACAAGAGAAAATCTGTCAGTTATCAGTTATATTTTATTTTCTGGTGTTTCACTTGTGATCTCAATCAGAAATGATTGAAATGTTTCTACTTCCTTGCCTCTGCTCGAAATGGACATTTTCCACAGAGGTATTTAATCTTGGGCTAATGAAATCAGGTAATACTATTCTTGAGAATCCTCTCTATATAATAATAATCAGAAGAAAGCAAGATTAAAGTACAAATGGTATTTTTTTTCAGTTTATACTAGGATGATGATACCTGTTGCCTTCCTTTGTATATTCACATTGAATATGGTATTTCTATCAATTTTGCCATTGGAAATATGTAATGGCAAGTACCTGTTCATCAAATAGGGGCCAAATGGTCTCAGTAAAGAAAAAGAAAATCAAATGCATTTAATTCTTAATTTTCATAAGGTAATGTGCCCTGAGTAAGATGACTCATCAGGATCTGTTTCAGCTCTGTCACTGTAACATGGTAAGAGAAAAAATAAAACCTGCTGACTGATTGTGGTTTTAAAAGTAAAAACTCCTGAATACTTTTTAGCAAAATGTTTATAATGCAATCTCTTAAACAAAGGCATAATTTTAAATGGAAGCAAACCTGACTGTTCCAAATATTTTAGGAACTGTTCTATTGCTATCTCTTTAGTATACACACCTGCACCTGGAATTTGATTCAAAAATAAATGTTTATTGGTTATGAGTTATTCAAGTGGTTTATGTACTTTGAAAAGTCTCATAGATAGATAGATAGATAGATAGATAGATAGATAATTGAGATGTACTGCTTATTGGAAAACATTGGTAGGTATTTGTCATTTTGTCATGCATTCTGTAAGATGCATGGTACAAAGTCAACTGGGTTTTTATTCAGTAGTATATAGGAAGACACTCCAAATGCTCACTGTTGAGTTTACAAGTAGAATTTCAGTGACCCTGCAGTCACACCTTTATGAGTCCAGCCTTTCAAGCCCATCCACAGTGAAAGTGAATATTCATTACTTCCCTTGTACCTCCTCCTCTACCTCCACTACCAGAGCCAGAGGTGATAACCACCACCCAGAACCCCAGAGGTGAACTGCAGAAGGCTTCATTGCCTTCTGATGTATTGTCTGTACAGTCAGGTTTAGGGATTTCAAAATTCTCAACCAGCCATCTTCCTATATAATTCCAAGTAAAACCATCATACATAATAGGCTTTGCAGAGACTTCTCCCTCTTTAAAGTCTTTATAGAGATTACAATTGAGGAGAATTGTTATCAAATCAAATGAAATAAAATAATTTATTACAGAAGTTAACCATTCAATTCCAAAGCCTACCCAAACAGATTCTAAGTTTAGCTGGAAATGAATAAAATTGGATCATCAAGGGTCTGTATCTGATGGTAGAAGAAGAACTAAATACCCATTATGCTAGAAGTTCAATATGTAAGACATTTATGCAGCATTCAAACAAAAACTTTGTAACATGTAATCTTACCCCTGTAAGGCTTTCTCTCCAAACCAATCTCCTTTTCCTAAAGTTCTAAGAAAGACTGGGTCTTCATTTGGAGAGTCTTCACGAGTGACATTAACCTAGAAAGAGAAACAATTAAAGCCTATATCCACTGAATACATACTGGATGATCAAATAAACACTAGTTAACAATGTTCACTTCATTTCTTATTTAACTTATTTGTATGAAGAGAAAAAGTACATTATCACTAGAGGGGACAAAGAATAGTATCACAAATTCCCATGCACCCAAGAAATAACCCCTGAATATTTTGTTATACTTTGAAGGTTTTGTCCAGAAATAATAAATGATTCAGAAATGTGAATTTCACTCAAATCCTCATCTTTATTCCCATTTCCATCTTTCTATGAAGCAATTACTATGACGAATTTAATGAGTGCTCCTTCAGTCTTTTATACGTGTTTATATGCATGTGTTTTTAAAATACATGAATAGCATGATACAGTATAGATCATTCTGCAACTTACACTTTTCTCTTAACGTTTTAATTTTTCATACCATGCTACTATTATGTATAAACCTAGTTCATTCATTTTAATGGTTCAGTGTCTTCTTTCATCCCATATTTATTTATCAGTTGCCTTGCAGATGTACATTTACACTGTCCCCATTTTTTGGCTTTTTTTAACATACACCTTTACATGTACATCCCATATTTCTCCAGGATATGCTTATCTCTTTGCTAAGAAGAATCCTTCATTAGGATTCATTCAAAGCCTTCATTCAAAGGCCAATTACATTTTCATAAAGACTTCCTGAAGGTCCCTACCTTTCTATCATCCTCATGATCTATATTTCATTCAGTAAGATTTTCTTTTGTGAAGATACATAAATGAGCTATATGTCTTTATTTTACCATAATAAACAGTATGCTCATCAAAGAAATGAGTATTTCTTGGCATTCTCTATAATTTATAATAAGCACTCAATAAAAAACAGTAAATTACATGAACAGAAAAGCTTCATTACTATTATAACAAGATTTCTCTACCCATATAGGACTTGGGAAGCCAATGTATTTGTTGCATGAATGAAGTCCATAGAAAGCAAATGTATTTGTTGCATGAATGAAGACATAAATGCAGTAAATTGTACCTTTGTGTTAATTCACTCCCCTCTAAAGCTCTACAAATATTCATAATACTGGCTATGTGTCATCTAGAAAGCTTAAATAGTTAAAATTCAGCTTCCTGAAAAATATAATGAAGTAGAAAAACTAATTTCTTGAGACAATGCCAGACACTTAAATACATCTAAAAATACTATGCTTCAGGTTTTTGAATTTAGAGATTGGATGTCAAAGACCAGAATTTTTATAAGTATTAAGAAGGTCTATGCAAAGTGGAGGGAATTCAATTATTATTCTCCACTGATCCATTTGATTACTCCTCCATAACGTGTTTCAAAAACTATGGGAATGAAGTTTTTAACACTTACCACTAAGCTGTATCAGAGAGATATTCATTTGCATACGAATGAGGATTTCATGGATGTAAATGGAAATAAACTAGCCTCGTGGTTCTCAAACGTCTATATGTATGAATCTGTGTGTGTTGGAGGGGGATGGTATTGTTTAAAATAAAGGTTACTGAACTCACTTGACTCTTATTCCTGAGGTTCTGAATGAGTGGGTTTTGTAAATCTGCACTTCAAAAGATTAGGGTTTGACAAACATTGATACATTGCTTCATTTCTGAACCTCAGTTTTCTCTTGAGTGAATAATTCTAAATGCTTGCAGACACCAGTTATGAACATTTGCATCTTTAATTCTTAAAGAAAAAATTCTGAGGTAGAAAAAGTTACATTACACAACAATAGCTTTCTAACCTTGATCCATATACCTAGTCTTTTTACCTAAACTATAAAGTACTTTACGGTCCACAAAACACTAGAAGGGAACTAGTTAGGGAGCTTTAGAGATATTTAGTCTATTTGAACCACCTTGCTCCCCAAATGGGAGAGTTGTCTCATTTGGATGTGTTAGTGCTGTGTGTTACTTAAATGAGAATATCAATGAAGAGCATCCTAACTGTTAGCGGCCCCAAAAGTTGGTTCTTTTTTCCTTATTTTCCCCTTTGTTCCATTTCTCTCATTTATTTCAGAAATTCTATGCTTTTGATTGTAATTATCCCATATCTCTCCTATTGCTCTTATTGCCATGAAGTGCTTTTTAGAACAAAATCACTTTTAGTTCCAGGTAGTTAAAAGAGGTGTATATTTTATAATCCCTTTACTTATCTATATATTAATTTTTCTATAAAACATATGCAAAGTCTTATAATTTAAAATTATGGAGCATTTTAAAATTATGTATAAAATTTTAAAATTAGGAATCAAAATAGAAATTAGATATTTTAAATGGGACCCATAAATTTAAACTTAAAATCCAAAATCTTTTATTCATTGAAGAATGAATACAGAATAAAGAATAAATACAATAATATCTATGTATTCAACCAACATGTTTAACCAAAAACAACTCAAAAACAACAACAAAAAATGTTTTTGTACAGATTCAGCAGGTTTTATAAGCAAAACAATGTTTGTTGTAAAGAAATATGGAAATCAGAGACATGTGGGGGCAGACCTAGCTGGAGAATAGGGTTAAGTCAACATTTTCCTACCTGTGTGATTAATACACTATAAAAATGAGGAGTCCCCAAATCAAAGCAACTCCCTTTTCAAGTAATGTTCTGCACATATTGCTCAAAAACTGGTCCTATTATACCAAAAAAAGTGTTCCCTAATATAGAAAACAAACAAACAAAAACAAAATACTTTAAAGAGCTATATCTGATCATCTAGGGCATATATAAGGAAAGAAACTTTTTCTGAGCTTGAAGCTTGCCTGCATCCCTTGAGTCATTAGTTAAATTCAGTTGGGTAAGACCTATGACTCCCATGAGTCTGACTGACAACTGAATCTTGTGCAACACAGGAATGAATTATATATATATATACATATATAACATAAGTTTCACCAGAGATGTTTTGTGGGAGAGGGTGCTCGCACAAAATATTTCTGGTGAAACTTATGTTCATGATTCTCTTTCTGGTACTTCTAATTTAATGAGTGTCTGTGCATGTATTCACATGCACCTCATTCCATGCATAAATACCATATGTTTACTTGGTTTTAAACTCAATGTAAGTATCATGCCACATATATCCTTTAACTTATTTCTTTTGATCAGCATTCTATTTGACTTATCCAATCCATCCATGTTTAATATATGTCACTGTAGTTTATTTCCTGTTTGTATAGTATGCCATCATATGAATATAATTTATTAATTCTTATATGTGAGTTTTTTCAGATTTATGATTATGTTTTAGTTTTGTGCTATTAACATTATTCATGAATATTTTTGCATGTCTTGTGGTAGCCATGGATAAGTGTTTCATCAGGGTCACGACTTAATGAATGAAGAACAAGGTTATAAAGTACATGCATCTTCTCTTTCACTAGGTATTGACTAGTCTTGGTACAAAGAAGTCACAACAACTTATTAATGCATTTCTACCATCGGTGAATGAAAGTTCATTTTCTACTACATTGTCATCAAAACTTGTTGCTTTTATTATTCTATGGGCCATTAGTATTTTTTGTCATGTATCTGATTAGGATTTTTGCTGATTTTTCTTTGAACTGATTGTCATTTTTATTGATTCATAAGACTGTACCTTATCTTTTTATTGTGTTTATGATGCTTCACACCAAAGTTATTAATTTAAATGTGATCATATTTTACCACATCATTCCTTATTGAGTATGCTTTAGAATTCTCATTTATGAAATTTTCCCCTATCCAAACATGATAGAGATATTCTCCACATTGTCTTTTTGGGTTTTTTTTTCTATTTTTTTATTTTACATTGAGGTCTGGAATTGACTTTTCTGTACACTGTGATCTGGTTTTATGTATTGGAATCTACGTTACCAGCACTGTCCCAAATCAAGTTTCCATAGGTCATGGATCTTTATTTGAGCTCACTATTCCTATTCTGACATACTTACCTTGTTCTTAATAGAATTAAGACTACATTTGCTTCATTGGCTATTATTTTCTCCCATTCTGAAGGCTGTCTTTTCACCTTGCTTATAGTTTCCTTTGTTGTGCAAAAGCTTTTAATTTTAATTAGGTCCCATTTGTTTATTCGTGTTTTTATTTCCAATATTCTGGGAGGTGGGTCATGGAGTATCCCGCTTTGGATTATAGCCGAGAGTGTTTTGCCTATGTTATCCTCTAGGAGTTTTATAGTTTCTGGTTTTATGCTTAGATCTTTAATCCATTTTGAGTTTATCTTTGTGTATGGTGTTAGAAAGTGATCTAGTTTCATTCTTTTACAAGTGGCTGTCCAGTTTTCCCAGCACCACTTGTTAAAGAGGTTGTCTTTTCTCCATTGTATATTCTTGCCTCCTTTGTCAAAGATAAGGTGACAAACAATTAATCTCAAAAATTTACAAACAACTCCTGCAGCTCCATTCTAGAAAAATAAACAACCCAATTAAAAAGTGGGCCAAAGAACTTAACAGACATTTCTCCAAAGAAGATATAAAAATGGCTAACAAACACATGAAAAGATGCTCAACATCACTCATTATCAGAGAAATGCAAATCAAAACTACAATGCGGTACCACTTTACACCAGTCAGAATGGCTGCCATCCAAAAGTCTACAAGCAATAAATGCTGGAGAGGATGTGGAGAAAAGGGAACCCTCTTACACTGTTGGTGGGAATGCAAACTAGTACAGCCACTATGGAAAACAGTGTGGAGGTTCCTTAAAAAGCTGCAAATAGACCTGCCATATGACCCGGCAATCCCACTGCTGGGCATATACACCGAGGAAACCAGAATTGAAAGAGCCACGTGCACCCCAATGTTCATCGCTGCATTGTTTACAATAGCCAGGACATGGAAGCAACCTAGATGCCCATCAACTGACGAATGGATAAGAAAGCTGTGGTATATATACACAATGGAATATTACTCAGCATTAAAAAAAAATTCATTTGAAGCAATTCTACTCAGATGGACGAAACTGGAGCCCATTATCCAGAGTGAAGTAAGCCAGAAGCAAAAACAACAATACAGTATATTAACACATATATATGGAATTTAGAAAGACAGTAATGAGAACCCAACATGGGAGACAACAAAAGGAACGCAGATGTATAGAATAGACTTGTGGACTTTGTGGATGAGGGTAAGGGTGGGATGAGATGGGAGAAGGGCATTGAAGCATGTTAATTGTCATGTGTCTAATCAATCGCCAGCCCAGGATTGATGCTCGGGACTGGTGCAGCGAGATTTCCCAGGGGGGAGGGAGGAGGGAGGGGGGACCGGGAGGGGAAGCATATGTAAACCCATGGTGATATCATGACAATGTATGGCAAAAACAATAATAAAAAACAAAACAAAACAAAACAAAAAAGACTACATTTGCTTCATTACTTTAACCTTACAATGAATCTTGATATCTACTAAAGTAACTCTCCCCAATATATTCTTCCTTTCAAATGTTTTAGCCATTTTGGTCTTTTGCTAGTGTCTTTAAACAAAATTTGCTTCTTAAACAAACTGAATTCTTTCTGTTAGCTATATTCTTAAGTATTTGATTTTGGAAATCATTATTAATTACACATTTTAAAGATTGTATTTTTAACTGAGTTTACTGGTATTTAGTAGTTTTCAAAATGATCATAAAGTAACATTGACTTTTGCTATTCTTTTAGCAGAGAGGCCTATGAATTTAAATACATGTATGTATGTGTGTGTTTTAGTTGCTCAGTCGTATCTGACTCTTTACCACCCTATGGACTGTAGCCCACCAGGCTCCTCTGTCCATGGAGTTTTCCAGGCAAGAATAGTGGAGTGGGAAGCTGTTCCCTTCTCCAGGGGATCTTCCCAACCCAGGGATCAAACCCAGGTCTCCTGCTTTGCAGGTAGATTCTTCCCCATCTGAGTCACCAGGGAAGCCCAAATACTTGTATGTGCTCAGTTGCTTCAGTTGTGTCCAGCTCTGCATGATCCTATGGACTGCTGCCTGCCAGACTCCTCTGTCCATGGGATTCTCCAAGGCAAGAATACTTGAGTGGGTTGCCATTTCCTCCTTCCGGGGATCTTCCTGACCCCCCGGAAATCACGGCATCTCCTGCCTGTTCTGCAATGCAGGCATATTCTTTACCACTGAGCCACCTAGGAAGCCCAAATACCTGTACAGATATGCTTAACTTCTTCTATAACTGAATATAGAACAATTCTATCACCTCAAGAAATGCCTTCATGCTGTGAGTTTATGGTCACAGCCTACCCCAAGTCTTGCCCCTAGAAACCAGTGGTCTGTTTTGTATCATATGCTTTATCTTTTTGATAATGTCAGGTACATGGAATAATAAAATATTTAACCTTTTGAGACTGGCTTTTTTAAAAAATTTATAATGCCTTTGAGATTCATTTAAGTTATTACATTATATAGAAGCTCATTCTTTTTATTGCTGAGTAATGTTCCATTGAATGAATGTGCCACAATGTATTGATTCATCCACTAAAGGGCATTTCAGTTTTGAGCACAAGTGAATCAAGATTCTATAAACATTTATGCATTATTTTTGCTTGAATTTTGTTTTCATTTATCTAGAATAAATAACAAAAAGTAAAAATATTAGGTCATATGGTTATTGATTATTTAACTCTGTATAGTTTCAGAACAGTTTTACCATTTTCCATTCCCACCAGTAATTTATTAGAGATGCAGTTGTTTGGCATCCTCACCAGTACTCTGGATTGTCATCATATATATTTTTTTTAATTTTAGCTATTCTATTAATCATGCAATGGTATCTCATGGTTTTAATATGCAATCCCCTAATAATTAATGTAATTATAAGCAATTATAATTTAATTGTAATTAAAGAGACATTACTTTGCCAACAAAGGTCTTTGTAGTCAAAGCTATGGTTTCTCCAGTAATCATGTGTGGATATGAGAGTTAGACAATAACGAAGGCTGAGCATTGAAGAATTGATGATTTTGAACTATGGTGCTGGAGAAGACTCTTGAGAGTCCCTTGGACTCCAAGCAGATCAAACCAGTCAATCCTAAAGGAAATCAATTCTGAATACTCAATGGATGCTGAAGCTGAAGCTCCAATACTTTTGCCACCTGATGCGAAGAGCTGACTCATTAGAAAAGACCCTGATGCTGGGAAATATTGAAGGCAGGAGAAGAGGATGACAGAGGATGAGATGGTTGAATGGGATCACCAACTTGATGGACACCAGGAGATGGTAAAGGACTTGGGAGCCTGGCATGCTGCAGTCCAGGCAGTCACAAACAGTTGGACACAACTGAGCGACTGAACAACAATAATTAATAATGTTAAATATTTTTCACATGCATATCTGTCATCTTTATATATACTTTGTTCAAATGCCTAGTCAAGGGCCTTGTCCATTTTTCAAAAATTTGATAGTCTGGTTTTTTAAATTGACTTCTGGATGTTCTTTACATAGTCTCAATATAAGCACTTTGCCAGGTGTGTGATTTGCCAACATTTTTCAGTTTTTAGTTTACCTCTTCATTCTCACAATAAAAGTGTCTTTCACAAAGATGTTTGTAATTCTGATAATGCCAAATTTATCTTTTTTTGTTTGTTTTACGGACTGTGCTTTTGGTGTCATGGCTAGGAACTTTTGACCTAAGCCAAGCCATAAAGATTCTTCTAGAAGTTTTACAGTTGTGCATTTTATTTTTAAATCTATTATTAATTATAGCTATGAACGCTAGGTCAAGACTTACTTTTCCCACCTATGGGTAACCAATCATTCAAACACCATTTCCTGAAAAGACTGCTCTTTCTCCACTAATTGCTCTCACTATTAGTATGATGTTAGCTCTAAGTACTTTGTATATATCAATCAGTAATTTGAGGAAGCTCTCTTATATTCCTAATTTTCTGAGAGGTTTTTATTGTGCATAATGTTATGTATGTCAGATGCTTTCACTGCACCAACTGACATGACAATATGACTGTTGCTTTTTTGAGTATTAATATGATAGATAATATTGAATGATTCAGCTTTTTCAAAATTTATAGTGACATGTCTAATTGTACAGTATCCAAGAGTCAACAATAGCAGCATTCAGCAATTGGTATGTGGCTACTGCTACTACTAAGAAGCTGAATATTTTAAGTTAGTTAATTTTAATTTAGATAGCGGAACTAATGACTACTGTGTTAGGTTTTGAAGATATAAAATAGCAAAGGAAAAAGTGCTGAACAATGTTGATCTAGCTAAGCTTATATTAATGTTAATAACTTATCTGTCTACATAAAAAACAAAAGAAACTAAAATCATGCCATCTGTAACTAATTAATGTCTTACTTCTTTGTTTCCAAATGTTATATCTTTTTCTTGACTTACTTCAGTGGTTGAGATGTTTAGTTCCACACTAAACAGAAATGGGGATAATATGCATCTTTATTTTGCTCTTGATCTAAAATGAAATGCTTCTCTTGTTTCACCCTGACACACACATAAATACATAGACACACAAAATTTCTATAGGAGAATACTTTCAGTATTGAACAACAATAAACATTGTTTTAAGCCAATCTGTTTAACCAACATGCTTAAGCATTTGTTAATTCTAAGCAAAGCCATGTGGTTTTAAGTGGCATTTAATAAATTAAAATTTTTGACATATTTTTTCTAATGGTAGCATACAAGGTATATTGAATAGAATAAAAACAAAATCAAAATGCATTTCAATTATTACTCAAACTCTGAAGTTCTGTCTACAACTCTTACTCAACTTTGGTTCAACTCATTTATGTAGAGAGATTTTTTGATGTAAACCAACTGCAAGGATATATGCATAAAGTTTTATCAGAGATATTTTCCATGTTCAACTGTGAATCCTTGGGTGCTTTATAGTCTGATGGGGGTTTAAGACATATTTTCAGGCAACTGGAATGGATGGATCAAAAGTACAGAGAACTAAGAACTCAGCTTCTTCCTGAGGCATCATCAGGGACACAGACTTCACCACAGCATCCTGCCTCATTTTAGAAAACAGTTTGTATAGGTTTAATGGTAGGAAAAAATATATATCAAAGATTAATTTATAATTATTTCTCTTTGTGCAAAGTGCTTTTTGAAAAAATAAAAACTACTTAATACTTAAATAAAGGAACTTCAGTTCATTTCAGTTCAGTCACTCAGTCATGTCCAACTCTGTGACCCCATGGACTGCAGCATAGCAGGTTTCCCTGTCCATCACCAACTCCCAGAGCTTACTCAAACTGATGTCCATCCAGTTGGTGATTCTATCCAACCATCTCATTCTCTGTCTTCCTCTTTTCCTGCCTTCAATCTTTCCCAGCATTGGTGGCCAAAATACTGGAGCTTCATTTTTAGCCTCAGTCCTTCTAATGAATATTAGGATTGATTTCCTTTAAGATAGACTGATTTGATCTCCTTGCTGTCCAAGGGACTCTCAAGGGTCTTCTCCAACACCACAGTTCAAAAGCATCGATTCTTCGGTGCTCAGCTTTCTTTATAGCTCAACTCTCACATCTGAACATGACTACTGGAAAAACAATAGCTTTAACTAGACGGACCTTTGGTAGCAAAGAAATGTCTCTGTTTTTTAATACGCTGTCTAGGTTGGTCATAGCTTTTCTTCCAAGGAGTAAGCCTCTTTTAATTTCATGGCTGTAGTCACCATCTGCAGTTATTTTGGAGCCCAAGAAAACAAAGTCTCTCACTGTTTCCACTGTTTCCCCATTTATTGGCCATGAAGTGATGGGACCTGATGCCATGATCTTAAGTTTTCTGGATGTAGAGCTTTAAGACAACTTTTTCCACTCTCCTCTTTCACTTTCATCAAGAGGCTTTTTAGTTCTTCTTTTCTTTCTGCCATAAGAGTGGTGTCATCTGCATATCTGAGGTTATTGGTATTTCTGTCAGAAATCTTGATTCCAGCTTGTGTTTCACCCAGTATGGCATTTCACATAATGTACTGTGCATATAAGTTAAACAAGCAGGGTGACAATATGCAGCTTATGAACTCCTTTCCTGATTTGTAACCAGTCTGTTGTTTCATGTCCAGTTCTAACTGTTGCTTCTTGACCTGCACACAGATTTCTCAAGAGGCAGGCAGGTCAGGTGTCCATGTCTTTAAGAATTTTCCAATTTGTTGTGATCCACACAGTCAAAGGCTTTGGCATAGTCAATAAAGTAGAAGCAGATATTTTTCTGGAACCGTCTTGCTTTTTCAATGATCCAGTGGATGTTGGCAATTTGATTTCTGGTTCCACTGCCTTTTCTAAATCCAGCTTGACCGTCTTGAAGTTCACAGTTCATGTACTATTGAAGTCTGCCTTGGAAAATTTTGAGCATTACTTTGATAGCATGTGAAATGAGTGCAATTGTGCAGTAGTTTGAACATTCCTTGGCACTGCCTTTCTTTGGGATTGGAAAGAAAACTGACATTTTCCAGTCCTGTGGCCACTGCTGAGTTTTCCAAATTTGCTGGCATATTGAATGCAGCACTTTCACAGCATCATCTTTTAGGATTTGAAATAGCTCAACTGGAGTTCCATCAACTTCACCAGCTTTGTTAGTAGTGATGCTTCCTAAGGTCCACTTGACTTCGCATTCCAGGATGTTTGGCTCCAGATGAGTGATCACACCATGTTGGTTATCTGGTTCATGAAGATGTTTTCTGTATAGTTCTTCTGTGTATTCTCGCCACCTCTTCCTAATATCTTCTTTGCTTCTGTTAGTTCCATACTGTTTCTGTCCTTTATAGTACCCATCTTTTCATGAAATCTTCCCTTGGAATCTCTAATTTTCTTGAAGAAATCTCCAGTCTTTCCCATTCTATTATTTTCCTCTGTTTCTTTGCACTGAGGAAGGCTTTCTTATCTCTGCTTGCTATTCTTTGGAACTCTGCATTCAAATTGGAGTATCTTTCCTTTTCTCCTTTGCCTTTTGTTTCTTTTCTTTTCTCAGCTATTTTAAGGCTTCCTCAGACAACCATTTTGCCTTTTTGCATTTCTTTTTCTTGGGGGTGGTCTTGATCACTGCCTCTTGTCCAATGTCGTGAACCTCCATCCATAGTTCTTCAGGCACTCTGTCTATCAGATCTAGTCCCTTGAATCTGTCACTTCCACTGTATAATTGTAAGGGATTTGAATTAGGTCATACCTGAATGGTCTAGTAGTTTTCCCTACTTTCTTTAAGACTGAATTTGGCAATAAGGAATTTATGAGTTGTGTTACAGTTAGCTCCTGGTCTTTTTTTTCTGACTATATAGAGCTTCTCCATCTTTGGCTGCAAAGAATATAATCAATCTGATTTTGTCGTTGGCCATCTGGTGATGTCCATGTGTAGAGTCTTCTCTTGTGTTGTTGGAAGAGGGTGTTTGCTATGACCAATATGTTCTCTTGGCAAAACTGTTAGCCTTTGACCTGCTTCATTCTGTACTCTAAGGCCAAATTTGCCTGTTACTTTAGGTGTTTCTTGACTCTTACTTTTGCATTCCAGTCCCCTATAATGAAAAGGACATCTCTTGGGGGGTGTTAGTTCTAGAGGGTCTTGTAGATCAACTTGAACAAGGGAAAATGAACCTGAAGAAGGGGAAATCCATTTGTAGTTGTATGGCCTCTGTTTGCATCAATGCCTGTTTTATAACACTTTCTAAGGAAAAGCCAGTTTGGCTGTAACAAGGAAAATATCTTTGCCATGTTACCCTTTATAAATTTTTAAATGTATATCAAAGCAGGTTGACTAAAACAAAACATACAGGTTTAGAATTTTTCAATTCTACAACTTATTTACCTGCTTCTGAACCTACTCTCATTACTCTTTTCATTCCCATTTGGACTTATGTATGTTCACCTTCTACTTCTTAAAACTTAATATAACTATTTTAATACAGTAATATTAGAATCACATAATTAACATACTAATCAAACATATATTATGTAATTTAATAATCATGGAAGCTAAGTTGCATGACCTGAAAAACAATGTTAGAAAAAAAAAATGTATGCCTGGTTTTAAAAATTCTTGGCTGTGTCAAAAAATTCCAATATATTCTCACTACTTCTCTCGCAGAATCCCTACAGTACTCTGAAATATTACCAAGGGAGTCACCTCCTGTGGTGTGATTTCCATGCTATTTCTATGCATACATATTACAAAACTCAAAAGATAGCACCACTAATACACTTGTCTTTAGCTGAAACTTCTTTCAAACCACCTCTTTGAGGCAGTGCTGGAATCTGCATTAAGACAGTAGTCACAAAATGTCTGTCAGAAACTCATCTTCAGGATAAACATGTCATTTCATGATAGCAAAGAAACGGAAATATAAGGGCTTTACTGGTGGCTCAGACAGTAAAGAATCTGCCTGCAATGCAAGAGACCCAGGTTCCTTCCCTGAGTAGGGAAGATTTCCTGGAGAAGGAAATGGCAACCCATTCTAGTATTGTTACCTGGGGAATTCCATGGACCAAGAAGCCTGGTGGGCTCCAGTTCATGGGGTTGCAAAGAGTCAGACACAACTGAAAGACTAACACACACACACAGAAATATAATATGGGAAAAAATCCAGGATTTCCATTTATGTAGACATATCAGTGACTTCTAGCATCATGATTATTATACTATAGCCACCAGAGCTTACCTTTCCTTTACTGATGATAAAGAAGGTGTCCCCTCTTGCACCTTGCCTGATGATATATTCTCCATTTTCATAGTGGGTCTAAAAAACATAAACAGTAACAGAAAAATAAATTAAGAAAGAAGTAATTTACTAAACAGCTCAACCTCTTCAAATACTATTAGCTCCTAATGGAGGAATTCATCCTCATGGAGTTTTAACCAAGGCTAGAATCCATCATTATTTAAGAATGAGTAATAGTCAGTGAACACAATGATTACAAAGAAATCATTTCTATCCTGCTCATCTTAAAAACTATTTTTTTAGTGCCATTTTTCTGGGTGATTATATCTTCAAATTCATTCATTTTAATAGTTTGATGAAAATATTTCTGTCTCCCATCATCTGATCATGAAGTAAAACAGCAGAACTGATCATTAAACATGTCTTTTTATATTATTTTATCTGTCATTTCCATTTGGCTTTAGTATTTTTGTGATGATAGCCTTGTTTTCTTCTTTCCCTTCTGAGAAAGCCCTATTGCATCTAGCATTTTTAAAGATCTTCGTTTTGAAACGAGATTGGTTTTTGGTGGGGGTTATATGGCACTCGTCACTTTTTACGACATTGCTTCAGGTTTTAATGTCCTGCTTCAGCAATTTAGGTTTGGCCATGTCAAACAGAATGCCTGTATTTTATGTACTGATCCTGGTCCAGCATCTGTGAGCTTGTAAACCACCAAACCAGGAGCAAAGTAAAACTGCAAGAGGATTATCACAGTCAGTGTGTCAGTATTCTGATTCGCGCAGTTACTAGGTCAAGTCCCTGAGTGAAGATTGGTCCTGCAATGAACAAAAGTCATTACTACAAGCAGAGGTGGGAGAAAGTGTATTGCTGGGTCAGGAGGTAAAAGAGCAAACTGAAAACTGCACCATCTGGCCCTGTCTTTCTCTGAGGCTTAGCAAGGGAGGCATATTTGGGGAAAGAAAATGTTACTTTGTATACTCCTTAGGAAACAGATTTCACAGTTTGCATGTAATGCTCACCAGGCCAATGGCTGTGATTTGTCCTGATACTTCAACAATGTTTCATTAATATTTTATTCACTCTTAAATTTACCTTTCATTAATACTAGCTATTAAGAATAGCCATGCTTTTTCTTGTACATCAAGAAAATTAACATATCACCTAATCTGTTGTTTTTTAACTCATGTATTTTCCTAATAACAAGTTCTCTAAGTAAAAAAAAATTCCTCCTTATTTCTTTTCCCCAATTTCAACCATTAGATGGTATACATGGTCTGGTGTGTATCTTTCAAGACTTTTTCCTATGCTTTTAAACATATATCGAAGTGCATATAAGTATTTATTTCTAAATAAAAATAAGATCATATAATACATATTCAACTGACTTATTTAACAAAATATCTGTGTTCCACTTTTAAATCTTGTTGCTTAGAAAGCAACAAAGGAAATCTCTTTGTGATGTATGGATTTGAAAAACAAAATCACAATAGTCTATTTTGATGTATTCATTCAAGAAACATTTCTGAATGACTTGGAGTCAGGCATGGTTATAGTCACTGACGATACAAAGAAGAGTAAGACAAAAATTTCATGTTAGTTTCATCGTAGAACCTTCCTTGATACTGGTGATATTGTATATAGCACACTGTCCAATATAGTAGCCACTAGCCCCATGAGGTGACAGAGAGATTGAAATGTTGCCAGTGTGACTAAGAAACTAAATTTTAACATATTTACATTAATTTAAATGTACATACTCACACATGGTTAGTAGCTACTACCTGGATAGCACAGGTAGTAGATAAAACTGACAAGGGAAGGGTTACAATCTATAGCAATAGGGCAGGGGTAAGTGTGGAACACCTTCCATATCCGTAATGTTTCTTTCTTTTGAATACAGTTCAATTAGTAAAACTCAGGACTTCTTTCTGCCCTTTTCCTCACTCTGTACCAAGAGGAGATGGGGTCATTTATCTGACTGATAAATTTGGAAATAACCACTTTCAGGTGGGTGGGTACCCCCCATAGAGGGCTGGCACTCTTTGCCACTTCTCCAGGGCAAGAATCTTCTCCACTGCACAGTGAGCCTGTCCCTGTCTGGGCTTCTGTGACAGGAGAAGTAAGTCTGCTCAAACAGAGGTCCAGTTGGGAAGCCTATTTATCTCTCACTCCTAAGCTACATTCTAGCCTAGAGCTTATTAATGATAATAATAATAATATTTCCTCTGGAGAAGGAAATGGCAACCCACTCCAGATTCTTGCTTGCAAAATCCCATGGACAGAGGAGCCTGGCGTGCTATAGCCCATGGGGTCTCAGAGAGTTGAACACAATTGAGAAACTGAACACACAGTTTAGTCCATAGTTTAGTGATATTTAGTCCATAGTCCACAGTTTAGTGATATTTTAGTCCTATTTATCTCCCTCTAGTTGAGAATGAATGCTTCAAATCTTTGTTTTTTTAGACCCAAAAGAACAATTTATTATATACTAAATGTTAAGAAGATTATTCTTTGGTTTTCCATGGTGTTGGCTGGGCTAACTGCAAGGTGTAATGCCTCGTGCTTATGAGCATTTGATGCCAGTTGCTGGCTGGGGGCACAGCTAGGACTGTCAGCCTCTGTTTTCCCCCACATGAGGCTCTCTATGTGGCTGCCTGGTCTTCCCCATTGCATGGCAGTTGGCCCCTGGGAGTGGGGCAACTTCTTACATGGCAGCTCGCTTCCTGTGATGCAAAGCAGAAGATGTCAAGCTTTCCCAAGGCCTCAGTCCCCTATCATTTATGCCACATTCAGTGAGTTCAAGCAGGTCCCAGGCTGATCCAGGCACAGGGGAAGGGGCTGCACAAAGGTGTGATCCCCAGTAGATATGGTCCATCAGGAGCTTCCAAAGCACAGTCTGGCACACACCTCAAACTTCAAGTGGACTGAACTGAGTTCCTGGCATCTTTTTTCTAGTTCTGCTTCTCCCAAACCCAATGCCAACTTCTAGTTCTGCTTCTCCCAACTTTGCTTGGGCCAAACACCTTGGAATCATCTTTAACTCTTTTATCTCAGGCCACAATTGCTGTCAACAGACCTGGCTGATCCACTGTCCAAAATTGCCCAGAATTCAATCATACCTCATATCTGTGGCTATGGCTGCCAATTCATTCAGTCATCTCCTAGCTGGGATCTCTGCTCTGGCCAGGCCCCTTCAGTCCTTTCCCCACATAGCAGCTGAGTAACCCCATCAACAATCAGTGCCTGCCCCTCTGTTCACACCCCTGTAGGGCCCTTCTACACATGTACAGTGGCCTACAGTAACTACAATGCACTAATAGTTCCTGTTTTTTTTTTTTTCTTTTCTTTTATTGCTTCACTAATCTCACTTCCCACCTCTCTTCCTCTTATTATGTCTGTTCTATTCACACCACTTTTCTTGGTATTCCCTGAATACCCAGGTGTAGGCCCACCTTAGGCCCTTTGCACAGGCTTTTCTCTCTGCCTGGAAGGTCCCTCCATCCCAGGAATTTCATGACTCTTTCATATCTTTGCCCAAATGTCACCTTCTTGATGAGATCTTTCGCAAACTTCCCTTTAAATCTGTTTGTCTTATGTGTACTTGTAACTCTTCTTAATTTTCTATGTAGCACTTACCACCTACATCTTCCAGAGTTCTGGCAGAAGAAACTGCCCCTTGGGAGAGGGAGGTGATCAAAGAAGGATGAATGATGGGAGTGAGGAATGGATTAGGGGATCAAAGAGGGCTGGTGGTAAATGGCCAGGGAGCAGGATTACTGGACCCTGCTGAGAGCTGAAGCCATGGGAGAGATAAGCTCAATAGGAGCAGGAGCTGTAGCTTCTGATAAGGAACATCCACTGCCAAACCCCTGCTTGGTTTGGAGAGAACTGAAGGATAAACACCCTGACTTCTCTACCTTCTAGTCTCCTGCTGAAGTTCTCCTTGGCTGAACTCAGCTGGAAGTCATGAAACATTGGAGTCAATGGAGCGCTTCTATTCAGATCAGCTTTTAGGCAGAGAGAAGGGCCAGGAAGAGTGCCAAGTTTCAGGTCCATGTTTAACATATCATTTATCAATGTTTTCCTCCACTAGAAGGAAGGAACTCTATGAAGGATTTTTATGTTGCTCCCTTCTTGCCACTAGAAGAATGCATAGGTGTTCACTAAATATTTATCAAATTAACAGTTTACATTATAAGAATACTTAGTCTATCATGTAACAAGAAGACTGAAAATTGAGCAGTTCCAAAGCTGGTCAATTTGTTGGCTCAAAAAGTCCTGTGAAATACCAGGTTCTTGCTCTGTTTCATTTGGCTTGTCCTCACTGGAGGGGTCCTTATGGTTCCAGGATGACTGCCACTGCTCCAGTCATCACAGCTGAGTCAGAAGCAGAAAAGGTGAGTTTCTCATCTTACCACTACTTTTAGGTAAAAAATCTTAGAACCCTTTAGTGATCATGTCCTTATGTCACCTCTGAGTTGCATACCTGTTCTTAAATGAATATCTGGCGAGATTAAATAACTATTCCAAATGGTTCTTATTAATCAAGCTCACCCACTAGGGCTGAGAAAAAGCCATTTAAATGAAATAAAACTCTGGAAGTGGGAAAATGGAAAGAAGGGATTGTGGAAGCACCCAAGAGGGTATTTAATTCATGGAAAAACCCAAACAGACTTTGAAGGGTCAGGGCTGAGATGCAGGTGGAATGAAGAGAAGGGGCTAGTAAAGCTGGGATGCTAGGTTGTAAGAATAGATTCAGAGTCCACAGAATCTGTCTTCAAAGATCCACTGAGCTGTGGTAAAGGACAGGGAGGCACCTGCCCCCAGTGACAGTATGGTGACTGACTGAACTGAACTGAGGGAGATCTGGGTTTGAACCCTGGGTTGGGAAGATCTCTTGGAGAAGGGAATGGCTGCTCACTCCAGTATTCTTGCTGGAGAATTCCACGGAGAGAGGAGCCTGGTGGGCTACAGTCCATGGGGTCGCAAAAGAGTCAGACATGACTGAGTAACTAAGCACAGCACAACAGATGATCCTCAGTCTCCCAGGTGGAGCTAATGGTAAAGAATCTTCCTACCAATGCAGGAGCCACAGAAGACGCAGGTTCTATCTCTGGGTCAGGAAGATCCTTGGAAGAGCAAAGAGCAATCCAGAATACTCCAGTATTCTTGCCAGGATAATTTCATGGACCGAGGACCTGCTCTGTGTGACCCATGTTAGAATCTCATGAGGCTCTAGGGCATGCCAAGATGACAGTGGGCTTCCCTCATGTTCCAGAGAGCTGGCTCTTTCATGATTCTAATTCCTTTATCCCAGAGAGCAGAAAGTTTGGCAGGGATATCCATAATCTTTTTATTTAACTCATGGATATTATCTAATCACTTTCATATGGTTTTATACCCACAATTGCCATGTCAATTCTTTTAGTTTACCTACATAGGCATGCATTGCTCATAGTTCTATGCTGCATAAGCTCATAAAACTCAAAGATCCAGAAAAGAGCCTCTGGGACAGTGGCCAAAGGCAGTTCAAGTTTGGGAGATATGCCATGAAGGGTGTCACAATGCCAGGACTCTAATGGCCTTGCTATCCTGAATCATTCAATGTTGCCTGAGGGGAAGATGATCATGCATGCTGATTCAAGAGTCTCTCTAATTATGCTCCTCAAATGCCAGCAATTTCACTGTTTTTTGAAGGTCACTTTGTCATTTTCTTATTTCAAATTAAATCATACAAATATAAAGAATTTAGAAAGGGAAAGAATCCTAGCAATTAGGCAGGTTGTTTTATGGCTTTCCATAGTTTCTAGGATAAAAGCCAAACTCCTTCACATGGCCTGCAAGACCATCTATACTCTTCTCCATGCCACCCTTTTCAGCCTCTTCTCCTTCTCCCCAACTCTTCTGTCCAGCCCTACTGGCCCTCGTAAGTCCTTTTGTCAACTGCGTCACACTCCCTTCCTACCATCAGGACTAAGCCTTTCCATTGCTGTGCACCCAACTGCTTCTCGCCTAGTTACAGCCTAATTCTTTTTCAGACCTTAGCTTTACCTGATCTGGCATATCCTTCTCCTCTATACCTACACCCACCTCCACCCACCCACCCACCCACCCCTACACACACACTCACAATCAGGTCTCCTTCATTGTCCTTTTCTGAGTTTGTAGTTATTTATCTACTTATATGATATTTTTGTGATGTTTTCCACCAGATTTTAAGTTCTACTGAAGGCAAGGACTGTGGTTGGTTTTGTTCATTCTAATATCTTTGGAGCCTAACATAGAGCTTGGAACACAATAAGGACTCAAAAATAACGAGATTGGGTCATTTGTACAAATGTGGATGGACTTAGAGTCTGTCATACAGAGTGAAGTAAGTCAGGAAGACAAAGACAAATATTGAATACTAGCACAGATATGTGGAATCCAGAAAAGCAAGACAGATGAACCTATTTGCAGGGCAGGAATAGAGATGCAGATACAGAGAAGGGCCATGTGGGCATGGAAGTAAGGTGAGGGTAGGATGAATTGGGAAATTAGGTTTGACATAAACATACTACCATGTGTAAACAGATAGTAGGAACCTGGCATATAGCACAGGGAGCTCAGCGCAGTGCTCTGTGGTAGTCTAGATGGGTGGGATGGAGGGAGGGTAGAGCAAAGTCCAAGAGGGAGGGGATCTATACAAATATATACATATAGCTAATTCACGTTGTTGTATAGCAGAAAGAAACAAACGCAACAATGTAAAGCAATTATACTCCAGCAAACAAAACAAAAAAAACTAATTGGATGAATGAACCTTAATCTCCATCTTCCTAGCACTACCCATGGTCATATCCAACAAAAGGCCTCCACCTCCAATACCTGTGCTGAGACTAGCTGTCTTTCACTATCTCCCCTGTTAACTCCCCAGTCCAAGCCAAAAATCACATCTTGTATTTTGTTAGTTCTCCCATCTGGCCTTCCTGCTTTGACTCTTGCCCATCCATCTTATTCCACACCATTCCCTCTAGTCTTCTCTTGACAACCAAAATGACCTTTCAAACAGCAAATCAACTGAAATCACTTTACTGTGAAAACCTTCCAGCGGCTCCTTGCTACAATGAGCATCCTCAGCAAATTACTACAGTCTGTAAAGTTCTCTGTATTGTGGCCCCTACCTCTCCATCCTCATCCCCTCCCATTCACCCTCATTCATTCTGTTTCAGAAATGCTGGCTCTCTCTCTCTGTGCTTCCTCCCTGTGCTTATCAGATTGGATCCATCCTCAGAAGTCTACATCAGTACATTCCATCTAGAATACTCCCCTCTCAAGGTGTTGGTCATTATCTTATTCTCATCAGCCAGGTCTCAATAAGGCCTTTCCTTACCACTCATATAATGTGCCCTCTATCCTCATTCATGTTCTAGACTATGTATGTCCTTGTTTTACATTTTTTTATTTTAGAAAGTTCTCTAAAGCTGTGTGATTGTGCTTTGCTGCTATGAAAAGGCCACTGGACACTTCAGTGACTACTTGGTGACAAACACAGCTGCAAACCACAGCACAATGGAGCCTCTGCTGGAAAAGTCTTCTATTAAAACCTTCATGATTTGAAACTTTTCTTCTTAATTGCTGGAACCCTCTCCTTCTGTCACATGTTGCTCAGAGGATTTAGAAAACTTCACATTATATTCATTGTTTGACTTAGAACAACGCCTAGCACACAACAGGCGTTCAATGTATAACCTAAAGGATAGATTTGGTCCAAACTCCTATATTTTGAATGGAAAAGCTGGGTTATAAATCATAGACTATAGGATGGATAGAGAAGGGGAACTGACAGTATACCTAAATATAAGCTAGATATTCCCCAAAGGTAATAACTTGGAATAAATATTTCCAAAATTTGTGAATTAGGAAAAGCTAGTCTTCTTTCTGCCATTAGACAAAAAAAATGAATATAGATTTTATTACTGATATAGATGTGTGGATTCTCAGAATTTAACATTAATATGTAAATATCCACTTCAACTTTTCAAAATTCTGTATATTATGCTAATACTTGGCAGAAGGCTTAGTATAACACTGGATACAGCACTTTGAGGCCTTGGGAGTTATTTCTTGGTGAATGTATGATTCATTTTCACTTTTCAGATAAGACTTATAGTTATTGATATCAAACATGTACTTTTTGGGAGGTTTCCTGGTGGCTCAGGTGGTAAAGAATTTGCCTGCAATTCAGGAAACCCGGGTTTGATCCCTGGGTTGTGAAGGTCCCTTGGAGAAGGGACGGGAATGGCTACCCATTCCAGTATTCCTGCATGGAGGATTCCATGGACAGAGGAGCGTGGTGGGCTACAGTCCATGGGATCGCAGAGTCAGACACAACTGACTCAATTGTGTCTTTTAGGGGATTTTATTTTCAGCCCTCAAATCTAACATAATCTTTAACTGAAGTTCATTTAATATTAACCAATATAAATAAAGAACAAAAATGGTATGGACCTAACAGAAGCAGAAGATACTAAAAAGAGGTGGCAAGTATACACAGAACTGTACAAAAAAGATCTTCACAACCCAGATAATCACGATGGTGTGATCATTCACACTTTTCTTGAGCCAGACATCCTGGAATGTGAATTCAAGTGGGCCTTTGGAAGCATCATTATGAACAAAGCTAGTGGAGGTGATGGGATTCCAGTTGAGCTACTTCAAATCCTAAAAGATGATCTTGTTACAGTGCCGCACTCAATATGCTCACAAATTTGGAAAACTCAGCAGTGGCCACAGGACTGGAAAAGGCATTTTCATTCCAGTCCCAAAGAAAGGCAATGCCAAAGAATACTCCAACTACCACACAATTGCACTCATCTCACATGCTAGTAAAGTAATGCTCAAAATTCTCCAAGCCCGGCTTCAGCAATACATGAACTATGAACTTCCAGATGTTCAAGCTGGTTTTAGAAAAGGCTAAGGAACCAGAGATCAAATTGCCAACATTCACTGGATCATCGCAAAAGCAAGAGTTTCAGAAAAACATCTACTTCTGCTTTGTTGACTATGCCAAAGCCTTGGACTGTGTGGATCACAATAAACTGGAAAATTCTGAAGGAGATGGGAATACCAGACCACCTGATCTGTCTCTTGAGAAACCTATATGCAGGTCAGGAAGCAACAGTTAGAACTGGACATGGAACAACAGACTGGTTCGAAATAGGAAAAGGAGTACGTCAAGGCTATATATTGGCACGATGCTTATTTAATTTATATGCATAGTACATCATGAGAAACACTTGGCTGGAAGAAACGCAAGCTGGAATCAAGATTGCTGGGAGAAATACCAATAATCTCAGATATGGAGATGACACCACCACTCTTATGGCAGAAAGTGAAGAAGAACTGAAGAGCCTCTTGATAAAAGTGAAAGAGGAGAGTGAAAAAGTTGGCTTAAGGCTCAACATTCAGAAAACTAAGATCGTGGCATCTGGTTCCATCACTTCATGGGAAATAGATAGGTAAACAGTTGAAACAGTGTCAGACTTTAATTTTGGGGCCTCCAAAATCACTGCAGATGTTGATTGCAGCCATGAAATTAAAAGACGCTTACTCCTTGGAAGGAAAGTTATGACCAACCTAGACAGCATATTAAGAAGCAGAGACATTACTTTGTCAACAAAGGTCCGTCTAATCAAGGCTATGATTTTTCAAGTAGTTGTGTATGGATGTGAGAGTTGGATGGTGAAGAAAGCTGAGCACCGAAGAATTGATGCGTTTGAACTGTGGTGTTGGAGAAGACTCTTGAGAGTCCCTTGGACTGAAAGGAGATCCAACCAGTCCATCCTAAAGGAGATCAGTCCTGGGTGTTCATTGGAAGGACTGATGTTGAAGCTGAAACTCCAATACTTTGGCCACCTCATGCGAAGAGTTGACTCACTGGAAAAGACCCTAATGCTGGGAAGGATTGGTGGCAGGAAGAGAAGGGGACGACAGAGGATGAGATGGTTCGGTGGTATCACCGACTCAATGGACATGGGTTTGGGTAAACTCCGGGAGTTGGTGATGGACAGGGAGGCCTGGCGTGCTGCAGTTCATGGGGTTGCAAAGAGTCGGACATGACTGAGCAACTGAACTGAACTGAAGATATATATAATGTAAACCAATATCAATTGCAACTGGTTAAAAAACAGCTGCAGTAAACATGAATCACTTCTCTATGCTTGAGTCTAAATTGCTTCAGTCTTTGCAATCCTTCAGACTGTAGCTCACCAGGCTCCTCTGTCCATGAGATTCCCCAAGCAAGAATACTGGAGTGGGCTGCCATGCCTTCCTCCAGGGCAGTTTCCCGATCTAGGGATCAAACATGGATCTCTTGCATCTCCTGCATTGTGCATGGATTCTTCACCATTTAAACACCAGGGAAGCCTCCGTATGTCTGAATATTTAATAAATATTTGAAATAGGGAACAATTGGAAAATTATTAAGTTAAGAATATGGTCTTGGATCATGCTTTTTGCCTCAGAGTTTCAGAGGATAGTTGTATCTTAGAAGAAAGTATGACATCAAGAAAAGCCATGTTTTATAGACTTCCCTGGCAGTTCAGTTGTTAAGACTCTGCACCCACCATATAGGGCGTACAGGTTTCATCCCTGGTGAAGTAACTAAGATCCCGCATGCTGCATGCCTGTGGCTAAAGAAGAGAACAATGCTCTGAAAAATATTGGTAACTGTCTTTCTGGATCCTAAATTAGTAACAATCTCAGAGGAAATTCTTACCTCTTCCTAGTACCCCAGACACAAAGATGAGACCTCTTAGTGGAGAACTGGATCACCAAACAACTTGATCAGTCAAAAACAATGCTAGCTAGGTAGGCAACAAACAAGGTATCTCTTAGGCCCAGGACTCTTCCTCTACTTAGTAAAATTCTGCCCATTAGTCATGCCTGAACTGAGATTACATAAGGCTGTCAAGAAAGATAACAGCTAATCATTATGAAAACGTAACATCTTCTATCTAGTTATTCTTGAATTCTGGTGGTTTGGAATCTGAGGTGTTATGTGAAATCTATTGTAGAGCCAGTGACCACACTTGTAAAGCACAGATTTTTGCCTTCTTTTTCTCAACCTGTGATCATCAATGATTTCATCAAAGAACTCGTGCTCTGCTAACAACTAACAACAATATTTCCAGTGCATGTCAGTCAGTTCAGTCACTCAGTCACGTCTGACTCTTTGTGATCCCATGGACTGCAGCATGCCAGGCCTCCCTGTCCATCACCTGCTCCCGGAATTTACCCAAACTCATGTCCATTGAGTCAGTGATGCCATCCATCCATCTCATCCTCTGTCATCCCCTTCTCCTGCCTTCAATCTTTCCCACCATCCCACTTATTATTTTCTAATAAGTTCTTTGCATGAGGTGGCCAAAGTATTGGAGTTTCAGCTTCAACATCAGTCCTTCCAATGAACACCCAGGACTGATCTCCTTTAGGATGGACTGGTTGGATCTCCTTGCAGTCCAAGGGACTCTCAAGAGTCTTCTCCAACACCACAGTTCAAAACCATCAATTCTTTGGCACTTAGCTTTCTTCACCGTCCAACTCTCACATCCATACACAACTATTGGAAAAACCATAGCTCTGACTAGATGGACCTTTGTTGGCAAAGTAATGTCTCTGCTTTTTAATATGCTGTCTAGGTTGGTCATGGCTTTCCTTCTGAGTAAGAATCTTTTAATTTCATGGCTGCAGTGCATATACATTGTCATAAATTGGCCATTTCCTTTTTATGGACCAATAACTGTCAAGGGGACTTGTTCTATTATGAAGTGTTTTCTTAGATAATATCTAACCTCATCAAGGCAAAAAATTTTTTGTACCCTTCTTCTTATCCTTTAGAGAGAAATTAACTTTTCCTTACACCACCACTCACATATTAACCAGAATACCAAAGAACAAATCAAAGCATGGAACACTTTTAATAACCACTTCCCTTCCTCAAACCACCACTACCTTGTTCCCATCCAACTGGACATCTGGGGTACACATTTCTCTACCATACATTTTTTTTTTTTTCTATTTCAATACCACACCTCACTTTACATTCAGTATAGTCTCTTACTTCTAAAACTTCCCCCATTTCTTGGGCTGAACAACAACTTTACTCCAAGGCTTCTCAAACTAACCTTTAAAACCTCCCTATCAACCCCAAGGTTTGTGTACATATGGAATCTAGAAAAATGGTATTGATGAAACTATTTGCAGAGGAGGAATGGAGATGCAGATATAGAGAACAGAATTGTAGACACGGTAGGGGAAGGAAAGAGTGGGACAGATGGAGGAAGCAGCATCAACATGTATGCACTAGCGCGTGTCAAACAGATAGCCAATGAGAGGTTGCTATATAACACAGGAAGCCAGCCCGGCACTGTGGGATGACCTAGAGGTGTGGGGGCGGGGAGGAGAGGGAGGCTCAAGAGGGAGATGATACGTGTATGATTATGGCTTATTTGGATTGCTGTACAGCAGAACGCAACAAAACATTGACAAGCAATTTTCCTCCAATTAAAAAAAAAAAAAATCCTGGACTTCGGGTCCAGATGAGAGATACCCAGATAACAAGGGTCCACTTCATCCAGCATCATTAATTTGTGTCTTCTATACATAAGATACTGCACGTAACACTGAGGCCTCAAAGATACACAAGACATGGTTTCTAACCTGAGAGGCAGCACAGCATTGTAGTTAAACAGATAGATACGAGGGCCACACTGCCTGGTTACAGTCCACGCGCTGGAACCCGGAACAAGTCACCTACCCTTCCTGTGCAGCTTCCTTTTCTGCAAAGTGAAAGCCGTGCCTCCATAAGCAGACTGTTGTAAGGGTTAACTGGGTTAATAGTCACAAACTGCAGGGCTGCCACACTGTGAACACTGCCGCTGCTGCTGCCCAGTCGCTTCGGTCGTGCCCGACTCTGTGCGACCCCGCAGACGGCAGCCCACCCGGCTCCCCGGTCCCTGCGATTCTCCAGGCAAGAGCACTGGGGTGGTTGCCACTTCCTTCTCCAGTCATGAAAGCGAACAGTGAAGGTGAAGTCACTCAGTCCTGTCTGACTCGTAGCGACCCCGTGGACTGCAGCCCACCAGGCTCCTCCGTCCATGGGATTCTCCAGGCAAGGGTCCTGGAGTGGGGCGCCACTGCCTTCTCCCTGTAAACATTATATACCTGCAAATATTATTTTCAGGGAAATTTGGTGTAAAAAGACAGATTTGTATACAGGTAATTTATCCTACGTAATACACAGCTTTCCTCAGACCAGTAGTGATTCCCTGCTGGATGGGGAAGAAGGGCTTTCCAAGCAGAGCGGACAGTATCTTAAAAGTCACAGAGAAGTGAGTACAAGCAGCTAACACAGAGAACAGTAAAGTCAAAGTGACTGAGCCTTACAACTCAACTGAGTTGAAATGCGTTTATCCTTATTCAGGTTATTTTCTAACTCTAATACCATTAACCCAGTGACCTTCAAACTCCCTGAACAAAGTGACTGAGCCTTACAACTCAACTGAGTTGAAATGCATTTATCCTTATTCAGGTTATTTTCTAACTCTAATACCATTAACCCAGTGACCTTCAAACTCCCTGAACAACATGAAGTTTCCTGTGTGCCTTTTTTTTTTTTTTATTCATTCTGTCTTCTATCTCAAAAAATCAAAACAGTAAACCTCATTCCCAACTTGATTTTGCATTCTAATTCACAGATTTTGTTGTTTAGCTGCTAAGTTGTGTCTGACTCTTTTGCAACCCCATGGACTGTAGCCCACCAGGCTCCTCTGTCCATGGAGTTTTCCAGGTGGGAAATACTGGAGTGGGTTGCTGTTTCCTTCTCTAAATTCAGAGATATCCCTAATTAAACCTCTACAAGGAATACAGAAATAGATCCTGAAGAGTCAAAACTGGAGGTGCAGCAAACACAAGCACACACTCTGCTTGCTGGAACATTTCACCAGGACAACCCACCATGCTGGTCCAGCAAGGTGCCTGTTGGAAGGAAGGACGATTTGGAAGGAAGGACGATGCCAAGATTCCCATCATCAGAGTCATCATCCCAGTCCCAAGGGCCATCACTCCACTGAGGGTCAAAATGCCAGACTCCCAGAGCCCCCAGAGTTCCCAGACACCTTAGTAAAATCCAAATACAGACATGCCGGGAGCCATCAGGATGCCCCCTCACTTGGATGACAAGGTCATGAGACTGAGAAGGAAACTGCAAAACAGATTTTCCTTTGGGGCATCCTAAGGCAAGGCCCCTCCTGGTATTTTTCTTGGGAAGTTCTGTTTATGCTCTGAACATTAGCTCATCTCAGTAGGTCAGTCCCAGTTAGAAATAATTCATCCTGAGATAATTCCCTCACACCTTATTTCCCCCAGGGGATTGGGGAAGGCAGATTCCCTTCCCTGGGGACAAAGGAGGAATAAGGGACATTTAAATAGATTACTATACCTCCTACTCCTTACCAGGGAGTTTACCAAGAGCTCTCTGGGGGTCATGGCAAGGCCACCACCAGAAGGGCTTGTACTTGGGTCACCTTTCCACATCCCTGCTAGACTTAGTCCTCTTTCCTCTCTCCAAACTGTCTCTTTGTCCTCTTTCCTCATAAGGACCGAAATAGGTTAATAGAATAAAACAGTTTCAAGCTTAAGCCCTTCTCTCTAGCTTCTACATAGTTGCACCTAATAAGAGAAATGTAACCTTTCTACTTAGATTGATGTACTTATCCAAAGTATGCTGGACACATTCAAATGGTAAACATACTAATGTTAAATCTGATTATAAAGAAAGATGAGCTTAATGTTAAAGTTGTTGATGATAGGCAGAAAACAAGATTGTAGAGAATAATATGTGACATAATGGGTGTGTTTCTTGGGTATAAAAACTGTAAACCAACAACAATAAAGAGAGAGACTGCTCCATCACCACATTGACTCAGGTCAGTTCTTCCACCGGATGCCACTAATCCCTCAAGAACCCCGGACCCGCCGAGGCTGGACCCCGGCACAAACATAATTTTTTTTTTTAAATCAAACCCAGTAGTCTAAGACTTCTGGATAGAGAGCCTGCTTATCATTGGTCCTCAAGGCACTAAGCCTGAGGACCAAACTGTTTAAGAAACAAAGAGCTGAAGTCTCAAGTAGAAATCTGTGCTACCTCCACCACTGAGGAGCTGTGTCTACGCAGCAGCTGTTTCTTGGCACATTCTGTGATGTCCTGAGGAAATATGCTTCACTTGTCTGTCAAACTGTTTTTTAAACTCCTTCACCTTGAACTTGGCTTTTTGCGGCTCTATGATGCCTCCTAACTACTAGGCACTTAAGCTCTGCCCTTGATGGTGCTATCAGGATCCTGTCTCTACTGAGGTACCGACTTGTACTTGAAACCCAGGGATTGCTTTATTATAAGTCAGCCTGACCCCCCTGGATAGGATAGATATTGTCGGACCAGCTTAGCATTGTCAGCTCCTGAGGACACCCTGACTTGCAAATCAGTCTTGCCTTAACTAAGTTGTGGGGCTAATTCTCACTAGCTTCCATACTAACAACAACAACAAAAATCAGTGTAAAATTCCTAGATCAAGAAATTCTAGGATTGTGTGAATTTACCTTAACAAATTCATTTATGACTTGTAGCGGAATGTATCAAGCCAATAGGCTGAATGGGAGTTGAAATTAACAGTCTCTGCGTGGGCCTAGATGTAGCTTCTTAAAGGAACTAATGGTATTGTCACCATGATAAACAGGAATTACTGGCAGCTCTGCATTCTCAAGGGTTCCAAAAAGCCAAAGACAGCCATAATTCCACCTGCTGTGTCCCTTGCTCAATGCAACTGGTTAAAAATATCATGAAATCTATTTAGTGGATTATAAGCAGCTTTGTTTTAATGGAATAGAAAATATTAAATGCATCACACATAGTAAAGAAAAACATAATTTACAAAAGTTTTGTATGTGTGTGAATATGTACATGTATAGTAGGCCCTAGTATAATGTGTATTCCTTCCCACACAAACACTATTTTGATAATGTAAGTATTTTTCTTTCTTTACAAAAGTCAAAATATCTTCATAATAAGAGTTCTTCATTTCTATATGAGCTAACTTTTTATGAGTTTTATTATCCTTAATAAAAACACTAGTATTTTTTTTTCATTTTTGAATTATTTCACTTTTGTAAAGGTGTATAGAAGTTGAAAGTACTGACTCTTCTTTAAAAGGATGTATAACCCACATTTAGTAAATAGCATTTTGACTGAGTTTATCTCTTAGTTTTCTCTTTTGGCTCTCCAGTCTTAGTCCTTCAGATCTCCACTGCACCACTCCTATAGTCTGACAAAATGCAATCATTTTCATTTACCTTTTTGTGTAACCAAGAACCCAGTTTTCCAAACTCGTGTTTTGCACTCCCCGTAGTACAATAAAACTGATATAAGCTTTTGTTCAACTAACACTGAATTCTGGTTTCCTTCTCTGAATCTCAAACATTCCTGAGGTCTTTGTGCCTTTGGTGGCCAGATCACATCGTTATCCTTTAAGCCTCTCGAATACCTTCAAAGTTTATAATTTAAAGACAGCTGTTGACCCAGCAGTCACTGTCTAGACTAACTGAATCCTCACCCTAAATATCAGACAAAGGAGGGGAAAACCTAGGCTCAAATTCCATAAATGCTTGGGTTTGGTTTGATGTTTCCCTGAAATTTTCACTGACATAATTCTAAATGGACTTTAAACCTCTGCTTTCACTTGCAGAGGTTTCTGATGCAAACATATTCATACAACTCAGTGAGTAAGAGCTATCCTAAGGCATACATACAAAATGCCAAAAAATCTCTACGAAGAATAGTTCATTCAGATCCATTCATTCACAACAGAATAAAACTGTTTACAGAGCAGACAGTCAGGCATTCCCATTCCACATAATTAAACTATAACTCAACTTTAACAATTTGATCTATTAAGGCAATTAGCTTCAGCAGAACTTGGAAATTGTTTGCCCTAACAGATTATGAGATGTGTCACGGAGAAGCATACAATTGAGTCTCTCAGAGTCACTATCTAAAGTATAAATAATGTTTTGAAGTTTCAACTAAAGAAATGCTGTACTCAAAAGAGAAAAATAAAGATTAATCAGTTTCTCATGAACCTTATAACACAAAGAGTGGAGTGAGTCAAAAGTATGTGCAATTCACTCAATATTTTACTTCTTTAGGATTTTAAACATTCCATACTTTTCTTTGAGAAGACACTCTTTAGTTTAAAGGGCATTGTGAGTCATTGAGGATGAGATAAAAGAGAAAGAAGAGTGGATTTAGGTTACACAAGGGAGGGAAGTGCTCCTTATGCATTGGAGGATTCTGTTCTCAATGCAAGGATATTTTGTTTCTGTCTAGACTGGTTTGAGAATGTGGTTGTTCACAGACGAGGTGATAGCATCATCATTTTACAATCCTGTCCCCTTTATTACCCCATATAATCATTTGGAGACAGTGTACTGGGGTGCTTCTCAATAACTGTGAGACAGAAGAAGAAAAGCTTCTTCCAGAATGTGAAATGTATGTGTTTACTGCTAATCTCTAAAGTAATACATAAAATATTTGATAACTAATATCTAAAGTAATACATAAAATAATGACAACTACTATCTGAAAAGCACTAATCATTCGGAAAGGGCACAGGCTGCGGCAGGATCCTGGAGAGGCTCCTGTGTTGTGGGGAGGTATAGGGGCCCAGAAATGATCTGGGGAAAGCATTTTACTAATCAGTGCAGTAGGTTAGGGCTTCCCAGGTGGTGCCAGTGGTGAAGAATCCGCCTGCAAATGCAAGGAGACCTAAGAGATGAGGGTTTGATCCCTGGGTCAGGAAGAAGGCCTGGAAGGCAAAGGCAGTCCGCTTCAGTATTCTTGCCTGGGAAATCCACTGGACAGAGGAGCCTGGTGGGTTGCCTTCTCTGGGGTCACAAAACAGCTGGACGTGACTCAGCGACTGAACAACAACAGCAAACTGTTTCTTTCGGTCTTTATTTCCTTAGACAGATGTCTATGTCAAGTAAAATGTATATTAAGTTGGTATGTTTTTCTCTTGTTTATTAGTCTTTGTCAGTTTAATTTTCAGACCCAGTAAGTGACCTTAAGAGGATTAAGGAAAACTTTTCCTTCTCTACATAGCTGGAACAGTGAAATGAACACAGTTAAGTATTCTTGCCTGGAGAATCCTCATGGACAGAGGAGCCTGGTGGGCTACAGTCCATGAAGTCACAAAGAGTCGGACATGATGGAGCAACTAAGCACAAAGGAAAAAAAAAAACACATTAGGAGGGGTGTGCTTAGTGATGGAACACAGAGAATGTGTGTGACACGTGCAGGCGAGGTTGAGATCACAGATCTGAGGGTGATGGACTTCGTGGTCTCCAGAGAGAGAGATGCTGCTCTCAGCAGGTTTATTTTGCCTGCCTTGGCCTCCGGAGTGAAATACAGTTTTAGACAAGCCACTTCCCTTGGCTTTAAATGAACATGCAACCTTCTGATTAGATTGTCTGCTTTCCAGGTGCCTTGACATCAGGAGGGAGAGAGTCTGACCCAAAATGTATACATTACAGTTACATCAGGATGAGACCCCCCCCACACACCAGAAAGTACTAGGCTTGCATTTGGGTCTATATATTAAATTTCAGGTAAAAGTTGGAGTACTAGGAGTATGCTAGATACAGGTATAAGATCTGGTTTCTTTTCCTGCCAGGATGAAGCCCAAATTCTACGTATGTAAAATTCAACCGAGCCCACCATCCTTTGATCTCCACAATGACTTGCCTTCTTACTCCTACCTTCAGGCTCCTGTATCCACAGGATGCATCATGCATGGTATTTCTGCAGACATTCACTATTATAAAGAAGAACCAGGACTTTTGTCATCTTAAAATTCAGAGGGCTTTTATCTACTTCATGGAAGCATGTCTAATGCAACCAGTGTTGTGAGCACAGATGTACAGAATTTGGTTGCTGTGGAAACCCTGGTGGTTAGCTTATTTGCATTTACATGGGACCACAGTGGTTGAGGCTGCCTTCCAGCATGTTTATTTTCCTATTTCCCTCTGCAGTGGAGAGAAAGGAATTGTTTTTAAAAGAAATGATTGGTTGAAATTCTGCTAATTCTCCAGGCCACAATATGATTCAAAATTTTATAATAACTATAAAAACTCGCTTCTATACGCCAATATTAACTCACATCATAAAAAATAACAGCTACTATTAATTTAGGACTTGCTACATGCCAGACAATGTGTGAAGGATATCTCAATTAGGACAATGACTCACTGAGGTCTTATAATTTCCATTTTCCTACAACGAAATGGAAACTTGGACAGGCTGAATGATTTTTCCAAAATCACCCAGTAAGTAAACTTTAGAGGCAGAATGCGAATCTATGTTTGTTTTAGAAAGCCCAAACTTACAGTCTGACTTCCTGCTAATTTTACAGACAATTTTCCTTTATTCAAAAAAGAAAAGAACACATTGGTAGTAGGAATCCTAGGAAGACTACTCAAACACAAATGGAGAACTTGAAGTCTTGAACTTCATGGCAGTGTACTCAAGTCTCTCATTAGAAATTGACTCCAAAAACACTGCTATAATCCTGCCATACTTAGGCTCAAAAACTTGACTGCTTCAACCTTCTCAATGGCATAACATTTAAGCTCCTTGTTGTGGCATTTAAGCCCCTCTGGAATCTGGCACTGGTTTAAATATCTCCTCTGTCCCTCTCCACTCCAGTCATCCCAGGGACTTAGCTGTCTTCCAGATCTCTTTTCACCTGTATGCTTAGCATCTGCTATTGCCCCTCAACCTGGAATGCTCTTTCATTACCGTCTCTACTTATAAAACCTTCATTTCTGATAAGCTTCTTCTTTGATTCTCAAAATGGAAAGGCCTTCTTCATTTGCATCTTAAAAGTGCACCCTCTAACTTTTTACCTTTTATTTTGGTTCAGTATTTATGTGTCTATCTTATCCCCAAAGGGCTTCCCTGGTAGCTTAGCAGTTAAGAATCTGCCTGAAATTCAGGAGCCGGAGGAGACGTGGGTTCACTCCCTGGATTAGGAAGAAACCCTGGAGAAGAACATGGCAACCCATTCTAATATTTTTGCCTGGCAGGCTACAGTCCATGGGGTCACAAAGAGTTGGACACGACTGAAGCGTCTTCACACAAACACTTCTCCCCAAATGAGAATGTACTGTGCTTAGTTGCTCAGCCGTGTCCGACTCTTCAAACAGAATCCACCTATTTTTTATCTTCCTTCTTCAACTACAGCCACCACAAAGCCTTTTACTAAGAAAGGACTCAAAAAATAATTGTTCAACTGAATTAATTTAAATTTACACTGAAGTACTGCTTGTTTTGCATTATTTTAAAACCCAGAGAGTACTCTGTCATTCAGCTTTGCAAAACCATTCACAAATTAATTTTACTAACACATACTTTACAATTTACAAAGAACTTTCATATATATATTAACTTGGATCATTACAAGGAGTCCTTTGGATAGTTAGTAAAAACTTCATTATTATCTCCATTTTTCAGATGAGGGATCAAACCTAGAAATAATTATTTAGTCAATTTGCAAAGTAATTCTGCAGCAGCTACAATGCTTAGCACCTGCCTGAGCTATTTTATTCCCTGAATGCTTGAGATGAAACACAGAGGTGTTTCTTACAGGTGTTTAGGAGTTTATGAGCAACCAAAAATGGGAACGAGTTTATTTCCAAACCTGTGTATTTGGAGAAGAAATGCACAGGCAATAGCTTTGCATCTGTATTATTGGATGCATCTGGTCCCATAAACAGAATTGCCATGTAATCCTTTATTTTAAGAGTTGGTTAAAATGCATTTATACTGTAATATTCATTTTACTTTTTAAACATGTCTCTGGGATCTAGTTAACCTTTTGTGACTGACCTGGGTTCATCATTATTCACATCAGTTACTTTCCTAAGCCATAGCATAGTCCTGAGGGATAGCTAAGTCATGCAGGCCAGGTGATTTTACATAGTCATCCCACCTTCTCCCACCCAATGACTGACCTTTATTAGATCTCTTGTTTCTTTTTTTTTTTTCTTTTTTGCTGCCAAACTATGAGACCTGACTTCTCTCTACCTTAAATATCATATCACTAGCAGCATCTTAGGAGAAAGCAATGGCATCCCACTCCAGTACTCTTGTCTGGAAAATCCCATGGATGGAGGAGCCTGGTGGGCTGCTGTCCATGGGGTCACTGAGTCAGACACGACTGAGCGACTTCACTTTTACTTTTCACTTTCATGCACTGGGAAGGCAATGGCAACCCACTCCAGTACTCTTGCCTGGAGAATCTCAGGGACGGGGAAGCCTGATGGGCTGCCGTCTATGGGGTCGCACAGAGTTGGACATGACTGAAGTGACTTAGCAGCAGCAGCATCTTAATCTGCCAAGCTCCAAAGCAGTACCATTTCAGTAAACAATCAAATGAGTGGATTAGACACTACACTAGGAGGTGGGCATACACTGGGAGATGAATAAGACATGCCTTGTAAGAGTTTGCAGTACAGAAGGGGGCAGAAGTGAAATCATGAAATTGTATCATTTCAAAATAATATAGAAGTGCTTTGCTAGATGTATTTACAGAATGAAAGGCTTGGGGGCATGGGGTGCAGAGAATGACTCCCAGAAAAGTTAGTAGCTGGTCTGCACTTTGATGTATGAATAAGAACTTGACAGATGACAAGAGAGCTGTTGGGATAGAAGAAAAGAAGGGCAAATGCTCAGGAGCATAAAACAGCGGGGTTTGTACAGAGAATGACTAACTTCTCAGTAGTACTAGAGCCCAAGTTTACACAGCAAGAGGAGAGCCTGAGACTTGAGGGGTACAAAGGTGGCCTTCAGTGATATGACATCTTTGACTTTATTTCAGGGGTGATAGAAACCTCTGGCGGAATTTAAACAAAGGAACAATATGGGGTCAGGACAAGAATTCAGAGAGAAAGACTTGGAGCCAGATATGCATAGCTTCTCAAATATTTTTCTGAACAAACATGAATTTCTCAAAAATGAATGTGATTCAGTAGATGATGAGTGAATATAGCAGGAACGGTAGGTTTAATCTGAAATAATTTCTTGCAGGAAAGATGCCTGAGGATACACGCTGCCCATGTGTCTACCATAAAGTTAAATATCCTGTTTCTAATCACCTATAGGATGGAAAACCACAACTGAGTGAGCCATACAGCTTCTAACTTTAGCTGTTCATTAACATCACCAGGGAGGTTTTAAGAGTCCTGATACCTATAATTCTCCCCAAAATATTAAATTAGATCCCCTAGAGCTATGATGAGTCCTTATTAAAGTTCTCCAAGTAATTCCAGTGTTCAGCCATAGCTAAGCACTCTAACACTAGAGTACCAGGTTCAGACTTAAGACTCATAAAGAACCTTCTTTCCAGTAAAGCACGTGGACTGTGATATTCTTGGATTATACTCTGTTTTGACACAGGAAATAGGCATGGTTTTGAAGACATGGCTCAACTGTTGCTTTCTCTAAGAAGCCTTCTCTAGGGGTTTTAGAAGCTATTCCATTTCTAATAGCATTTTTCTTTCATGTTTATTATGATGGTGGTGGAAAGGAGGGCTATCAGTCTAAACAAAAGATCAGATAAGATGAAGTCAGACTATACTGGGAAGAAAATCTGGTATTTGCAAACATTTAAATGCAAGGTAAAAATTATGTAAATAAAAAAGAGGTCTAGTATGTTGATGACCAGCCATGGAAGAGCTCTTCTACTTTAAGATACTGATGCATCAAGCTTTCTGATTTCTCTGAAGAATAGGACATAATATGCAGGGGTATCAATTTCTAGAGCACAAGCTAGCAATCCAGTGGAAAACAAGAAACATCACCTTGGATCACAGACCACACTGTTTAAACAACCTTCATAAGTGTTCTGTTCTTAACAGCAGTCATAATTTGTAGGATTCATGAAGGTTTCAAGTCATGGCCTTGCAAATAGCAAGGGTCCTGTATACAATTCTATTTATTTTTTAATCTGGAAATTTTAATCTGTATGTTGTTGTTTAGTCACTAAATTGTGTTTGACACTTTCGTGACCCCCTGAATTGTAGCCCACCAGAATCCTCTGTCCATGGGATTTTCCAGGCAAGAATACTGGAGTGAGTTGCCTTTTCCTTCTCTGAGGGATCTTTCCAACCTAGGGATTGAACCTGAGACTCCTCCATTGGCAGGAAGATTCTTTACCACTGAGTCACCAGAGAAGTTCTTTAATCTATATAGTGAGTTTTAAAACAAGACAGATTAAATCAGGAAATTGTTTCGAATGTTTATGTCATATTTTAACACTACCATTCATTTCTAAGAAGCCTCTACCAAGCATAAGGAGGTAATATTGCACTAATATTCTGAAATCATGGGTAGTGATGGGGGTTTATGTAGTGTTAAATTCTGTAACTAGTCATTAATGTTCAAAATACCAAAACCAATTCTGAGCAGGCACTCAAACGTTGCAGAAGAAAACATACCTTAGGGAAAAAAATAAATTAAACTTTGGAACAATACATCTGGGACCTATTTAACACAGGTACAGGATTACAAGGAGCCCAAAGTAAATCATAGGCACAAGTTCTACTGTATAACGTGTAACATTTTCCTTCCCTTCTAGACATTATGCTTAAAGGGGTGCCCGAAGTGGAGATGACGATAAATGTTTTTTAAAAATGGTCTATCTTCAGAGGAGGAAGGCCAAGGAAAAGAGACTTATGGAAAGGTAATCAGTTGGTTTAACTTTGAATATAGTACATGAGAGACACAGAGCTTGTTGCAGATTAAAGACTCTCAGGCTTGTAGGGTTTTGTTCTCAAAATACATATGCTGAACATAATAAGGATTGCAAATATGCACCACACACATCTGAAAGGTAGGAAAGTAAAAATCTCACAGGACTCTTAATTATAACAACATGGAAACTTCACCATGGTCTATGTGACCTGAGGGTTCTGTGGACAATCTCCAGCTGTCATGCTAGGAATAATAACCTCCAACAAGAAAAGTCAATACATGGTTACCTTTAGGTAATGAAATGTGAAGACATAAAAGTTTTGGCTTTAAAATGTCCAATTTGGCAAAACCAATGCTTTCGTGTTGTTTAATGTCAACCTAGTTTAAAAAATCAGCTTAAGGGCCATGTGTTGCAAAGTAGAAAATTACCATCACAGACTTGCAGTATACAGATTGAATTATTGCCTTCTCCTCATCCCAGTCCCCCAATTGTTTATATCTATGTACCTGAACATGGGTAAGGTAGAAAAGAGATGCAATTTTAATTTTCTGGATGGTTTCAAGAGTTGTTTTCCTCTTCAGTTGTGTATGAGAAATAAAACATGGTGTTTATAAAAATACACACCCAAGCTTTATCTTGAAAGATTCAGAAGCTGTAGCAGTATCTATGATCCACGTGTGCACTGACAGGGATGCAAGCCTTTTGCTAGACAAAAACATGTGCCAATTCATTGACAATGAAACACACATTAGTTTCTACCTTCTCCCCTCAACTCTTACAGCCCTCTGAATGGAGTTTTGCAAAACCCTTTCACTGGATGCTTGTGGTTACAGTCACCATCATCCATCAGGTATGCACCCAGAATAACACACTTGAAAGATTACCTAGGTGATCGAGAGGCACACAGCCAGCCAGCTGGAAAAATGCAGACCACATTAGCTGCTTTCTTCCTGAAGTGCAGTGATAGCTTGAGTTAGAGGTGGGATTAAGTTGTAGGTTTAATTGTCTTCTCTTACCTAACCTGACCTGAACAGTCTTGAAATATTTCTTAATTGAAATATAATTAATATACCATAACATTCATGCTTTTAAAGTGTTCAATTCAGTGGCTTTCAGTAAATTCAGAGTTGAGCAACCATCCCACTATCTCCTTCAAGAACATTTTCACACCTCAACAAACAACTCCACACCCATCAGAATTCATTCTCCATTCTGTCTTCTGTCAGTCTCTGGCAACCAGCAATGTTCTTTTTGTCTCTATGGGTCTTCTTATTCTGGATATGTCATATACATGGAATTATATAACATGTGGCCTTTTGTGCTGGCTTCTTTCACTTAGCATGTTTCATCAATATTGAAGCCTGAATCCATAATTCACTTCTTTTCATTTCAAGTAGACAGATGAATGGGGAAAGGGTAATTTTGTTTGTTACCTTCATCTCTTTGGTAAAGAGTTGTTAAAGAAAAACTGATTTTATTTTATTTAACTAATGTGTTCCAATGATTAAATCTTACCATCTACTATATACAGCTTTTTTCTCTGGAACACTGTCCCTTACACACCCTCCCTTCATATATTTTAATAAATCAAAAGTACTTTTTCATAGTTTAAAAAGTACAAAAGTCTGATAAAGAAAAAACCCATGTCTTGTGACATCAGCTTCTTGCCTCCTTACAGTAATAATGATCAACAGCTTTCTGCTATTTATTCCATAATACATTTCTATACATTATTTATGGACTTTATCAGTTGCTCAGTCATGTCTGCGTGTGTGCTAAGTCATTCCGGCATCTGACTCTGTGTGAACCTGTGGACTGTAGCCCGCCAGGCTCTTCTGTCTATGGGATTCTCCAGGGCAAGACTACTGGAGGGGTTGCTATGCTCTCTTTCAGGGAACCTTCCCCACCCAGGGATCGAACCTGTGTCTCTCACATCTCCTGCATTGGCAGATGAGTTCTTTACTACTAGCACATTCATGATACTATCGCCATAACAAAGATGATAAATATATTTACCATTTCTGAAAGTTCTCTCAGGTTGACTTTGTTATCTCTCTCTTCCATTCCTCCTTGGATAACCTCCTTTGTTTTCTGTTCCTGTAAGTTACTTTGTATTTTCTAGTATTTTATATGAATAGAAGCATAGAGTATGTACTCATTTTTGCTTCTCTTATTCTCTTAGCATAATGTGCTTGAGATTCATCCAAGGTATAGTTTGTTCCCATTCATTACTGAATGACAGATATACTACAAGGCGTCTATCCACTAATCTGTCAATGGCTATTTAGCTTGTTTCCATGTTGGCTATCACAAACAAAGCTGCAGTGAAAATAACATGCAAGTCTATGTGACAAATGCTTTGGTTTCTATTAGGGGAATGACTCAGGTTAAAGTGCTGAGGCAGTGCGGTGGTAACATACTTAACATTTTAAGGAACCATCCGTCCTTTGGGAAGCGTCCCAAAGTGGCTGTGCCATTTTGCTTTTCCATCAGTAGTGCAGAAGAGTTCTATTACTCCATATCTTCACCAGTACTTATGTATAATTTTTTTTTTAAAATAGCCAATCTAGAGGGTTTGCAGTGGTAACTTAAATTGTATCAGAAGTTGAAACTTGCATTCCTTCATGACAAATGGTGTGGAGCAACTTTTTGTGTTCTCATATACTACCCATATATACCCTTTTGGTAACATTTTTCAAATTTTGTGCCAATTTAAAAAGTGTGTTTTTTTGTTTTATTGTTAAATAGTAGGAGTGGAGTTCTAGTTACATGTGGCTTGTCTCTTATATAATGTACAAATATTTGTCTCCGTCTGTCTGTATATTCCTTTTCACTTCTGTAGAAGTATCATTTTTGACATGCATACATAAGTAATTAACTGTTTTATTTTATCATTATGCTTTTTGTGTCTGAGTTAACAAATTTTGCCAAACTCCGTGTCACCAAGATTTTTCTCTGTTTTCTTCTATAAGATTCATAGTGTTAGTTCTTACAATTAAGTGTATGATCCACTTAAAACTTAATCTTGTATATAATGTACAACCCAGAGTTCACTTAGTGCATATGATTATCCAATTATTTCAGTACTATTTACTGAAAAGATAATCCTTTCCTCTCGGAACTTAGTACCTTTGTCAGCTGTTTGCTGATATATATGTGAGTCTATTTCTTTTCCTTGCCTTTCAATTTTAGTATATTGATCTTGTACGTGAAAATGAAAGTGTGAAAGTATCAGTCGCTTAGTCATGCCTGACTCTTTGTGACACCATGGACTGTAGCCCACCAGGCTCCTCTGTCCATAGATTCATCCCAGGCAAGAATACTGGAATGGGTAGCCATTCCCTTCTCCAAGGGAATTCCCAACTCAGGGATCAAACCTGGTTCTCCTGCATTGTAGGCAGATTCTTTACCATCTGAGCCACCTGGGAAGCCTATCTTTAAATCCAGTAACACATTGCTTTAATTATGGTGAGATGTGAAATAAAGTAGTCTAAGTTCTACAAATTTTCCCTTTTTCATCATTGCTTTGGCTATTCTTAAGGTGTTCTAAATTTTCATGTAAATTTTAGAATTAGCTTCTCAATTTCTACAAAATATCTAGCTGAAATTTTCATTGGTCTATCACTGAAACTTAAGATCAGTTTGGAAAGAACTGGTATCCTAGTGGTATTGGCTCATCTTACACCCAAATATAGTACGACTCTCTATTTCTCTTATTAACAGATTTTTTCAGTGATATTTTGTGGTTCTTAGTGTACACTTATTATATATCTTTTGTTAAATCTATCCTTAACTATTTCACATTTTTGACACTACTGTAAATGATATTGTTTGTAAATATCAATACTTGACTATTGCCAGTGCACAAAATAAAGTTGGTTTTTGTGAACTGACCTTGTTTCTGGCTAAACTCAATCCCTGACTTCTATTAATTCTAGCGGCTATTGTGTTGATTCCTCAGGATTGCCCATCTTGATGACAATATCATCTGTGAATAAAGGTGATTTTATTTTATCCCTTTCAATTGACATAATTTTTATTTATTCTTGCTTCCTGTTGCATAAGCTAGAATCTCTATTACAAATTGTTTATCCAAAGTGCTGAGAGAGAACATTCTGATCTTGTTCCTAATCTAAGAAGGAACGTATTCACCATTAAGAATTATATCATCTGCAAGTTTCATAGCTGTTGTTAAATCAGGTTAAGAAAATTCTTGAAATTTTCTGAGAATTCTTTTCTTAGTGGATGCTATATTTTCTCAAATGCTTTACTGAGTCTAATGAGGAAACAATAAAGCTTTTTGTTTTTTATGCTACTAAAACAGTCAATTAAATGTGCTGATTTTTAGATGTTAATTAAGCCAAACTTTTTGGCTTTATTGGGATAAACCCTGCTTGGATATGATATGTTATCCTTTACATGTACTGTTGGATACAATTTGCTAAAACTATAACTATATTCTCATCTATGTTCATGAAGTGTATTAATCCACTTTTTTTCTTCTTTCTGTGATGTCTTTTTTTAGGGGGGTTGTACACAAGGTTAATAATGGCCTTGTGGGTTAAGCTGGGAAATCTTTTTTTTTTTCTATTTTCTGGGAAATTTTAAGCACAATTGGCATTATTTTTTTCTTAAATGGTATTCACTAATAATAGTCTGGAGTTTTCTTTGTGGATATGTTTTTAATTAAAATTTCAATTTATTTAATAGACATAGGGCCTTTAAAATCTAAAAATATATATTGCTTATATCTGAGAAATATTCATGAACTGTCTCTGATAAAGCTCTTCCCTTCATTTTCTTTATTCTCTCCTTCTCAATCATTTGTTGTTTTTTGCATTATTTGAGATTCTAGATGGAGTCACTGATTTCCTTACCTATTTTTTCTCCATTTTCCAGTTTCTGTCTTTTTGCTGTATGTCATGTAAATGTATTTCTGATCTCATCTTTTGACTCTTCTTTTAAACGGCTCATTTCTGATATCATATGAGGATGACAGAGTCTATCTACCTCTTATTCAGGTTCTTAGATAAATATTCCTACATTAACAAGAAGTACTAGTTTCTTCCAACGCTGTGTCTTTGTTGGGCAATAGAATCAATTGGTCTTCACCTGAGCTTTTCACTTTCCTGCTAATAGTCATTCATCTTTTTGAGCTTCCAAAATTGTGTTATTCTAGACTTCTTTCTCATTCTGTAGTCTTTTTTCCTCTATATACAGCTCTTCTGTTTGTTAGGACTTCAAGAAGTAGCAACAATAAGCATGCATAATCAACCTATCACTACAGTAAGTACCTTCCAAATTAACTTGATGGATTTCTCAATAAAGATGCCACTCCAGTCTCTGCTATTACTGAATTACTAATTCTATCCCTGTGTGATTTCAGTTAAACTCTAAGGTATCTGAATCTTGTGCAAAGTAGTCCACTCCCAGAAATAAACAAACAAAAAAACCTGCAGACAGCTGTGGCATTCTGAAGACTTCATCCTAAAGAGATTACCTGTAAATTCCTATAACCCATATCCATGCCTTCTTCAGACAGAAAACATTTCCAGGATCTATTTAAGGCTGCTTTAGCAACTTCTTCCCTTATTTTCTACTCATATTAACCAATTCTACTCACTGCTTCTGTTTTTCAGTCCCCACCTACATGCCAAGGAAACCTGAACTGTAGTATTTTCAGTTCTCCTTTGATGACTTTACAACTCAGATCCATCTTGTCACTGAGTCAGATATCTGAGCCAACTTTGACTTCTTTCCTCATCTTTAATCCGGTACCAAATCCTTCCAATTGATCATCTTGACTATCTCCTCACCTGTCTCCTCTTTCTTTGCTTCATAACCACTGACTCAGGAACTGTGTGTATAAAACTGGCCCATCCAATCTTCTCCCTTGAATCTATCACCCATGTTGCAGAAGCAATCTTTCCAACACAAAAATCTAGTCGCATATATAGTATATACATTGAAATACACACATACATATGTATGTGTGTGGTGTCTGTGTATATTTGTATTAAAATTATCAGATACCTACCAATAGCTGACAGAGAAAGCAACAATTCTTGAATTGGTACTAATGGTCTTTAAAATCTTGGCCCCTAGGCTTACTTTATCTCCTGTTTTCCCTGACCGACACTCTGCTTGTAGATTCCCAAATATGCTATATTTTATCTTTTACTACTGAGTTTGTATATACTTGCTCCTCTCTGCTGAATGTCATTTCTTGAGTTTGTTTCATGAAATCCTATTATGTTTTGTGGTGCTCAATGCAATTCTCTCTTCCTCTGTGCTTGCCTTGCATTTCTGTTCTCTATAATCCTATATCTTGTTTTCATGTTTGCCTTTCTAGACTCAGTTCTTTAGAGCAGGGACTGTGCCTTTATCATTATTATGGCTATTAGGCAGCACAGAGCCTGGCACTAGAAGGCAAATATTCAAAATAACACTTTTAATTGATCAGAAATGGAGTACACAATTAATCAAATTCATACCATAATATAGTAAGCTATATGATGTTATATTTACTGAATTACTAACTACAAGTAAGGTCAAGATTATAAGAAACAACATGGATATTAGTAGTAAGAAAAAGCTACATCCACCCTCTCTTACTCTTGGCTCCAATACTGCCATAATCAGAATATCATATTTAAGTAGGCTAGACTTTAGGATTCCTCAAATCAGTCTACACATTTGAATTAGCGGGGTTTCCCTGATAGCTCCACTTGCAATGCAGAAGACCCTGGTTCCATTCCTCCGTCAGGAAGATCTGCTGGAGGAGGGTTAGACTACTCACTCTAATATTCTTGGGCCTCCCTCATGGCTCAGCTAGTAAAGAATCCGCCTGCAATGCAGGAGACCTGGGTTTGATCCCTTGGTTGGGAAGATCCTCTGGAGAAGGGAAAGGCTACCCACTCCAGTATTCTGGCCTGGAGAATTCCAAGAACGGTATAGTCCAGGGGGTCACAAAGAGTCAGGACACTACTAAGCCACTTAAACTTCACTTTACTATCATTCACTATCATCCTCATCATAAAAGTAACACATGCAATTTAGGAAGAATTTCAAACTGTGCAGATTATATGAAAGAGTATAAATGCCCCAATTCTCTGATTCCATTCCCAAAAGGTAACTACAAATGACTAGAATATATTTTAAAAGTTTAGTTTGAATGATTTTTAGGTCTTTATACATCTTCCCAACTACCCATGATCCTGTCACATACATATACAAACATATCTATATGTTTTCAAACATGAATGGAAATATGCCACACATACTAGTCTAAAATTACTCTTTTCACCTAAGAGTGATCTTGGAGATCTTTCTATATCAGCACATGGAGATATACCTTATTTCTCACTCTTTTTAATGATTGAATCCTATTCCATTCATTCAAAAATATCTTCTGTGAAGCTACCGTGTGCCTGGCACCAATCCAGATACCTACAAGTGGAACTGAGAAGAACTTTGTAGCACTTCTCACCATGGCCAAGTACAAAACCCCTCAATATCCCCTGCCTGTATTTTGTAGAAAAGCTGAAGTCTCCTAGGCTTTCCCAAGTCACAAAAGAGCAGTCTGAAGCAGCTAGTGATTGGGATAGAGTCACAGACTCAGTGTCTGATGCACATTAATTGTTTTACAGATACTATAACTGCCACCAGAGGAAATGACATACGCTCCTCCATCCTGAGTAATACTGAAACTATGGCCTGGAGCGATTGGGACTAATATTATTGCTCACAATAATCTGTATCTTTTGGGGCATCAAAATAATTGTAACTTGCTCTGTCTGTATATGTAAGAGGGTAACTAAAATTGTCAGCAAAGAGATGCTACAGACCCATGTTAATACTATACCCTGTATCTTAGTTATAGAAGATGCACCTTCATCCCTAAACTCATAGAAATCGAATAATATTTGACAGTGGGGAATTGAAAGCAGCTCTTTTGCCCCTCTCTTTTTTATCCATTTCTGTTCCCCTCTAACTTTGAATCAAATCTAATTAACCTGCTGATTCTTTTCCTAGATAGAAAGAATGAAGAATTAAGGAGTTCAAGAATGATTAGTTCTCTACCTGCTACTGCCTGCTTAGCAATACTGCAAACAGATCACGTGCATATGATATTACCTGAAGAATCAGCCAGCCTGCACAAATGAAGAATGATGCAGAACTCAACCTCTTGCTTTGATGATCCACTGAGAATGTTCCCCGCTTCCGCTTTCCCTTTAAAAACTGAGCAGAATCTTGGTCTCTAGATAGGAGACTACCTTCTTTACAGATTGCTAGCTTTTCTGATGAAAGTACTTCTCCTTTCTGTTGACACTTGACCTTCACTGCTTCTGAGCAGTGAGTAACCAAACATGAGTTTGGTAACAGAAGTGACACCAGCCTCCGCTTCATACCCCATGTGCTTCATATTCCGTATTAAAATCCATCCGTAGCTCCATCACATAGGAGACTGAAGTCTAAAACAGCATATCCCAGAGGACCAGGTTTATACTCTCACACCTTAGATGCCACCTCTCCCTGCTTTAAACCTTTTTTTTCTGTAACATGAATAACTTGTTACTCTTTACATATTATGGGGCTAGCCAGCTGGGAATCTGAATATGATCTTAATAAACAACTTGATTTCAGGACTACTGGCCTGTAAGACATAATTTGAGAAGGAGATGAAGTTTCACAGAAGAAGAGATATCAAACACCAAGAAATAATAACAAGGTAGTGTTAGGTAGTTAGAAAAGGAAAAAGGAGTCCAGAATGGCAGTGGCTAAAAGACAAGGAAGGGAAAAGCCCACAAAAATAGAACAAAGGAAGGTCTGAGGACCATAGTGAGGACCTCAGGTAGAACAAACAGCAGTGATGGCTAGCCCAATTTACACTGGGCAGGCCCAGGGGGAGGAGAAAACATATAAAAGGAGGAGTCAAAGGGCTGGGGGTCTCTCTCCCTGATACGCGAGTGTGCATACGCACACACACTTTCTCTTTTTTTTTCTCTCTCTCTCCTCTTCACCTCTTTTGGGTTGGCATGCCCTCATACCTCAAGGATGCATTTTCTTTTATTTTCTAAATAAAACTTAGCTGTAACAAACATGGTTTGTCCAAGAGCTGTGACACGCTAAGGGCTTTAACGTCCGTCACTTCAAATTTTTTTTGTGATGAGACAGAACCCAGGAAATTACACACTTCCCTGGCAGTAGGAAACAGTTAAGGGGCTTTTATTCTAAGTCCTGTAGTCTATTTTACATACGTATGATTGCATTTATCCTTATAGTAACTCTAAAAAGTAAATTCTATTATTATTATCATTATTATTTCCCTAATTTTATAAAAAGTAAATAAAAAAGTTAAGAAACTAAGGCAAGAGAAGTCAAGCAATCTGCTAATAAATATAAGATAGTAAAATAATTTCTGCTAGCAAATACAATCTAAGTGTTTTTTTTTGTAAATTTCTGACTTTCCATCTCCATTGTTTGCCTTTGTGAGGCTTCTCTGAACTCTAGAGCCTCTGAAATGCAAGTTACAAGAATTCAGAGCTCAATCACTGCCTGAGGCCATCCAGCTCACAGAATTTCATCTTGCTAGATTCTCCAGGGCCTGGAGAACTCTTCAAACTGGAAGGCTGCCAGTTCCGGGCAGGAAGAATTTCAACTCCAGCAAATTACTTTAAGCAATGTGAGGAAGATGAGGAAGATAAAACCCACTTTGACAAATTATATGGCTAAGATTGTTAAGAACAATAGCACTCTTTATTTTCCTCTAAAACTAAATGATTCTGTAGCGTTCAATTTTGCCTTCTTTAGAAATGACAGAATTCTGCAGCTCATGGGTGCAGTGTCTGTAAGATGCCGACTGAGCCAGCCTTAACATCCCTCTCAGCTTGACTAAACTTTAGACGGGCTTCTTCAAGAGGACAGGATTCAACCTCCTTTTCCTTAGAGCATTTACTTTAGAAAATTTGCAATTGTAAATTCTTTCTCTACCCTACCAGAGGTAAATCTTCTCTTAGCCTCTTGCCAGTTTTACAACTCAGGAATATCTTTCTCAGGGACCTAGAAGCCATTCCTTTGAAATGCAATCATCAAAGCATAGTACCCCTATCTCCCAGTATCTGTGGGAGAGGAGCAACCTAATGTTGAATTAACACTAATTAGCAAATATAGATTGCATAATCACATTGATCAATGCACCTACTAACAGCCTCTAGTATTTTCCCTCTAGCTCACCCCAGACCTTACTCAGCACCTAACACTGCCCCTGATCCCGCTTCGTTTCAGAGGGGCTGAATGTCATGTTTGTCTTGAACAAAATCTGCTAAGCTAGTTTAACTGTCCATTACAATTTTTCTGTATCATTGCTAAACATAAAATCATAAATAAGGACCTTAACCGCCCCATCCCCAGGAGAATATGGAAGAAACTAGGTTATGTTTCACAAAATTTAAAGGCTCTAGGGTTTGGGGGGCTATAAGAAGCCCAAACGTGTCAGAAGAGGCTGTATAGTAAGTTTCCTTTTAAAATATAACCCATTCTATGTTGATAGCATAGACAGGAAACATGTACCTTGCTGTATAAAAAATGGACATATCATTATCAAGAAAAAAATCTATTCCACAAACTTAAAATCATCTTATAAATATTCATGCTTTCCATAAATATGTTTATGCTTTAAACATTAAGGGTACATGATTTCAGTTTTAAAAATGTTTTCAAAGCATGTAATGAATGAAAATAGAGTAAGATTTGGTCCAACATCACCTTCCACAAGCTGTTAATAGGTCTCTGGAGTTCATGATACATTGATTTCACTCTAGAAAATACTAAATCTTTTAGAAAACATGTTAGAGGTTACCCCTGTGTATATGTGCTAAGCTGTTTCAGTCGTGTCCAACTCTGTGCAACCCTATGGACTGTAGCCCACCATGCTCCTCTGTCCATGGGATTCACCAAGCAAGTATACTGAAGCAGGTTGTCGTGCCCTCCATCACGGCATCTTCCCAACCCAGGGATAAAACCGGCATCTCTTTCATCTCCTACAATGGCATGTGGGTTCTTTATTACCAGCCCCACCTGGGAAGCCCACAGGTCACACCCATATGATCTCTACTGAACTGGAAATAACAAATGTGGATGACCAAAAAACATTTTTCAATTAAGTAAGTTGGTTCTCATAGTAGAACATTAGAAGTGAATGAACTCCTGCCCAAAAAAAGTCAGGGCAGTACAAATGTAGTGTACAGAGTTGCCAAAAGATAGTTTCCTAAGCTTCTTGATACTATATTAAAAATAGATAAAATCATAATAAAACTAAGAAGTTATGACTTCTTGCAATTTAGAAACAGATAAATTAAAACAAGCTGGAGAAAAAATTTTTGAAATTGTGCCACTTTCTTCTGTCTGCCAGGAGACACCTTAGGTGCCATCAAAACCAATATTCATATTTCTACTCCTCGGAAGTGCTGAGCTCTAGGCTCATATTCAATGACCTAAGTAATAACATCACTTGAATGACGGTTAATAGGCACTGCCCTCCCTATAACTGATGTACATATCAAAGGAATGATTTCAATGAGCCCAGACTCTTGCATCTTCCCATACATAGAAAAACACTAAATTTCTTAACTTGAGATATCTAATTTTTTTTAAATTAAGTGATCTTTTGATGTTCTGACTACCTGTTCTTTGGTTGCAAAAAAATTCTATATATCCTGGTTCCCCCCTTGCTGCTTCAGAGCAATAGTGTTCTCACCATTATCTGAGATGCTGTATCCTGTGGTTCAAGTCCACAGAAAATCTATTGAGCAAAACATAACTCTCAACTTTTGTGAGAGTTGTGCTTTTTTTTCCCTTCAGTTGACAATATCAAGAGCAGAACTAAGAAAGTATTATACTAATTTCCCTCACACTTTATCCAGGGCTTGTTTACTGATACATGGTTTGATCGCTCATTCCTTTTCTAAAACTTGTCAAGGTCTCTCCATTTCTAATACACACTGAAGTCCAAAGTTCTTAGATTTGTGACCTAAAAGGACATTTCTCAGTGCCTCTCTAAATATATGCTATATTCAAAGCAAACCAAACTCCCCACTTTTCTCAAACACAAGTTCATGCCTAGCCTCTGTTTATACTATGCCTTTAGTCCAGAAGTCTCCCCTAATATCTTTACGAGTTCTACCTCTTCAAGAGATAGTATGAATACCACCTCCCTCCTTAAAGGCTCCTCTAATTCATTCAGTCCTCCTGGCCACCTTCCTTGAACCACTGGTTAGCATTTCTAGCACTTGGTTTCACATTAAAAGTAGTTTTAAGCATGCCTGATTTCACTATCCTACTGGACTATGACATTCTTAAGGAACAAGGATTATATCATATTTGTAGCCCTAAAAAAAGTGAATTTAATTTAATTTTGAGAATTTAATTTTTCTGAACCCTCAGTTTCCTTATTAAATGGGAGAAAGAATACTAGTAATAATCACATAGTGTGCTGTATAAGAAGAAAATAATTTATCTAAAGCATTTAGAGTAGCCTTGGCCCATAAGAGCTAATTATTACTGTTATTAATTTTAAAATTATTACTACTATTAATAATTGTACCTCTCCATTCTAATATCTAGGATGTAGCTGGTATTTAAAACTGCTTTTAAAAGGGCAAAGGATGGAGCTTCCCTGGTGGCTCAGTGGCATGGAATCTGCCTGCCAGTGTGGGAGACATGGGTTTAATCTCTGATCCAGGAAGATGCCACACGCCACGGAACAACTAAGCCTGTGAGCCACAACTATTAAGCCTGTGCCCTATAGAGCTGGAAGCCACAACTATTGACATCCGTGCATCCTACAGCCTGTTTTCTCCAACAAGAAAAGTCACCTCAATGAGAATCCTGTACCCTGCAACTAGAGAAAAGCCTACACAGCAATGAAGACCCAGCACAATCGAAAATAAACATAATTATTAAAAAAAAATAGCAAGTGGATACCTGAAAAGTTGGAGAAGGAAGTGACAACCCACTCCAGTATTCTTGCCTGGAGAATCCCATGGACAGAGGAGCCTGGCAGGCTACAGGCCATGGGGTCGCAAAAAAAGTCAGGGACATAACTTAGCAACTAAAACCACCGCCTGAAAAGTACATTCTAGGGTGTGGGCAAGGGTTGCTAAGCATATGCTAGGTGATACAGAAAAGGTTCAAATTCTAGATAGCAAAAAAAAAAAAACCCCAAAAAACTAGGCAAGTAAGTATGAAAAAAAAGTGAAAGTGTTAGTCAGTCAAATCCAAATCTTTGTGATCTCATGGACTATAGAGCTCACCAGACTCCTCTGTCCTCGGTATTCTCCAGGCAAGATTACTGGAGTGGGAAGCCTTTCCCTTCTCCAGGAGATCTTCCTGACCCAGGGATCGAAACCTGGTCTCCTACCTTGCAGGCCAATTTTTTACCATCTGAGCCACCAGGGAAGCCTCAAGTATATATGAGGAATTTCATAAAATGAAGAGAACGATGCAGAGTTAAAGATGGAGGTGACTAGAAACAGAGGCAATGTTCAAAATCTACTCTCTCAACCAGTTTGCCATGATGGAAAGGAGCAAGGCTGGGCACTGTAAGTGGTAACAACTTAAATAAGAAATCCACATCTGTTCTCTTTTAATTAAACCTGTTTCCAGGAGAGGCAACGTAGCACTTGAAAAAGATAAGCTTGGTAGTATGAACGAAAGTATATGTTAGGAGGAAGGAAGAGAGGGGGAAATACTGCAGCTTTGGTGCCCTAGATAGGAAAAGAGAAGAGGAAAGGAAATTACTTCAGATTGAAGGAAAAAGGAGAAACTTGTCATGGGATTATCTAAGCCTGCTTTCCTAGTCCTTCTCCTGACCACTGACACATATTTTTGAGAAGCGAAATAATTGGAGGGGGGGCAAGAAATACACATGTAGATTCTGGCAAAACACCCACAGGCTCATTAACACCAGCCAATCTATCCCTCCCAGAACTATGTAGCATGAAAAATGGATTCTAAAAATAAGGCCTGGATGTCTCCCTAAAGGCACAAGCTTAAAGGAAAAAGCTCTTTGTGGAATTTTACTTCAGGCTATTTGGCAAACCCAAGTAGACATAGGCCCATCCACGGACACTTGATGAACACAAACTAATCAGGTCACATTTTGCTTTGGGCAGTTGGTATTCTAAAATTAAATGCTAGCTCCCACTTGTTACCCATAACAGAGCTGAAGGAACTGTCCAACACTGTCAGAACAGATTTCCATGCTTGAATCAAGCATAGGAAATGTGTAAGATCTGGGGTTAATAAACATCTCAGAAAGGGACTGAACAGAGGGACAAAATCTAAAAGTGTTCATCAGAGGCTTGTCTCAGCCAGCATAGTCACCAAATTTGGCTTTCTCTTTCTGAAGCACTTATTTTTGCTGCATTTGTAAGTATTCTAAAGTTTATCCCTAAAACCAGACTAATAACATTGGTTGCAAGACAATGGATAATGGAGGAGAGAACTCAATATAAGAATTTAAACCATTCCCTCTTAAAAAATAAATGTATATATATGTATAACTGAATCACTTTGCTGTAAAAAGGAATTAACAACATTGTAAATCAACTATACTTCAATTTAAAAGAGTGAAAAAAACAAAAATTATATTTATGCCATTCTTTACACCACTAGTTTCATATCACTGGCAGAGGTATGGGGGGTGGAAAGCTGTGGGCTTATCTGGATTACTTGAGATCTACTCCACTGGCTTCTGTAAATTCTTTCATGTCCTGGGTTAAATGGCTATTTTGGGAAAGGAAAAAACAAAACAAAACTATGATTATGATTAGGGTAAAAGTTCGTCTTGGTCTACTTGATCCTGATGAACTTATAATCATGACTTGAACTGTGTCTTTTTGTCCAGAAAATGTTACATATCAGGTTCCTAGAAAGCCGTATGGGGACACCGGCACACCCATTTATTTGTGTATGGACTGTGGCTGCTTTGTGCTTCAATGGCCAAGCTGAAAGTTAAAACAGAGGCAGTCTGGCCCACAGAGCTGAAAGTATATCTGGGCTTTGAAGAAAAAGTTTACCAGTCTACTTTCAGATGATTAGCCAAGTCAGGCAGTTTTGTGGTTAACCTTTTAATATATTCAGTATTGTTCTCACCATTGTTGGTGACTCAGGGATCATCTTAGACTTCCCTCATTTCACACCCATTTGCTGCTGCTGTTCTGCAAGTCGTGTCCGACTCTTTGTGACCCCATGAACTGCAGCCTGCCAGGCTCCCCTGGCCATGGAATTTTCCAGGCAAGAGTACTGGAGTGGGTTGCCACTTCCTACAGACTCACTTGAAGTCTGGTCAAAACTATATTTTTACCACTTATTAATATTATAAATGTTGGAAATCTATCTACCAAAAGTCACACTCATATTCAAAGAATGAACACTCTGGGGAAAACCTCTCAAGAATGTAAGGAATGTAGCAAAAGCAGAGCAATGAACTAATGGTGCCTCAGAGGTCTCCAGCAACTACAAGTGGAAATTTTAACAAGAGTTAGATGGTCCTTACCATTAAAAAATTACATTTCTCTGCCTCCTTAAACCTATTCTTTGTAGAATGGTTTGCAAACACTCAAATCAACACTCACATTGACTTCAAGGCCTTCACTAGGGGGAGGGTGACAAGTACTTTCTGAAAGGAGCCCTGATGAGATATTTCTAAGAGATATAAATATTTTCCCTTCATTTGTCCATAAGTAATATCGTCACACTGTGTGAAACAGACATTCCTTACTGCCATATATGGAATTTCTCAAAGGTATAAGTATTAACGAAAAGAAAAGTTTTAGAATGTAATAACTCAGGCAAAACTTTATAAAGAACTTGCCTATAGAAAATTAGGTAAAACACTAGAAAGGAAGAAAATGTTTGTCTGACCATAAAATTATATATGAAAAGAAGGTAAGGGGTGGGGAATCAAGGAAAATCATATTTACAGTAAGTGAGTGAAGTCGCTCAATCATGTCCGACTCTTTGCGACCCCGTGAACTGTAGCCTACCAGGCTCCTCTGTCCATGAGATTTTCCAGGCAAGGGTACTGGAGTGGGTTGCCATTAGAACTCATTTCAAATCATACTTTAGTGCCAGAAACAGTGCATGCTGGCTGAATAATACGGCCACAAATTAGCAGAAAAGTAAATAAAATGTGAAGTCTCCTTCTTACCACTTTCTAGTCACTCTGCTACCAATCACTACTCCTTGAGAAAACGCTCATAAAAGGACACAGATATGATACTTCTTGGTATGTGTTTTTAAATGAAGTTCAATTAACTTCCTATTTGTTGGATGCTGTTCACACATTCTCTCTAGTTGGGGATCTTTTGTCCAGGTGGGCTTCTGGGAGGATGGAAATGCTGAAGAAAATTAAAGCTGCCTTGATTTCAGCTAATGAGTGGCATTAATGCTTTATCTACAGCTTGTTTTCATATATATAAGGAATTACTAACTGCTTACTGACAAGAAGTTGACATTATTATCACTGTTTTCAATAGCTCAAATTAAATCCTTCCTTTCTTTCTTCTTCTAATTGTTATTTATGCTCAATCTGTATTTTTATTTTTATAATTTTAAAACCTTAAGATCTTGGCTATCATGGAGTTTCTGGCCAAAGTGTTTTGTCAGGAGAATTAGTATTTTGAAGAGAAACATCTACGGGTTTACAGATTGAGCCACTGTCCTCTTAAAACACTTAGAGGGACAAACATGGAGGAATTACATGAAAGTGATTTTGCTGACTACTTAGCATGTGCTATGAACTACACTAAATAGTATATGTATTTTCTCAGTTCTCATAATCCTATGACACAGGCACTATTATTATTACTATGCCCATTTTATAGATGAGACAACTGACAATGAGGTTACATGACTCCCTAGGATACAAAGTAACTAACAAATGGAACTGAGAATCCATTGCAGGGAGCTTGACTCCAGAGTTCATTTTGGTGTACTATGCTACAATAAGGGATTGAGAAGGATATGGGTGGACTGAGAAAATGTAAGAAGAAGAGGAAAGGTTGAAGGATGGTTTCTCCAGACTGTGGGTATCCCAATCTCTCTGAGCCTCCGACACATGCCCCTAACAGTTCGTGTATTGCTCAGTTAGAGAAAAACACTGGCTTTCTTGTCTGTCCCTCCCACAGACTGATATTTGCAACTCTGTGGTTCATATCTAGATCCCTAGAGCCTGACAATGCCTGGCCTTTGGATGGTGCTCAATTATATACGCTGAACATGTGAAAGGCATGACTTCTGGGAGGGGCAAGGAAAGGGAAAGCAGGTTCAGACAACATTTGAAAACTTTTTATCAAAACTGTTCTTAAAACATTCCTTATCAAAGTTGTTCCTTCATAATTTGCTTAATTATATTAACATTTCTATTGTGCCTACACACGTTGAACATCTAGATTTGTAAAGGAAGTTTGAGAATCATGAAATATAGACTAAGAAGAAAAAGTCACAAGAATCACAAAACCTTAGAGAGCTGAACCATAGGTCAATTAGGAAAGCATTATCAATTATCCTTTAGGAAATTTGATTCTAGCAAGGTTAAGTGTCTTCTTCAAAATTATCAGTTAGTAAGTGACAAAGTCAAGACCCTGTCTCCTAAAAGTATGACAGTCCTTCACTCAGTACACAATGAAGCTTGGCCTTAAAAAAAAAAAATAAATGAAACAAGGATGGCACTGGAAAGGAGAATGTGCAGGCTTCAACAACAAGCAGGAGTATGGAGAGAGATCCGATAAGGGAAATATGGAGATGCAGAGCTGAGGGAGGTAAATGAAATTAAATCATATACAAGTAACCATTATTCCTCAAAATCAAAATCTCAAATCACACTGACTTTCACCAACTTATAAGTCTTTACGTCTTTTATGTTTATTCTCATACTTCTGCCTAGTATTTCTTTAGGCAGATTGTATGGGGGTGGGGGGAACTTAGTACACTGAGAAATGCATCCAAGTATAGTCATTTATGTCAAGAGAACTGGGGAAAAAAATGCTGCTGCTAGTGATCTTACATATTGTTTTCAATATTTAAGTGAGAAAACAGAGTATTGATATTTGTATCTTGGGGTATTATAAAATGGAAATTCTATGACTTTCCAGGGTCTCTGTCCATCTTCATTTTATCTTTGGAATGTGTACTCTCTATTACAAGCAAATTACATGGAATGTTGGGTGGGTCTCAGAAAATGGCGCAACCAATGAAAAGAAAACCTACCACTCAATCATGAGTAACACAAAATTCAGGAAAGGATTCTATTCTTAATTGGAACAATCTAAAGAGTTAGTCAGCCTACACAATGGCACATTATTTTGTTATTCCTGCTAAATAAGTTAGTTAACACTGGAATGTTAATTGAATGGATTTATATCAACATTTCTCAAGAAAAAAAAAAGTGAGGAAAGGAAGGAAGGGCAAAAGAAGGAAGGAAAGGAGTTACCAGTATGTCACAGAAGATACACCATCACATAAGAAATAACAATTTTTAAGACATTACCTCAGCCATAGATGGAAACAAAATTATTCCATCAAACTGTGTAGAGAAGTGTATGAAGCTTGAGAAATGACTCAAGTAAAGACAGATTTTAATTTCCCCAAATCGGAAATGTGCTGGGGAATTAACAGAATCTGCAAAGACCTTGTTAATATAGCCTATGTTTAAAAAGGGGCAGTGATCATGAGTAAATCTGAAGGTTTTTGCCAATTAGCTGGATATTAATGAGTTTTTAATCCTTTAGGTTAAAACTAGTCTTGAAATAATTGACCACAGACTTAGAAAGAATAATATTCTCTTGAAGTTCTTATGAAAAGAGAAAAAATGGATTTATGGGCCTCTCCAATAGTTACCAGTTTACCTTCTTTCCTTTCCACTGATAACGTTAGATTATCTCATGGTGTCTCTTCTCCCTTCCTTAGGGAAGAGATACAGAAGCAACATTAAATTTCATTGGTGTAACTACTGGCTTTAGTTTTAAAAAAATATGTACTGTGAAGTAATATAAAGAATGTACATTGTTTTGTTATTAAATGTGATCATTAATTTTGACTGCTGACCCTCAAATCACCAATAAGATAACAGTTTTAATAGCTCTATTAGCAGGATAGCATTTATTATTGATAAAGGCTGAATAAGCGGAAGGAAACATAAAGACAAACTTATGGGTCTGAGGTCCATACTCTATAGTTAAGACCCAAGGGTTTTAATAATAAATAACAAATACTAAATAAACATGTGTGTCTGAGATGGCAATTCTGTGTGTTTAAATCAATTCCCTAATGTGGTGGTGAAGATTATTTTTATTCTTTTTGTTGTTTAATGAGTATTTACTTTTGCTAATTAGGTATTTTTTAAAGGTCAAGTAGTAAGTTGGAGAGTATTCTACTTAGAGGAATACCTTGTAGATATTGTGGTTTCAGTCCCAGATCACTGCAAAAAGCAAATATTGCAATAAAGTGAGTCACATAAATTTTCTGTTTCCCAGTGCATTTAGATGTTTACACCTAGCCTACTAAGTTTGTAACAGCACTGTTTCCAAAAAATTATGCATAACTTTATCAAAAAATACTTTATTGCTAAAACACGTTTACTATGGTCTCACTCACAGTAGGACTCTATGAATATCTATTTTGGTTCTACTTTTTTGGGAAGAACTTTGACAGTTACACGGCTTTCCTGGTGGCTCGATAGTGAAGAATCTGCCTGCCAATACCTGCCAATGCAGAAGACATGGGTTTGATCCTTGGGTTGGGAAGATCCCCTGGAGAGGGAAATGGCAACCCATGCCAGTATTTTTGTCTGGGAAATCCCATGGACAGAGGAGTCTGGAGTTGGGCACGACTTAGTGACTAAACAACAACAAATTGACAGTTATAACAAATTCATAAAAATTCAGATACAGTTGTATTTTTCCAGTACTGAGTATAATTTGAGCATTCTCCTGCATTTTAAGGACTCAAAAGGTCAAAAGGTTAATTTTCTTTTGCAACTGTATAGATATTCAGTATTTTTTGAGTGAAATTTTCTGAGATACTCAAGAGGAATCTAAACATAAAAAGTGAGGAAGACTGGCATTTATATTATCCTGGCCTGTATTTTATTGAAAGCTTAAAGTGCATACTTTGGTGAGCTCTGTTTTTATTATTATTATTATTATTATTATTATTATTATTAGAGTACAGAAATGCAGAGCTATACTTTATCTGGGATTTGCTTTGAAAAAATATGACAGCAAGGCAGTGGATGAAGCTTACAGAAGAAAATAAAAGACCAAAAAATGAAAATGTATTAAAAATCAGCAACAGTTATATTCCCTAGGAAGTTACAAAGCCAAACTGAAAGCTTTTATTAGAAGAATTTGAAATGGAAAATATCTCCTGCCATCATGCAATGCCACATTTTGCCTAACTTCACTGTCCTTTAGTCTTGTCATTAGTTTTGTTTACATATGTTTAAAAATATTGAATACATGGTTTAAAAAAAATTAACATTTGATCCCAAGTCCTTAAAATGAAGGAGGATGCTCAAATTACACTAGATACTGGAAAAATTACAATTGTATCTGAACTTTTATAAATTTGCTATAAATGTTAAAGGTCCTCCCTGAAAAAGTGAAGCCAAAATAGATATATACAGAATCCTAAATATAGTAGATATATAGTATTCTGAAGAAAAGAATCCCATATCAATGGCTCTAAAAGTACCCCACACACACCCCAGAGGCTTTTAGTTCCATATAAGTAGCTAGAAAAAAATGCCTATCTTTTTACTTTTTAACAGGTAAATACAAAGAAATGGAATCAGATGTTATAGATATATTTAAAAAGTAATAGAGCAAATATATTCTAAATTTTGAATTTAATCAGATTTTATGTTTATTCTGGTCTAGCTGCAATTCTAACCCTAAAACGTATCGGAAGCTGACACAGGTCCTTTTAAGAAAGCTCAGCTTCACAGAGCTCAGCCCCTGACAGTCCTTCATGGGACTCCTTTCCCTTATAGTCAGTCATTTAACAGATGGCAAGATTTCTGGGCATGTCCTATGATACAAAATGTAGTTCTGTCCAGGACAATGTAATGCCTTCAGCCTGTATTTTGGAAGCAGAAATGAGGGAGTAAAGGGAGGAATGCATTCATAATGGAGAACTAGCTTGGGGTAGAGTATAAATTCAGTAATTTAAGTTCTTTGCTGCCCCCCACCGCAACTTATACCTTTAGCCCAGCATCTGCTGCTTTTGGTTTGGTTATAGCAAGGGTCCTCTCCAATTTAAAATTTTAGAGAAGAGTCCCCCTAACTCACTCCCCTTCCCCCAGAAAAAAAGGGGAGTGAAAGGGCAGGTGACTTTCACAAAGAAATTTTTTAAATGATATAAAGTTCGTATGAAGATTTAACAGTTATCACTTTATACAGAAAAGCAGCAGAAAAGCCCCTAGGCTTCTGCTTATAGCTCTGGGGTTTCTCACCATCAAACATATAATGAAAGAGGTGAAAGATTCCCCTCGGAAGTGCCCCAGGGAAAATGACTTTGACATGGAATGGAGATGTGAGTAACCTAAAGGGAAAAAAAGTCAAAGATTATAATATGGGCTAAATGCTTTCACTGGTAAGCAGAATATATCCTAAAAAACACAAAACTACTGGGCTTTAATTGTCAAAAAATATAAAAATTATAGGAAAAATACAATGAACACTAATGCATGCTTCACTTAGATTTAATATAATACATAAACACAATTTTTAAAATAAACAATGTATTATATTACTGTATTTAACAGTATGTGTGATAAATACCCTGATGAACCAAGCTGTTGGAAACAACTAAACACACAAAATAAAATATTAAAAAATAACTTTCTAAATGCATGATAAGCTGGCACAACACAAAGGAATATTTCAAGACAAAAACAAAATGACTAAAGGAAAGTAGAAAGCTAACCAGACGTTCAGAGTATTTCATCCTAGGGACATATGTTGAACCCTAATGTCTGTAAATCTCCATTTGGATGGCTAAATTGAGTTCCACATGGAACTGGGGCCCCAAAGTTCTACAATGTCAATGTGATGGACAGCATAACTATTACTTAGACATTTTTATAGCCTCAAAATGCATAGATGAGGCAGAGAATCCATTCATGCCATTCATATTAACCAATTCAAGGGTTTAAAAAAAATCTTCAAAAAATGAAGATTAAGAGTCCAAATAAATTCAATATTATTTGTGATTAAATATGCATATTCTTGGCAAATGTGGAACAGAAAAAAACTTCTACTGCCTGAAAGAGTATCTACCAAAAAGCTAGAGAAAAAAAAAGAGATAATTTTAGAAAGAAACATTGAGAGCTTTCCCTTGAGAGTAGGAAAAAAGGCAAAAATGCCCACTATCACCCCTCTGTCCCACATTATGGTACAAGTTTTGGTCAGCAGAGCAATAGAACAGAAGGGGGAAAAAAAAAAAAGAACAAAAAGGAAGCAAGGGAAAGGAAAAAACAGGCATTATTTGTAGCTAATATAATTATGCACATAGAAAATCCAGAAGAATACACTGATAAACCACTGGAATTTAATAAAAAGTAACTGAATACCAAGCAAAGTAGCAGGACACCAAGTGAATAAACAAATAAAAACTCAGCATTCAGAAAACTAAGATTATGGCATCTGGTCCCATCACATCATGGCAAATAGATTTGAAAACAGTGTAAACAGTGAGAGACTTTATTTTTTTGGACTCCAAAATCACTGCAGATGGTGACTGCAGCCATGAAATTAAAAGATGTTTGCTCCTTGGAAGAAAAGTTATGACAAACCTAGACAGCATATTAAAAGCAGAGACATTAGTTTGCCAACAAAAGTCCATCTCGTCAAAGCTATGGTTTTTCCAGTAGTCATGTATGGATGTGAGAGTTGGACAAAAGAAAGCTGAGCATTGATGCTTTTGAACTATGGTTTTGGAGAAGACTCTTGAGAGTCCCTTGGACTGCAAGGAGATCCAACCAGTCCATCCTAAATCAGTCCTAGGTGTTCACTGGAAGGACTGATGTTGAAGCTGAAACACCAATACTTTGGCCATCTGATGCGAAGAATTGACTCATTTGAAAAGACCCTGATGCTGGGAAAGATTGAGAGCAGGAGAAGGGGATTGCAGAGGGTGAGATGGTTGGATGGCATCACCAACTCAATGGACATGAGTCTGAGTAAACTCCGGAGTTGGTGATGGACTGGGAGGTCTGTCATGCTGCAGTCCATGGAGTCTCAAAGAGTTGAACATGAATGAGTGACTGAACTTAAATGATGATTAGAAACTAATCATCTAATAAGCTAATACAGAGTATTTAGTTTATCTAAATATTAAATCTCTGGGGATAAATTAAATGATATAAACCTCTATAGAAGAAAATAATAAAATATTATTGACAGACACCCAAGAAGACTTAAATAAATGAAAAGATATAACATATTTAGGAACCAGAAGACCTGATGTCATAAAGATGTCAACTTTACCCAAATCACTCTATAGTTTTCCAATAATTATAAACAGAATATCACATTTTAAACATCTTGGATCTCAAATTATTTTGAAATGATATGGAAGATCAAAATATCAAGACCAACTGGAAAACTCCTGAAGAGTAATAAGATCTGGAACTTATGTTAACAGATATCAGAACTTATTACAGGGCTATAGCTACCAAGAAAATATGATATTGACAAGATATAGACAGAGAGCCCAAGTGAAGCAGAATAGAATCAATTAGATATGTTTATATGTAACATATAATAGATAGTGAATATATATTGGACATGACAGTGGTGGCCTTGCAAATTACTGAGTGGAAGGCATATTTTACAATAGTGAAAGCGAAAGTTGCTCAGTCCTGTCCAACTCTTTGCGACCCCATGGACTATACAGTCCATGGAATTCTCTAGGCCAGAATACTGGAGTAGGCAGCCTTTTCCTTTCCAGGGGATCTTCTCAACCCAGGGATCGAACCCAGGTCTCCTGCATTGCAGGCAGATTCTTTACCAGCTGAGCCACAAGGGAAGCCCACAGTAAAGATTGCAGGCATATATTTCTCCATCTATTTGTGTCCTCTTTGATTTCTTTCATCAGTGTTTTATAGTTTTCTATATACAAGTCTTTTGTTTCTTCAGGTAGAAATATTCCTAAGTATTTTATTCTTTTTGTTTCGATGGTGAATGGATTGTTTCCTTAATTTCTCTTTCTGTTTTCTCATTGTTAGTGTATAGGAATGCCAGGGATTTCTGTGTGTTGATTTTGTATCCTGAAACTTTGCTATATTCACTGACTAGCTCTAGTAATTTTCTGGTTTCTCCAAAGAAGACATAAAAACGGCTAACAAACACATGAAAAGATGCTCAACATCACTCATTATCAGAGAAATGCAAATCAAAACCACAATGAGGTACCACTTTACACCAGTCAGAATGGCTGCCATCCAAAAATCTACAAGCGATAAATGCTGGAGAGCATGTGGAGAAAAGGGAACCCTCTTACACTGCTGGTGGGAATGCAAACTAGTACAGCCACTATGGAAAACAGTGTGGAGATTCCTTAAAAAACTGCAGAGAACTTCCATTTGACCCAGCAATCCCACTGCTGGGCATATACACCGAGGAAACCAGAATTGAAAGAGACACGTGTACCCCAATGTTCATCGCTGCATTGTTTACAATAGCCAGGACATGGAAGCAACCTAGATGCCCATCAACTGATGAATGGGTAAGAAAGCTGTGGTACATATACACAATGGAATATTACTCAGCATTAAAAAAAAATTCATTTGAATCAGTTCTACTCAGGTGGACGGAACTGGAGCCTATTATCCAGAGTGAAGTAAGCCAGAAGGAAAAACAACAATACAGTATACTAACGCATATATATGGAATTTAGAATCATGGTGACGAGAACCCTGCATGCGAGACAGCACAAGGAACGCAGATGTATAGAACAGACTCATGTACTCTGTGGAAGAGGGCAAGGGTGGGATGATATGGGAGAATGATATTGAAACATGTTAATTATCATATGTGAAATCAATCGTCAGCCCAGGGTTGATGCTTGGGGCTGGTGCAGCGAGATGTCCCAGGGGGAGGGAATCGGGAGGGAGGAGGGAGGGGGGTTCTGGAGGGGGAGCATATGTAAACCCATGGTGGTTTCGTGTCATTGTATGGCAAAACCAATACAATAAAAAAAAAATGATCACAGGTGTAATTCAGTATAATATATGGGAAAAATGAGTTTGGTCACTTACAGCATACCAGACCCTCAAATCAATTAGAATATCTCTAGATGACAATATAAGAAATATCTAAAGACATAAACACTCATTAAATAAAACTGTAAAATACATAAAATGTAAATGAAGAACTGATAGAGTATATTAGTATTAATCTTCTGAAATTACTATAAAGTGATAAAACACAAAAAAGGAAAAGTATTTTTAATGCATACAACTCTTAGGAAATTATCATGAAGAATATAATTTTAACTTTCATGTATCAATAAAGGAAACATACAAATTGATATAAACTCAATTTAAGATAAAGCCAATGTAACTACATGGTCATACGTGATAGGACCCGGTCTAGGACTCATTCACTATTAAAACAGGCATTTTGTCCAACAGCTAACACCTACAATTCATTAACCATAACGTTTAGCTCAGAATGATGTCAGTGGTTTCAAAGCTGTTCAAATAGCTTGCAGTCAGTACTAGAGAGAGTAAAAAGTACATAAACTTTGGAGCCAACAGAAATGCTATGAATCAAAGCTTGTCTTTTACTACTTATGTAACCATAACAAGTGATTTAACCTCTCCAAATTTAGTTCCTAGAATCTTAAGTAGAGATAATAGCAACTACGTTTCAAGGTTACTATGAAGATCCAAAGAGCTAACGGATGCGAGCTACCTGCTGTCTATTAAGTCCTCATAGAAGTAACAGTGAGAGTGATGGTGGGAGGCTGCCACTGTCAGAATTCCCCTTTAGCTCAGTGTTGAAGTCAGTTTACCACATTTCATTGGCAAGGTGATAGAGGTAATGATGCCTTTTTTCAAGTTTAGGGAGCATCTTTGAGTGTTCTATATGTCAAATAAGAGGATTCTCTTCTCTCTAGATTGTGAAAGCTCAGCAGGTGGGTTTCAATGAAGAATAAACAGCACTATCTCTCCTCCTGGGAGCTACGAAGGAGAACATAGTCCTTGGGAGAGAATGATAAAGAATACTGCAAAGAATGAAAGCACTATAGACCTTGGGATTAGGGCTCTTCAGGGACAGTTCAGTCTTTTTCAGCTGGAAAAGTCTATGGCTCCACACATGCCCTGGGAGCAGAGCTTGGGAACTGACTAGCACATACAGCTGGGATAAGGCCAAAGGAAAATCAGGATTTCCTGTGAGAAAACACCCAAAGATGTTTCTACAGGGGCAGCAAATGAGCAACATTACCTACTTTGGAGGTCTTCAAAGATACACCCTGCCTCCCTGAGATAATAAGGACACCTCTTGTTTAGCCTACAAAGGAACATGGCAATACGGAGCCATGTGGGGAAATGGATCCACGTGGCTTTCTCTGAAGGGCAGAGAGGAAGACTGAAAGACTGACAGGAAAGTCAAGGTAAGTGAGTTACGCTGTGAAACCAAGCCTTTTAAATACAAATCAGGCCCCGTTCCTCAGAGCCGTCTCTAGGGAGAAAGTCAGAGAAAGTCTGGTGGTGTGAAGACGGTGTGGCATCCTCAAAAAGATGGAGGTGCTAAGGGAAGTGAAGGCCTTCCTGGTTGTAGAACAGGACTTTGGGATCATGAAATCCTGTGCTGTTTCCTCACAGAGAATATCTTAGCCGAGTCCACCAAGTGCCAGAGACAGACCATCTTCCAAGGCAGCAGGTTCCCCTGGGAAGGAAGTTCGCCAGGAAGGCTTAGTGACAAAGCACTGACCTGGAGCGTCCTACATGTGGGGTTAAAGTTTCACCTGTATAAAGGTGGTTTCAAGATAGCGAGGAAGAAAATATTCAGAACCAACTGGAGGCTTTAAGTCAACCTCGAGATTGAGATGCAAATAAAAACATTGAGAAGTAGTATGTGAATGAGTCTGCAGCCATCTGGATGAAAATCCAGAGGAGAGGTCTGCAGGAGGCTGAGCAGTGGATGCTGCCGCTTCTCCAGCCGCTGCTTCTCTGCAGCCTCCTCTTCTGCCCACCCCCAGCGGAGGGCTGGTGCCATATCTTTGACTCTGGCGTGAGTACTTTACCTGTGTCAGCCTTTTAAATCCTCAGCAGGACCCTACGAGGGTTGAAATTCCAGCACTGCCAACTGCTAGCAATGTAAGTTAAAGCAAGTGATTCCAATTTTCTCTGCCTCAGTTTTATCACGTAGAACACACAGATGATGATAAGCCTACTCACCGGTTAAAATAAGCACTACATAAAATAAGCATAAGAGCTCAATTAAATGGAAATTTTTATTAATGTTCCCACTAGGTCTGTTCCCTTGATCCAAGTTTCTTGTTCCAAATTTCCATTCCTTTTGTTACTCACACACGGCTTTGAAGAGGGACACGTAGCCTGTATTATTTTTTTTTTAATGAGAAGATTTATCAAGGCACAGTATAGATTTATTACAGCCTGTAATACAGAGCCAGACGTACTAAAGATGAAATAAAGAGCTAGGGATAATGAGAGGAGAAAAATCTTACACAACTGTGCTGGGTACCTACTATCTTCAAGCTTTACATGTGTCTCTGCTGGATAATGAGAAGGTAAGTTTTACAAACTACTCAGTTTCTTCTTGTAAAAGGATTACAAAAATAGTTTTTGAATTATATATTATGCTTCTTTCAGATGGTAACTTTAAACAATGCCTTCAATTTGATTCTCTCCTCCAGTAGATAGGGAAAAATCTCAGACACAAACCTCAGCCTCAGTTTTGTAAGTATCAAGCTAGGAGCAGATTTTTTAATCAAACTGACAAGGTCAATTTAAAACTAACTCATCATTCTAGACTCCTTCTTTCTTTTACTAACTCAAACTGACTTGGGATATTAAAATAATTATCTAGGTTATGTCCTAGTAGAAAACCAACTTTTAACCTTAGTTGAGGCATTTGAGAATAAATTATATCAATATATATGCACACTTATACACATAAGCACATGAATACACATAGAAATACACATTTTGCCCAATTTTAGACCTGATTAATCTAAGAGAGAAGACTGCATTATTCTGATGTGTAATCTGGAGATTACTTCATGTTAGGCCCAGAAAAACAGAAGCGGGATTAGGAAGAAAAGAAAAATGATGTAATACTTCTTATATGAGTCCTACCAATGTCTTCTTAAGCAATCATCTCAAAAAAATAAAAATAATCTCTCCTTCCATACTTTCAAAGTATTTCCAAAGAATAAGGAAAGTGAAGATGGTAAAGAAATAGGTAATCTTTAGTTCGATAGATTGATGGTGGGGAAGGTGAGACCATGAAATTTATATTGCTTCTCTATGTATATATTTTCCACACTCATGCATCTGTCCATGAAATTAAGCATATAATTTTGATGGATTCATGGATTTTAGGTTGGAAACCACTCACTGCAATACTGGAAAGAATACAAAATGAATTTATCACATGCCTGCAATTTATTAATGGACTTACCCACATGGGGAATATGCATTCTATTTCCATGTATAAATTAAGACAGAACTTAAACTATATTAAAAAGGTATTATAGTATTTCTCAAATTACAGAGTTTTTCATATTTCTATTTTTTGAGTTGGTGTTTAGAACTTAGAATGTATGTTTCTCCACAGGACAACTTGCACAAATTGATATTTTAACTCCCAGATTCACCCCCTCCATCCAGTTTCACCCCATTCAATAGTCCAAATTTCAACGCTGTTAAAACCATCAAAATACCGAAATCAGGCAAATAATTACTGAATTACATAAAAATAATGAAGAGGAGAGTGGGATAAAAAAGAGATAAGAACATGCAGAAAACTTTGTTTTGCTTCTTTGGGGATCAAAAATTTTTTTCGGAGGTAACTCTAAAATGCAGTATTTCATCTCCTTTTATCCCTTGAAAATTAGGATCTCAAGATGACTTACAGACTTATTCAATGAATATATTAATATAAATTTGTCTCAATCCATAATAACTCTAAAGTGGCTTTTCCTCCTTTATTGTAAATGAAAACTTTCTTTTCCTTTAGTGCAGATGGGGTCAGCCAGCAATCTGATTAAATATCAGTATGTTGCTATGAAGTTTAAATGATTAAACCTCCAAACTCTGAAATACTTGTATGGTTAAGCAATTTGTTAATACTGAGAGAATATCTAACTGTTAGAAATCAATGTACCATGATGACATGTTGGGGAGATAGGAAAGATGTTTTGGATAAGAGCACAAGGACAAGCAAAGATTCATTACTTAGTGGTCTGTGAGAAAGTCACTCTTTAAAGATGAGCCTTGCTTATGGCAGATATTTTCTTCTCTGCTGACTTTACAGATTCTCTAAATTGTTCCCATGCTCATGATATGCATGCTACTCAATGAACTATGAGACAGTTCGTGAAGTAAGGATGGGTCCTGGGACAAATGTTCTATTTAGAACTTTTTAAATTTCCTTTCATCATCATGAACCTCTTTGGAGGTAACAGACACAGCTATCAATTGGCACTCAAAGACACCTGATTATCTTCTAAATTTATTTTGAACTTACTTTTCTCCATCTCTGGAGATGTGTCGCATAGAGATCGTCCCTACATTGGTCTGTTGCTTAAACTTAACCTTGGATCATCACACAATTTTTACCTATCTGGTCTGGCTTCATCCTGCTCCTTTTAATCCATTTCACACATTACAGAGAATGATTTTTTTAAATGTATATTTGATGATGCTACTTTCACTTTTTAACACCCTGCAATTGCCCTTACCAATTTCAATATAAAGCCAAACTCCTTTAACGGATTTAAGCCCTAGAATAACAAGTTTCATCTAGCTTCATCTATTCCTTCTTCTTTAAGCCTCTCTCCTTCCACCTATCCAATAATGCCCCTACAATTTGGTTTAACTGTTTTTGTTTTTTCCATTTTTTTCCATTTGCACTTGCCATGCCTTCTCTTAACCTCCAGATGTTGCCCTTACACTAGGGCTGTTATCACAAACTTGTGTGTTCTTTCTCTCTCAGCTGCCTAAACATGAAGCAAGATGATAGGCTCTAAAGCAATTTGGAACATACAGGAAAAGTTTTAAAATATAAGCTAACATTTAAAAGAAATTATAGAATAGTTTTATGATATTTGAAAGAGGAAGGATTTCTTAAACAAGATATTAAAAAGGTCAAAGCAGACATAAAAGATTAAAATATCAATTAAAACTTAAAACTACATTTAAATTAACATAAACTTTCTGCAGAACAAAAGATCTTACTATAGTTGAGAGACAAGGCAAAGAGAAGGTGAGGATGTATAGCTGGTAAGAGATTAGTGTCTAAAAATTATAACGAACTCTTACAATCAACAAGAAAAAGATACTTTCTCCAGATAAAAATAGAAAGAAAAAGTATAAAGAATACACATAGGCAATTTGCAGACATCTTTCCTTTCCTTTCCTGGACATCATTTATATCACGAGCATCACAAAACTTACATATTTACTGACTTCAAATTTAAAGGCCAAATAGGCAATTTTAAGATATATTTTTTACTTGAAGCTTTTAATACAATCTGTAATTTCCAAATAGGATACATGTTTTGCTCTTATTCTCAACTCTAGTTGTAGATAAACTAGAGTTTTTACCAATGGAGACTGATTCTCTCTCTTTCTATATATACATATATGAAATACCTAAGTGTTCTTTAATCACTTCCATGGTAAGCTTTCATTTTTGAAGATATCCAATGATCAATAAGTAAAGCAAGAGTACTGAAGAAACAAACTGGACAGACTTCCCTGTATTCCTTAAGAGCACTTCTTTTAGCAAGATGTGACTACTCAAAATAGAAATATAGTTTATCTATTCTTTCTGTGGAAGAATGTCCACAATACCAGCTGCTCTGAAAGAGGCATCTTATTTTTCCATGGGAACAAGCTAGTTCTAACATCTCATGTGCTCTGGACTGCACACATGTGAGACACTACTGCAGCTGAGGTTTCATTTCTAATCCCAGACATCTGTTATCATGGTGAAGGCTACTCTGAAGAATCAAATGACACAAGCCTAGAGACCAAAGGTCCCTTTGGGGCAGGTGTTTTCACAGTGATCAGGCCACAGTGGACTGTCTCTGGCAGCTGGTTCTCAACATCTCAGCGTAACTATAGTTTAAACTATGTAGAATTTGATATTAAGCTCACGTTATCTCATGTTCTATTTTGCCCAAATCTCCAAGACAATGCCCATCAAAAATCATGTTTTTGTGTAAATTCTTCCTTCACTGACACTTGGAAAATATCTCTTTTCAAGTGACTGCCTTCTTTCTTTCATGTTACTATATTAAAATAAATTCTTCTGAACACTACATCTTTGGAGGACATACTGAAGGAAATCCTTACAAGAGTTACTCAAACAAAAATTAAAGGTTGTCAGTGGTCAATCCCTAGTCCAAAAACTTCTAGACCCCTTTCTCCCTGAAAACATATACAAAGTAAAAAGACCAGAGTAAACTATGCAAATTGTCCCTTAAGATAGGCTAACTTTTTCTGATATTATCGATAAATTTTATATTTAAGACATGACACCTTCATTTTTTTAAATGGAAGATTACAGATAGAGAACTCATAGTTATAAAATATATAACTTAGATGCACACTTCTGTAACGTCTCCAAGCTCACAATCACAACTGAGGAAATGATGAGATTTTCTTCCCCTGACTGCTGTGCTGAGTCATAAGAAGTAATCTTAAAAAAGAATAATTGATACAATTTTCACTTTCACTTCATAAACTTATTACATTTTAACACTGCTAAATATTTTTGCAATATCAGTCATTTAAATACAGTGATAGATAGATAATCAAGAACCTACTACATAGCACAGGGAACTCTACTCAATGTTCTAGGATAACCTATATGTGAAAAAAATCTTAAAAAGAATGAATATATCTGTATGCATAACTCAATCACTTTGCTGTACACCTGAAACTAACATAACATTGTAAAGCAACTACAATCCAATAAAATGGAAATAAAGTGAACAATAACAGTTTTCAACATTGATATTAATAGTATATATATAATATTATGAATACTTAAGGATTTTGCTCTAAGATGGTCTGAATTTTGTGCAGCTGATAAGTTAACCATATTTTGCCTCTGTCATTCATGTGAAATAAATCTAAAGTATTTTCTGCAAATAGTCCATGAGCACTTCAGCTTATGATCTAATCTCACTTTTTGTTACTTTCTAAGAGGGGCTTGACTAACTTAGTGTGATCTGGAAAAGAAAAAGCTTAACATGAGGCATGTAATCCAACTTCAAGATGTGCTCTATGAATGACCATTCTTCAATATTATTCTAGTTTAGAATGAACTACTGCATAAATATATATGCTGTGGAATTAATAAAATATTAGTGAAAGGTAAGCAGTTCATTTGGTTCTCCAGTATTCTAATATGGAAATTTCTTTATTAGACATGTACTCTTTAATGAAGCATTAAAGGCATTAAATAGAAAATAACACCATTCAAGAACAGAATCTGACTTTACTGTCATGTCCTTGTCTTATAATTGAAAGCACCAGGCTTCCTGATACAGTATATATTTTTCTGCTACATTTTAATCCAGACTTGAGGGAGTTAAAGTCATTCAGAATGATTAGGACTCAGCCCCAGCCAAGATACCTAAGCAGCATTCAGCACTGACTTCTAGCCAACTGAAACCATTTTTATAGACTAGAAAATAACTCTCATTACCCAAAGTTCCACTTTAGCAGTCTGCAGTTGGACACCTGAAGATTGTAAACTACAATATTTCCTAATAGTTCTTTGAATTACACTTGGCTATGTTGCATCTACAGGTGTAACAAAGGTCTCCTAGGAATTTCTATCTTCCATGTTCAGCCTGGAAAAATCCTACAATGCAGCCACAATTCAGCCAATTATAACTGCACACATCTTGAGTACAATACGAAAAGCAATTAAAATATCATCCTGCATTCAAAACTTAAAATAATGTGAATCTACCAAAAGAAAATATTTTTTAACAATTATATCATTTTAAAAATGGCAGAAGTAAATAATAAACTATGTTGACACTGTTACATTTGCCAGTGCAACTTCAGCTTATAAACAATATCTGCCAACCTGTACAAATGAGTCTTTTATTATGCAAGTTTTGAACCACATACCATCTTGGTTCACAATCCAACTTGAGTAAAGTTTTAGATGGGTCCCTCTTATAAAATATGACTACCATGTACCCCTCCCAAGTCATTTCCTACATCACTCTCTGTGACATAAAACATACAGAAGTAAGTTTCCCTTCTCCAGGTTCTGTGTGCACTTTGCTACTATACTATATATCACACAGATCCTTTCAAACCACTTTTGGTGGTTAATGTATCTGTATTGTGTGTGTGTGTGTGTGTGTGTGTGTGTGTGTGTGTGTGTGTGTGTGTGTGTTTGAATTTTTAAAAATTTATTTTTAGTTGGAGGATAACTGCTTTATAATGTGTTGGTTTCTGCTGCATGACATCGTGAATCAGCTGTAAGTATGCTTCTTAACCCCATGAACTGTATAAAAATGCAAAAAGATATGACAGCAAAAGATGAGCTCCCTGGGTCAGAAGGTGTCCAATATGCTACTGGGGAAGAACAGAAGACAATTACCAATAGCTCTAGAAAGAATGAAGTGGCTGGGTCAAAGCAGAAACGATGCTCAGTTGTGGATATGTCTGGTGATGAATGTAAAATCTAATGCCATAAAGAATAGTATTGCATAAGAACTTGGAACATTCAGTCCATGAATCAAGGTAAACTTGGACATAGTCATGCAGGAGATGGCAGGAATAAGTATCAACATCTTAGGAGTAAGTGAACTAAAACGGACGGGAATGGGTGAATTAAATTCCGATGACTATTGTATCTACTACTGTGAGCAAGAATCCCATAGAAGAAATGGACTAGCCCTCATAATCAACAGAAGAGTCTGAAATGTGGTACCTGGGTACAAGCTTAAAAGTGATAGAATGATCTTGGTTCGTGTCCAAGGCAATCCATTTAACATCACAGTAATTCCACTCTCTGCCCTGACCACTGATACTGAAGAAGCTGATCAGTTCTTTGAAGACCCAGAAGATTTCCTAGAACTAACACCAAAAAAGAGATATCTATTCATCATAGGGGGTTGGAATGCAAAAGTAGGAAGTCAAAAGATACCTGGATTAAGAGACTAGTTAGACCTTAAAAGTACAAAATGAAGCAGGGCAAAGGCTAACAGAATTCTGTCAAGAGAACACACTGGTCATAGCAAACACCCCTTTCCAACAACATAAGGGATGATTTTACACATGGACATCACCAAATAGTCAATACCAAAATCAGACTGATTACACTCTCTGTAGCCAAAGATGGAGAAGCTATATAAAGTCAGCAAAAACAAGACCTGGAGTTTACTGTGGCTCAGATCATGAACTCCTCAGCAAAATTCAGGCTTAAACTAAAGAGAGCAGGGAAAACCACTTGACCAGTCAGGTACAACTTAAATTAAACCCCCTATGAATATACAGTAGAGGTGACAAACAGATTCAAGGGATTAGGTCTAGTAAAGAGTACCTAAAGAACTATGGACAGAGGTTTGTAATATTGTACAGGAGGCAGCGAACAAGGTCATCTCAAAGAAAAAGAAAAGCAAAAAGGCAAAGTGGTTGTCTCAGGAGGCTTTACAAAGCGTTGAAGAAAGAAGAGAAGTGAAAAGCAAGGGAGAAAAGGAAAGGGGTGTGTGTTTATGTGTGTGTGTGCATGTGTGTATGTGTGTGTGCATGAGTGCACGCTTAGTTGCTCAGTCATGTCCGACTCTTTGCTACCCCATGGACTGTAGCCCGCCAGGCACCTCTTTCCATGGGGAATCCCCAAGCAAGAATACTGGAGTGTGGACACCCAACTAAACACACAGTTCCAGAGAATATCAAGGACAGACAAGAAGGCCTTTTACAATGAACATGCTACAAAGAAACAGGAAAACAACAGAAAGGGTATGACTAGAGATCTCATCAAGAAAATTGGAAATACTAAAGGAATATTTCATCCAAAGATGGGCACAATAAAGGACAGAAATGGTAAAGACCTAGTACAAGCAGAAGAGATCAAGAAGAAATAGAAAGAATAAACAGAAGAATGATACAAAAAAGGATCTTTAATGTCCTGGATAACCACGATGGTACAGTCTCCCACTTAGGGCCAGACATTCTGGCATGTGAAATCAAGTGGGCCTTAGGAAGTCTGCTGCCAATAAAGCTAGTGGTAGTGACTGAATTCCAGCAGAGCTATTTAAAATCTTAGAAGATGATGCTACTAAAGTGCTGCACTCAATATGGCATCAAATCTGGAAAACCCAGCAGTGGCCAGAGGACTGGAAAAGGTCAATGCTCCTTCTAATTACCAAGAAGGGCAGTACTAAAGAATGTTCAAACCACCCAGACAAACACATTCATCTCCCACGCTAGTAAGTTATGCTCAAAATCCTCCAAGCTAGGCTTCAGCATTACGTAAACCGAGAACTTTCAGATATTCAAGTTTTAGAAAAGGAAGAGGAACCAGAGATCAAACTGCCAACATTTGTTGGATTGTAGAGAAAGCAAGGGAATTCCAGAAAAACATCAACCTCTGCTTCACTGACTATGCTAAAGCCTTTGACAGCCTGGATTATAACAAACTGTGGAAAACTGTTAAACACATGCAAATAAATACCAGATCATCTTACCTGTCTCCTAGAAAAACTTGTGGGTGGTCAAGAAGCAACAGTCAGAACCCTGTTCGGAACAAATGACTGGCTCAGGACTTAGAGAGGAGTACAACAAGGATGTTAATTGTTACCCTGTTTATTTAACTTATATGCAGAGCATATCATGCAAAATGCTTGGCTGGATGAGTTACAAGCTGGAATCAAGATTTCCAGGAGAAATATCAACAACCTCAGTATGTAGATGATAAGGCTCTAATGGCAGACAGTGAAGAGGAACTAAAGAGCCTCTTGATGAGGGTGAAGGAGGAGAGTGAAAAAGCCATTTTAAAACTCAGTTATTAAAAGACTAAGATCATGGCACCAGTCCCATCAATTCATGGCAAATAGCAGGGGAAAAAGGTGGAAGCAGTGGCAAATTTCCTCTTTGGGGCTCTAAAATCACTGCAAACAGTGACTGCAGCCATGAAATCAGAAGACAACTGCTTGTTGGCGGGAAAGCTATGACAAAACTAGACAGTGTGTGAAAAAGCAAAGATATCACTTTGCCAACAAAGGCCATATAGTCGAGGCTATAGTCTTTCCAGTAGTCATGTATGAATGTGAGAGCTGGACAGTTAAGAAAGCAGAGTGCCAAAGAATTGATGCTTTCAAATTGCAGTGCTGGAAAAGACTCTTGGAAAGCAAGCAGTCCCTTGGAAAGCAAGGAGATCAAATCAGTAAATCTTAACAGAAATCAACCCTGAATACCCTTGGAAGGACTGATGCTGAAGCTCCAATACTTGGGCCATTTAATGCGAAGAGTTGACTCATCGGAAGAGACCCTGATGCTGGGAAGGATTGAAGGCAGAAGGAGAAGACGGTGACAGAGGATGATATGGTTGGATGGCATCACCAACTCAATGGACATGAGCTTGAGCAAACTCCAGGAGATGGTGAGGGTCAGGGAAGCCTAGCATGCTGGAGTCCATGGGGTCACGAAGAGTGAGACATGACTTGGTGACTGAACAACAGCATGCTTCTTAAGGTAAGTGTGGCTTCCTCATCTTAATCCCACACTGCATACATAGTCAATCATGTTGCAAGCAAGTCCCCTCATTACTGGCAATTTTACTTATCATTTAGATACACTGCTTTTATTAATGCTCATGTTTGGAACAGTTATATATGCACAGAAAAAAAAACTGATTAAACCTGATTGCTGCTTTGAGTACAGTCGTGAATCATAAATAAGGGACTAGAAACCCATGTCCAGAACTTCGTTAAAATTTAAATGTAGTTTGTCCTAATGAATTGTGCACTGAGTATTCTTTTATTATCTCTATTGAGATATAACCCATACACCATAAAATTCAGCATTTAAAGTGCACAATTCAGTGGGTTTTAGTATATTCAAAGGGTTGTGTAACCATTACCACAATGTAACTTTAGAACTTCCTCTTCACTTCCAAAAAGATTATCTACTAGAAGTCAATCCCCATTTTCACACACTCCCATCATCCCAGCCTCCAGCAACAACTAATCTGCTATTTCTACTGATTTGCCTAATGAGGCAATTGATATAAATGGAATCATACACAATGTGGTCTTTTGTAACTTGCTTCTTTCACAGAGCATATTATTTGAGGGTTTAACTTTTGCAGCCTGTATCAGCACTTCATTTTTAATGGCTGAGCAATAGTCTATTGTATGCATAAACTACATTTTGTTTATCCTTTAACCAGCTGACAGACTTTGGGGTAATTTCCACTTTTGACCGTTATGAATAATGCTTCTATACATATCCACATAAAAGTTTTTGTGTGAACATATGTTTTCATTTCTCTTGAGCATATACCTAGGAGTAGAATTGCTGAAGCCAATGGTAAATCAAATTTACTATTTAAGAAATTGCCAAATAGTTTTCCAAAGTGACAGCACCCTATTAGAGTCCCATCATCAATGCATGAGAATCCCAATTTCTCCACACCTTCCCTAACACTTGTTACTACCTGTTGTCTTATTTTTTCTCTTCACACACCAACCCAGTGGGTGTGAAGGAACAGCTCTGTGGTTTTGATTCCTATTTTCCTAATGACTTGTGATGTTGATTACAACATCTTTTTATAGGCTTATTTAGCCTATAAAAAGGCTTTATTTAGCCTATAAAAAGGTATTTCTTCTTTGGAAAACATTGACTCAACCCTTAACCCAGTTTTTAATTGGGCTATTTGTCTTTTTTATTGAATTGTAAGAGTTACATGCTCTATATGCAAGTCGCCTTTCAGATGATTTTCAAATGTTTTCTTCCAAAAGGTTTTTGTTCACTTTATCATCATTTGAAATGCAAAACATATTAATTTTAATGAAGTCCATTTTACCCCTGCCTTTTTTTTCCTTCTTGCAATGTCTGCTTCTGGTGCCATGCTTAAGAAACCACGGGCCAACCCAAGGTCACAGAGTCAATGTGTATTCTAACAATATTATACTCAACTCACAGTGCTGTCAACCAGGCCCAGATGGCAAACACATGGATTAACCCACTGCACAATTTCACCAACACTACACACCTGCAAATATACACATGCTTGTACACACAAAACTACCAGTGGCATAAATCTTTAATTTACTTAGGAGATTTTTACAAGCTTGAAAGTATAGATATGAGTAATGTTTACAACTAGTATGATATAATAGAACTTGTTTTTCCAATTTTTTACATGGGTTTGATTATTGCTTTCTAATTGTGATAGACAACCTATTTTCTCCTTATGATTCCTTAGCTAGTAGTGAAGTATGAAAGAATCACCTTTTAAATCACCATACTGGGCCATGTGAAGGTTCTGTCTGTTTTAAGGTGATGGAAACAGCCTGGACTAAACTAAGGACTCTGTTAATCAGACTTGGGTTCTATTCTGAACTCCACTTCGTATCTCCCCAAGCAAAGGACTCTGAATCTATTTCCTTAATTAAAAAATGAACCCATAAGCCCATTTTCGATGGTTCCTTGTTACTACTGAAAGAGAGAACATTTAATGCATTCAGCACCTTCTCCCCAATCCCAATTAAAATAATTAATATATTTTTCTATTTTCCGCTATTTCACAATGAAAACCTTTTGTCTAACTTCCAAAACTAACTCTGTATAATTGTGTGACAAATTCTAATATATTCTCACTCATTCAATATCTCTTACTAGGTATAAGGTACTAGACAGGGTTTAAAAAGTGTTCTCAACCTCAAGGGACTTCCTATCTTCCAGGAAAGGCTTAAAGATTTTATTTTAAAAAGGCATAATGTTATCAGTGTCCTTAGAGACACAGGCAAATCACTTTGGGTTCAGAAAATGATAAGGTTATGCAGATGGGGAAGTCAGAGAGAAATTCCTGGAGGAGCAATTAAAGTGAAACTTGAAAGACAGGATTTCGATAGAGTAAAATAAAACTTGCATAAAAATACAAAATACGAAGAGAGTTAATACTTGAAAAAAATAAGGAGAATTCTGATTCCTGATGAGTCTGAAGTGTAGGGTGAACACAGGGGTCAGATGGGTCTAGAGCAGAGAGGGCAATGAAAGGTAGGTTGAGTTTGACCTTTATTTGACAATTGATGAAGGGCTAAGCAGAAAAGTAACATGTCAAGAAGGGTATCCTATAAAGGTCATTCTGCCAACAATATACAAACTGATTTGGGTGGAGAAGAGCAGAGCCAGACCAGCCAGAGAGAGACAAGGTAGCTGTAATATTTCCAGGAAGGGCAGCATTGTTATGTGCCTGCCACTAGCCATCATCCCCTCAGGGTTTTGCTAACAGAATCCTGATTTTGTTCCAGAATCATGCAAGCAACAATATATTCAAGGAAAGTGGACCCCTACCTAAGGGATGAAAAGAGGATGACCTAAGCCAGGAGGAGTAAACTTACTGTTAAATGGCTATAGAGTAAATATTTTAGGTTTGTAGCCTGTGTGGTTTCAGTCATAACTCTGTCCTTGTAATGAGAAAGAAATGGTAAATGACATGTAAATGAATGAAGATAACTGTTCATCAAATTTTATCTATGGATACTGAAATTTGAACTTCATTTAATTTTCATGTGTCATGAAATATTATTCTTTTTTTTTAACCATTAAAAAATATAGAAGTGACTCTTACTCCCAGCCCTTAGAAAATCAGCAACAGACTGAATTTGACCCATGGGCCCTAGCTTGCCAATCCCTGATCTAGACCAACCATGGCTGCTCTAAACTCTTTGCCAGGTATTTTTTAGGAAGAAGTTTGGTATGTGGTGAGGTTTTGAGCAGTGAGATATAAGGGAAAGTATGCTGGAGGGTTTCCAGAATATATGTTCCCATCCAATAAAAACAGATGTGCCAGAAAAATTAAATTTCTGAAGATGAATTGTTGAGAGCTGTGTAAGCTGTTTTGCAACCATAAGAGGAAGTCCAAGAGGTTTGTGAAGGACCATCCTGATAGAACAAGTGAAAGAAATAAGCATGACTTGAATGAGCACAGAGAAATGGGGCAGGAAAAGAGTTGGTTCAAGAGAAACTATAGAAGTGGAATTAGTATTCCAGTGGCTCCTGGAATAAGACACAGGAAAAGCAACATGATAAACATTAAAGCCAGGTGGCGCTAATGGTAAAGAACCCTCCTGCCAATGCTGGAGACTTAGGAGACTCAGGTCTGATCCCTGGGTTGGAAAGATCCCTTGATAGAGAGCAAAGCAACCCACTCCAGTATTCTTGCCGGAAGAATCCCACGGATGGAGGAACCTGGCAGGCTACGATCCACAGGGTTGTAAAGAGTTGGACACGGCTGAAGCAACTTGGCATGCACAGACTCATGCGTCTGAGCCTAAACGAAGAGGAGAATGGTCTTACTTTTAAGGAAGAAGAGATGGTTTGAATGGAAAATGAGTGTGGTCTGGAATCTCAGGGAGGCAGCAAGAGGTAAATAAAAAAGACTGTCGGATGATAGCAAGGGTTCTGCTGAGCCAAGCATGCTGGAACGTGCAGCAGGCCACTGCACCTTGGTTGTTACCAAGAGTGTTTTTCAACTCCTGGAGGTGCTAATAAAACCATGACCGGCAATGGTCACACATTCTGTGTGACAGATCAGCCTGCACATTCCCCCCAACAGAATCTCATCACCAGAAATTAGAATGGCCAAGCCTTGGGCTGATCCTGCCGCTCCAAAGTGTGGCTGCCTTATTGGGGTGTCACACCAGAGAGCCCTTAGGAAGAGGCAGCTTCAGTCCCTCAATTTTCTGTGCTTCAGTCTGACCAGATCAGTGACTTGCAGTCTGTACTCCTGGGAGGCTTCAATGATACACTGGGAACTGCCATATGCAGCAATGATGCTTCCAATACAATGACAAAAACATGCAATGTTGTAAAAAGAAACATGTGACAAATCAGAATGTCAAAAAAAGTCCAAAACATATTACTCTGAAAAACTATTAAGACAATGGGATATAGCTTTCAATGTTTCCAATACTATAACGATACATGTATATGTAACTAGAAAAGTTAAAAAGAGTTTTTAACTTGGGGTTAAATTCTAATTTGATTTACAAGGGCAAAAACAATTTCATAAAGACAAAAAGTTAAAAACAGAACAACCATCTGATCCAGCAATCCAAGTTCTGGGTATTTAAGAATTAAAATCAGGATCTCAAAGAGGTGGTCACATTCTCATATTCATTGCAGTGTGGTTCTCAATAGCCAAGATGGAGAAACAGCCCAAATGTCCATCTGTTGATGAATGGGTAAAGAAGCTGCAGTATATACATACCATGGGACACTATTCAACCTTCAAAAAAGAAGTCCTGCAATATGCAACAGCTGAAGATGAAGGTAGTTCAGATGGATGCAACACAGGATGAACCTTCAGAATGTTACACTAAGTGAATTAAGTCAATCACAGAAAGATACAAAGTACATGAATCTACCTATTATATGATACCCTGATATATTGATACGTGTTATCTTATATGATATATTAATATATGGTATCTTAAATTACCAAATTCATAGAATTTTGTGGTTTCCAGGGATTGGGAAGATAGGAAATGGGGAATGATTAATCAATGAGGAATAAAGTTTGTCAAGCAAGAAAAAGAGTTTCAGAAACTATGTACAGCAGCTATACAATCTTGTACCTAAGATTAACAACAATATGCTGTGTACTTAAAAATGTGTGATGAGGGTAGATCTCATGTTAAGTACTCTTTCCACAATAAAGCCACGTGTACCCCAATGTTCATCGCTGCATTGTTTACAATAGCCAGGACATGGAAGCAACCTAGATGCCCATCAACTGACGAATGGATAAGAAAGCTGTGGTATATATACACAATGGAATATTACTCAGCATTAAAAAAAAAATTCATTTGAAGCAATTCTACTCAGATGGACGAAACTGGAGCCCATTATCCAGAGTGAAGTAAGCCAGAAGCAAAAACAACAATACAGTATATTAACACATATATATGGAATTTAGAAAGACGGTAACGAGAACCCAACATGCAAGACAGCAAAAGGAACGCAGATGGTATAGAATAGACTCGTGGACTCTGTGGATGAGGGTAAGGGTGGGATGATATGGGAGAAGGGCATTGAAACAAGTTAATTATCATATGTCTAATCAATCACCAGCCCAGGATTGATGCTCGGGGCTGGTGCAGCGAGATTTCCCGGGTGGGAGGGAGGAGGGAGGGGGGTTCTGGAGGGGAAGCATATGTAAACCCATGGTGATATCATGACATTATATGGCAAAAACAATAAAAAATAAATAAATTAATTAATTAAAAAAATAACAAATGTAGATAAGGTAAACTAATCCACTGCTTGTTTTAATAATAAAGAGTAACTCAGAATTAAAATTTAAATAAAACCAATTATTCGAGGGCATGGAGGAAAGTAAGAACTCCCATTTACTGCTGGTTAGAGTATAAATTGGCACATCCCCTTGGACAGCTATTTTTCAAGATCTAGTAGAGCAACTGTGAATTTTCTATGACTCAGCACAGCAATCTCACTGTTAGGTATATGCCCAGAAATAATGTTGCAATGTGATATGAATGAAGACCCTGTGTAGGACAAGCTTTCACAGCACTGTTTTACCAGCACACAATGGTTAACAATGGATGGATAAATTATGCCATATTCATTAAATAGAAAACTCCGATTGAACAAGAGGGAAGTGGGCAGGGCACAATCTTAAAAAAAGTGACACAGTCCAAGGACACAACATAAACTGAAAAGAATCAAATAGGTCCAAGATTGCAGACAAGCCCACTTCCACTAGACCATGAGCCTCAGTATACACTCATTATAACACATCAACATGCTAAATGGCACACCCATAGGTGCCATGGACAGTTCCGAGGCCTACCATAAAGGTCAAAGTGGACAGTGGCCCAATTTCTGGAAATCCTCACCCCTTCCGCAAAATAGCCAGAATACTCCATATCACTCATTACCCTGTGAAATTATACACCCCTACAAAAACTGCAAACCCATAGTCGGGGGCCATTCTCACCTGAGATGGCCCCCACTCTCTGGCGTGTGTTTCTCTCTAAATAAACCTACTTCTTACCTACCACTTTGTCTCTCACTGAAGTGTTTTTATGGCAAGACATCAAGAACCTGAGCTTCATTAAGTCCTGATTCCAGGTGTGTGATTGAAAGACCATGGGTTCAAGTCCCAATCTGAGTTACATAGCTTCACAATTACATGTTCAATGTTGGTATCTCAAAGTGTGTGCAAAAAATAAATGCAAAGGCTATATACAGTCTATAGTCAGTCTGCCATACCTGTGATTTCTCCATCAGCCAATTCAACTGTGGATGGAAGAATATTTTTTTATAATTCCCCAAAGCTTCTAAAAGCAAAACTTAAATTTGCTGCATGCTACTATTTATATAGCATTTACCTTGTATTTACAACTATTTACATAGCATTTATATTGGACTAGATTTTATAAGTGATATAGAGATGATTTAAAGTATATAGAAGGATGTGCATAATGTTATGCAAATACTATATCATTTTACATAAGGGACTTGAGCCTCCATAGATTTTGGTATCCAGCTGAGCTCCTGGAATCAACCCTCCATGGACAACAAGGGTCAGCTGTACAATAATTTATGTAAAAATTTTTACATACAAAACATATTATTATACTTGCTTACATATGTCACAAGCATAATTATAAAGCTGTGCACTGACTTTAGGAGATTTGTACTTGGAAGGGAGGGAAAAAGGAGGTAGAGGTTATGGGGAATAGGAAAGCAAAAAGAAGTGTTTGAAAGAATCTTTATTTTAAACTTCATTTAATGTAACAAAGACCTGCAGTAAATGTGGTAAAATGCTAAAATGTCTCATATCTAGATAGTGGATTCATGTGTACTTACAAAATTGTGTAACTATGTATGTGAAATATTACATACATTTTAAAGAATGCCTCACAGAGCTCATTTTAATAGCATTTTTTTTTTAAGGCAGAACACTCCAAACCACCAAGTCTATGACAAAATTAAACATTTTCTTTTACTGAACATAATAAGGTGCTATAATAAAAAATGAAGTATAGATTAGGATGAAGTATTTTTGTGAGACTGTAAAAGAGATATAGAACCATTTAGTTCACTAGATGACACAAGCAACCTAATCCACTTGCAGAAGACAGATGTACCAACATTTTCCCCAGCAGTAGGCTGAAGCAATCACTCATATAGCTGGGAAAGCAGTGAGAAAAAACTCGTAACTTTTATAACCTTGTATTTTATATAAAATACTCCAACATATATACACAAAAACATTTTGACAGTAAGAGAGAAAGGAGAAACTGCCTGAATGCAAAGCCTAAAAAACACTATTATTCCCATCATTTCAAAACAATTTTCTCATTTTGAAGATTTAATGCAACAGCATCTTAACTGTTTAGCAAGAATATAAGTGTTGTATGATTTTTTAAAAAATAATTTGAAACAGTGTCCTTATACAAAAATACAGATATATTAAGAGATATAAAACAACCTGCTTAAATTAAAAAAAAATTTGTATTGAATTGTAATGAACATAGAGAAGTGCACAACTCTAAAGTTCTATGAATTTTCATAAAGTGGATAAAAATGTAATTACAATCCAATAAAAATAGAAATATAATATTGCCAGCATTCTAGAAGACCCTCTAATAATGATCATCATAACTTCCCTCCACAAAGTAAACACTATCCTGACTTCTAATAGCATAGAGTCATTTTTCTGTTTTTGACCAAAATCCATTCTACTTCTCTTTGATCAACTTAATTTTTAGGAGATTGATCAGTGTTTTCCAGTGTTATCTTACCGACTTTCATTGCTGTATACTACTCCATTGCATTAATTTACCACAAGGTGCCAACTGATTAGACTAATAAAGGACATTTGGATTGTTTCCAGTTCTTGGCATTTATTATCAAGGCTGCTATAAACATTCTAGTCCATATCCTTTAAGGTACACAAATCGGCCTTTCCACTGGACAGACACACATACAAAGTTGATTTATAATGTATGCAATATATTCAGCTTTAAAGTTCTCAGTTATATCATCACTAGAAGTAGAAATGAAATCAACAAAAAGTTGATCGTTATTGAAGTTAAGTGATTGTGAGATTCATAGCATCATTCTACTTACTATACATATATGTTTGCAAATTTTGATACAAAAAAGCTTTAAAAATGGTACAGTTAAGTTCAGTTGCTCAGTTGTGTCCAACTCTTTGTGCCCAGGAATCGCAGCATGCCAGGCCTCCCTGTCCATCATCAACTCCCGGAATTTACCTAAACTCATGTCCATTGAGTCAGCAATGCCATCCAGCTATCTCATCCTCTGTCATCCCCTTCTCCTCCTGCCACCAATCCTTCCCAGCATTAGGGTCTTTTCCAATGAGTCAGTTCTTCACATGAGGGGGCCAAAGTACGGGAGTTTCAGCTTCAACATCAGTCCTACAAATGAACACCCAGGACTGATCTCCTTTAGGAAGGACTGGTTGGATCTCCTGGCAGTCCAAGGGACCCTCAAGAGTCTTCTCCAACACCACAATTCAAAAGAATCAATTTCCAGCTCTCACATCCATACATGACTACTGGAAAAACCACAGCCTTGACTAGATGGACCTTTGTTAACAAAGTAATGTCTCTGCTTTTCAATATGCTACCTAGGTTGGTCATAACTTTCCTTCCAAGGAGTAAGCGTCTTTTAATTTCATGGCTGCAATCACCATCTGCAGTGACTTTGGAGCCCCCCAAAAAGAAAGTCTGACACTGTTTCCACTGTTTCCCCATCTATTTGCCATGAAGTGATGGGACCAGATGCCATGATCTTAAGTTTTCTGAATGTTGAGCTTTAAGCCAACTTTTTCACTCTCCTCTTTCACTTTCATCAAGAGGCTTTTTAGTTCTTTACAAAAATGGTACATCAACCCTTTATTTTATAAAAAGAGGGGAGCTGCCTTCTTTAAATCATGTCATAAAATATAAAGAAAGTCTGTGGGCATGTTCCATATTGAAGGAGGCCAAAGACACATGACAACTAGACCAAACACCTATTCCATGATTGGATCCTGAGGAAAAAGGGGGAAATTACTATGATGGCCATTAGTAGCTCAAAAATTAGCTCAACTGATAAAATTGAAAAGTAAGTGGTAAAGTAAAAAGAATTTAACAATGCTACATTTCAACAATGCTAAGATGTACAATGGTTATGTAATAAAATGTTCTTACTTTTCTGGGTTATGATATTTTTCATGACTCAGATAACCATGATGGTGTGATGACTCACCTAGAACCAGACATCCTAGAATGTGAAGTCAAGTGAGCCTTAGAAAGCATCACTATGAACAAAGCTAGTGGAGGTGATGGAATTCCAGTTGAGCTATTTCAAATCTGAAAAAAAAGATGCTATTATAGTGCTGCACTCAATATGCCAACAAATTTGGAAAATTCAGCAGTGGCCACAGGACTGGAAAAGGTCAGTTTTCATTTCAATCCCAAAGAAAGGCAATTCAAAGAATGTTAAAACTACTGCACAGTTACACTCATCTCACATGTTAGCAAAGTAATGCTCAAAATTCTCCAAGCCAGGCTTCAACAGTATGTGAACCATGAACTTCCAGACATTCAAGCTGGATTTAGCAAAGGCAGAGGGATCAGAGATCAAATTGCCAACATCCGTTGGATCATCAAAAAGCAAGAGAGATTCAGAAAAACATCTACTTTTACTTTATTGACTATGCCAAAGGCTTTGTGTGGATCACAACAAACTGTGAAAAATTCTAAAAGAGATGAGAATACCAGACCACTCGACCTGTCTCCTGAGAAATCTGTATGCAGGTCAAGAATCAACATCTAGAACTGAACATGGAACAAGAGACTGGTTTCAAATCGAGAAAGGAGTATGTCAAGGCTATATGTTGTCACCCTGCTTGTTTAACTTATATGCAGAGTACATCATGCAAAATGCTGGACTGGATGAAGCACAAGCTGGAATCAAGATTGCTGGGAGATACAGCAATAACCTCAGATATGCAGCTGATACCACTGTTATGGCAGAAAGTGAAGAAAGACTAAAGAAAGAGATGATGAAAGAGAAAAGAGGAGAGTGAAAAAGGTGGCTTAAAGCTCAACATTCAGAAAACTAAGATCATGGCATATGGTCCCATCACTTCATGGCAAATAGATGGGGAAACAGTGGAAACAGTGTCAGACTTTCTTTTGGGGGCTCCAAAATTACTGCAGATGGTGATTGCAGCCATGAAATTAAAAGACGCTTACTCCTTGGAAGGAAAGTTATGACCAACCTAGGTAGCATATTGAAAAGCAGAGACATTACTTTGTTAACAAAGGTCCATCTAGTCAAGGCTATGGTTTTTCCAGTATTCATGTATGGATGTGAGAGTTGGCCTGTGAAGAAAGCTGAGCACAGAAGAATTGATGCTTTTGAACTGTGGTGTTGGAGAAGACTCTTGAGAGTCTCGTGGACTGCAAGGAGATCCAACCAGTCCATCCTAAAGGAAATCAGTCCTGAATATTCATTGAAAGGACTGATGCTGAAGCTGAAACTCCAATACTTTGGCTACCTGATGTGAAGAACTGACTGATTGGAAAACACCCTGATGCTGGGAAAGATTAAACATGGGAGGAGAAGGGGACGGCAGAGGATGAGATGGTTGGATGTCATCACTAACTCGATGGACAGGAGTTTGAGTAAGCTCCGGGAGCTGGCAATGGACAGGGAAGCCTAGCATGCTGCAGTCCATGGGGTTGCAGAGTTGAATATGACTGAGTGAATGAACTGATGAAAATATTCTTACTTTCAGGAAACATGCATTGTAGTATTTTGGTGTCAAGAGTCCTGACATATTTACCCTCAAGTCATTCAGGGTTGACTGAGAGGTGTGTGTGTGTGTGTGTGTGTGTGTGTGTGTGTGTGTGTGTGTGTGTGTGTGTGTGTGTGTGTGTGTGTGTGTGTGTGTGTGTGTGTGTAGGCAGTTAAAACAATAAAGTAGAATGTTAGCACCTGATGATCTGGATAAGAAGTATACAAGTATACTTTGTACTAAGTATTTTTATTTTTATAACTTTTCTGTACAATTGAAGTTATTTCCAAATAAAAAGTTTTTAAAAATGCTGTGCTAACTTATATCCCACTAGCATGATATGAGTTCTCACAGCTCAATCCTAGTCATTGACTGGTTCATGTGAACCTTTATATTTTAGCATTTCTGGTGGGGAGACAAGTATATTTCACTGGGACTTTAATTTGCATGTTTCATTTTCTTGAAAACTACTGGTATTGAGCTCTTTTTCTTATTGTATTTGGCTACTTAAATATTCTCTATTATGAATTAACAGTTTGAGTCTTTTCCCCATTTTCCTTCTGGATGTCTTTTTCTTACTGATTTATTTCACATGATTTCACATAAATTTCAAAGAAATAGAAAAGTGGTTTCAAAGAAACTCCAAAATTATAGGTAAAAAGGCTTGAGTTATATTCCCAGTCTTTAGGGGTGTTTCTTGTAAACATTTTATAAGCTCCACATTAGATCAATAGAAGGAAATTTTGTTTACACCCTGATGGGTTTTGGTTAAATCTTACTTGAACAAGTAACCCCAGAGTAATCACAGTTCTGCTTTTTCTTCCTGACAGAGGACAAGGCATAAAGATAACTAAAAGGACTTCCAGGCAGAAGTGAGGGCAGAGTTAAGAAGACTTGCCAGAAACTGAGTAGACTTACTAAGCAGGGTCTTGTGTCTGCTACAGTGAGGTTGTCTAGATTGTATTTATCAACTGGTTTTTACCCACAGTAAGAAATATATTTTATATCATGATCCCAAGACACGCAAATATGACTGAAAAAAAGTCCAAATCAATATTTATCTTTACTCCATTTTTGTTTTTTGTACTCTGGTATTTTCTATATACTGTTTTATCCCATTTTCATAGTTGATGTTACTTTTAGCACAGAGTGTAATTCACTAAACTGATTTCATATGACAGCTCTTAGAAAAGCACCACTTTAGAACACTGCATCTCAAATTTCAACACATGTACAGATTATCCAAAATTCTCATTGAAATCAAAATTCTGTTTTGGTAACTTGGGGGAAATTATTACTATTATTATTAGTTTCATCAATGTCATCTTTAACTCCATTCAACATAGACACAAATTGAAGGAAACACACATGGGTAATCTGGTGTGCCTGAAACTATTGATTCTATCGTCTATATATCTTCTTTTCTCCCATTCCTTCCACGCATAGTAGTTCCATGTTCTGCTGTTTCTTGCTGTTTAGATTGAAAGTGAAAGTGAAAATGTTAGTTATTCAGTCCTCTCTGACTCTTTGCGATCCCATGGACTGTAGCCCACCAGGCTCCTGTGCCCATGGGATTTTCCAGGCAAGAATATGGGAAGTGGGTTTCCATTCCCTACACTCCAGGGGATCTTCCCAACCCAGGATAGAAATCGGGTCTCCTGAATTGCAGGCAGATTCTTTACCATCTGAACCACCAGGGAAGCCCATGCTTAGATTACCTGGAACCAATCAATCACTCTTAGAGTTTATCTGGCTTGCCAGAGAAGAGAAGACTACAGATATCCTTAGTCCCTTGGTACCCTGGAGCAGGGGTCCCCAGTCTCCAGGATCTAATGCTTGATGATCTGAGGTGGAGTTGATACAAAGTACACAATAAATGTAATGTGTTTGAATCATCCCAAAACCATTCCCTGACCCTGATTCATGGAAAAACTGTCTACCATGAAACCTGGTGCCCAAAAGATTGGATTCCACTGCTCTAGAGCAGTGTTTCTCCAATTTTAATGTGCATAAATGTTAAAATGCAGGTTCTGATTCATAGTTCTTGGGTAAGGCCTGAGATTCTGAATTTCTAACAAGTTCACAGTTGATACAGGTACTATACAGGTCCACAGCTGCCATTCTAAGGAACAAAACTCAGGAAGACAATAAAGCAGATAGTTCAGAATTTTAGATTCAAATACTAATAAGAATGAAACAGCTCAACACAACGCTAGGCTCCAAAACTTGTAAAAGCCAACAGAGAAAGATTCCTAAGGAGGTAGTACACAGAAATACTGAAATGGTTGATGGGGTTCTGACTGCAACAAATAAGGCCTAACTCAGGGGATGGGCTGAGAAAATAGAGATTTACCAAAGTATTGATGCCCTGAGTTTATATGAAAGGCAGAGGTTTTAGGAAGAGAGAGAAGGTCATTGTGGTCAGAAAAGCCATGCAAAATCCCGGAATGTTTCAGGAGGACCCTGAGTAATGAGATCCCAGCTCTGAAAGAAACTACAGTGATATCCTGGTGTTGAGGATATAAAAAGGTTCTGAAGTTAACAATTCTTGAAATTGTAAAGAGCAATGTCTACGCCAAAGCTTGAGGTCTTTGGGACATAGGGAGGCAGTTGCTTCCCAAGTCTGGAAGACAATCTTGGCTAGAGTGAGCAAAGGCTGGTCCAGACAGAGCAGAGGCTCCTACAAGAAAGTGAGGGTGGTCACTTGGGTGCTGCTGGCCTATGTGACACTTTTGTAACATCCCAGATAGCACTAGAAGTAAAGAACCCACCTGCCAACACAGGGATATAAGAGACACTGGTTTGATTCCTGGGTCAGGGAGATCCGTTGGAGGAGGATCTGTTTTCTTGCCTGGAGGATCCCAACAACGGAGCCTGGTGGGTCCATTGTGTGGCAAAGAGTCAAACATGACTGAAGTGACTATGCACACATGCATACAATTAATCAGAGCTTGTGCTTGTTCCCTCACTTACACCGCACTGGGCTATACATACAATGCAGGACCAGAGCAGGATATAGTAATAGGTAAAGTCAGCCCTTCTTCCCAGTAATGGTTAAAGGAAGTGGGAGAAAAGGTAGTATCTTTTGCCCAATGCTTTGAAACAAATGGGACCAACAGGAAATGTCAATTAAAGTTAGGAAACAGAAAAACAGTGCTGATAGAAACTAACCCTTACAGCAAGGAAAAAGGAAAAGAAATTATGGATGAAGTTAAAAAATAAAATATCACACACAATAACGCTGAACTTATGTATAATGAGTGTTCCACAGGCCACAGAGAAAGATTATTAAAGGTTAGGGGGCTCAGAAGGTCTTGCACTAAGCTGCTTATGGTAATAACAAGAGATTATGGTGAGCCAGGCATTGTGCTAAGGGCTTTCTACATAGGATTGCAATATAATTTTATTAACCAGTCCACAACATTTAGAGAATGAAAAAATGCTAAAATCGTTAATCACATAAAATCATGAATAATTATTTGCTGACCAACTTGCCTCTCTTATTACATTAGACCTATGACAGTTCTATTAAAAATATTCTATGTCAGTCAAATAAATAAAATATAACCATATATTTAAAGCAAAGTTAAATGAAACTTTATACATATATATGAAAGTGAAAAAGTGAGTGTTACATGAAAAGATGCTCAACATCACTCATTATCAGAGAAATGCAAATCAAAACCACAATGAGGTACCACTTTACACCAGTCAGAATGGCTGCCATCCAAAAATCTACAAGCGATAAATGCTGGAGAGGATGTGGAGAAAAGGGAACCCTCTTACACTGCTGGTGGGAATGCAAACTAGTACAGCCACTATGGAAAACAGTGTGGAGATTCCTTAAAAAACTGCAAAGAGAACTTCCATTTGACCCAGCAATCCCACTGCCGGGCATATACACCGAGGAAACCAGAATTGAAAGAGACACGTGTGCCCCAATGTTCATCGCTGCATTGTTTACAATAGCCAGGACATGGAAGCAACCTAGATGCCCATCAACTGACGAATGGATAAGAAAGCTGTGGTACATATACACAATGGAATATTACTCAGCATTAAAAAAAAAGTTCATTTGAAGCAGTTCTACTCAGGTGGACGGAACTGGAGCCTATTATCCAGAGTGAAGTAAGCCAGAAGGAAAAACAACAATACAGTATACTAACGCATATATATGGAATTTAGAATCATGGTAACAAGAACCCAGCATGCGAGACAGCAAAAGGAACGCAGATGTATAGAACAGACTCATGTACTCTGTGGATGAGGGCAGGGGTGGGATGATTTGGGAGAATGGCATTGAAACATGTTAAGTATCATGTGTGAAATCAATTGCCAGCCCAGGATTGTTGCTCAGGGATACTGCACTGAGATTTCCCGGGGGGAGGGAGTCGGGAGGGAGGAGGGAGGGGGGTTCTGGAGGGGGAACATATGTACACCCATGGCGATATCATGTCATTGTATGGCAAAACCAATAAAAAAAAAATGAGTGTTAGTCACTCAGTCTCGTCTGATACTTTGCGACCCTGTGGACTAGCCTGTCAGTTTCCCTCTGTCCATGGAATTCTTCAGGCAGGAATACTAGAGTGGGTTGTCATTCCCTTCTCCAGAAGATCTTCCCAACCCAAAATTCAAACTCAGGTCTCCGACGTGGCAGGCAGATTCTTTACCATCTGAGCCACCAGGGACTATTTAAATACTAAAAATCACAATGAGGTAATAATAATTATTGTGATTAAAAATCAATATCACACAATAATTATTATCCTTGGTAAATAACCATACACTAGACCCACATTTGTATCTGTCTCTAACACATGTCAATGGTATTTCTTGTTTTCCTAAATGATATTATTGCTTAACAAAATTTCCCTTAATATTATTGAAAATTACATTTTAAGTTTCTTAAATTTGAAAATGACACTTTCAATAGGCTGTGCTCTGTGTGTCATATCAATTTTGAGAAAATATTCCTTCTACAGCTGTGAAATTATCTGTTTGGATAAAAGCCATTTTCTAAATGGAAGATATTCTCAAATCTAATTTTTTCATATTGAAATCTGTAAATACTTTCATCCAGATATTGTTACTGTTACTATGATAATGACTCCCCCTATAATATGCTTTATTAAGAAATACTTTTGCAAGGAAATTTCATCAAGTAACTTGTTTTGATACATTATTCTTTTCAAAATCATAGACCTTCCTTATCTTCATTATATTCTGATATGAATATGAATTTATCAAATTAAATACAGGCACTTAATCAAAAGATTCTTCCTATAAGTCATGATAGTTCAAAAGACAACCATAGATTTCTAAAATTAAATCTTTGAGTTCTCAAATTTTAATTTGTTCAATTTATTTCATGCTTTTATAAGAATAAATTTCAATGTCTTCTTGTAAGCTTTTGGTTTTTAATAATTGCTATTTTCTACGAGCTTCTAAATCTTAATTTCTGGCTTTCAATTTACTGAGTATTCTGATTAAAAGCTTCCAACTAATTTTAAATAAAACTTGCACAAAATTTAGGTGATTCATTTACAACTTTGTTGAAGATCACTGTCTATAGGACACTTGGATTGATTTGCAACTTATTCCTTAATAGCCTCAAATATTTTTAAATCAACTAAAGGAGAACAGCAAGAAAAAGACTGTGATAATGAAGTTTTACTTCATTATTTTTTAAAATCCAATGTCAATTTCATCATGAAAGTTTTTAGTTGAGTTACTGAGTTGTGTGTATTTGTGTGTACCTGTAAAACTTGATAACCAGAGCATCTACTTTGATTGCTGAAGTATTCTAGAATTAATTATGGGCACGTCAATAATTTTTATACTACAACCTGTTTTAAACACATTTCTGCTCTATGAATTCCTCATTTTGTAAGAACATTGCTTTCACCAGGACACCACTCTGCAAAATTTGTGGTTGTCTCAAGAACAATAACTTTATCTATGAAAAGTTGAACTATGAAAAAGTTGAACTTTTTCACTTAATTTACAGTAGCATTCACAAAAGGAAAATTCTGGCAAATTTGATAGAACTTCCAAAAGCTTTATTTAATACTGTGCTTTGGTCAACTATTATTGGAATTACTAAAACTAATAATGATTTAAAGCATCTCTGGTAAGCAGATGGTGGCCCAGATGGTAAAGAATCCAGCCCTAATGCGGGAAACCTGGGTTTGATCCCTGGGTTGTAAAGATACCCTGGAGGAAGGCATGGCAACCCACTCCAGTATTCTTGCCTGGAGAATCCCTATGGCGAGAGGAGCCTGGCGGGCTACAGTCCTTGAAGTTGCAAAGAGTTGGACACAACCGAGCTACAAAGCACAGCACAGCACCAAGATATTTATACCTTAATTCCCAAAACTGGTACATGCATTACCCTACAAGGTAAGGATCTTTACAGAGGTGATTAAGTTAAGGGCCTCAAGGTGGGGAGACTATCTTGAACTATCTGAGTGGACTCTACCACAAGGGTCATTATAAGGCAGAGGCAAGGGGGTCAAAGACAAAAAAGATATGTGACAACAGAAACTGAGGTTAAAGTAATGTACTTTGAAGAGGTCAAAAGCCAAGGAATTCAGATGGCCTCCAGAAGCCACAGAGGACCAAAAACAGATTTACCTACCCTTAGAGCTTCCAGAAGACCACAAACCTGCAGACATCTTAATTTTAACTAGTTAGATTCATTTCAGACTTCTGATTGCTCCAAAGATGATAATATGTTTATGATATAACACTGTTTATGTTAATTTGGCACAGTAGCAATAGTAGCATCTAATAATACTGATAATAGTATATACTAATAGTATAATAGTATTATTATTAGTAGTAATAATAGTAGCATCTAATGCAGCATCTAATAATACTGATGTAAAACTGGAATCATCTGAATGTTGGCAGAGTTATTCTGCTAAAGGAGCCAATGTTTTCAGTTTCACTTTGTTTTTCTTACGTGCACAAGAAAACACAGAATAAAAACTGAGTGAGATTGTGGGACCTCCCTTGTGGTCCAGTGCTTAAGACTTGGTACTCCCAATGCTGGGACCCTGGGTTAGAGGAACTAGGCCCCACATGCCACAACTAAAATATTCCATGTACCCAACTAAGACCTGGCACAATCAATATATTTTTTAAATAAGATTACCTTAAAATAATAGACACTTGATCTAAATGAAAATTCATGCTTTATATGGCATTTGATACCCATAATCATTCCTATAAGTATTTATTATCTTGTTGATTCAAAGAACAAGCATAGTAACTCTTGAATATCCATCTTTGCACAGGGAAATTAAGACTAAGTGCCTAACTGCTCTAAGAGGCAGAAGCAAAACGTGAATCCAGACCGAGCAATCCCAGAACGAGGGCTCCTATTCAACTTCAGCCAGCTCTTAGGAATCCCTCTTCCTGGGTCTTTTCCTGAACTGTATCTCCCAAACAAATCTCATCAAGTCTGCAGTCTGTTCGCTTTTTTCAAGTCTTTGACTTAACTCTCCTTAGTTAAGGAATTTCAGTTTTTGTCCCACAGTCCTTTAGTCAAAACCAGCTTGCCTTCTTGTATTTCAGTCTCTTCAAAAGGGCCAGATGTTTGTGGTGCTATTCTTTCAAATTATGCTTATTGAGGGAATTCCCCCGTGGTCTTATAGTTTAGAATCCAACTTGCACTGGAGGGGACACCAGTCTAATCCCTGGTCTGAGAAGATACCATATGCCTCAAAGTAACCAAGTCCATGTGCCCCAGCCACTGAGCCTGCGCTCCGGAGCCCACGCCCCCAGCCACTGAGCCTGCGCTCTGGAGCCCATACGCTCCAACTACTGAGCCTCCGCTCTACAGTGCATGTGCCCCAACCACGAAACCCGTACTCCACAAGGGAAGCCACCTCAATGATAAGTGGGCACCACAACTAGAGAGTAGCCTCTGCTTGCCACAACTAGAGAAAGCCCTTGGGCAATAATGAAGACCCAACAAGCCAAAAAATAAATAAAGAAATAATTTTGAAAATTATACTTAAAAGTTTTCCTTAAAACCTGGGACATGATTTTGACTTTCTTGATATGGACATCACAGATACAGTTTTCTGATGGCTTTAGTTGGGATCACCACCTGGTGTAAATGATTTGAACACTAATGATAGCAACAGCAGTACAACCTACCTCTAAAAATGATCAAATATCAACTACTTAAACAGTAACTCAAAAGTGAACAAACTGATGGTAAGTCCCTTCTGTTATATAAAAATCTGGAGATATGCAGCTTGTGGTAGGGGAGGCTCTGACTACACCTTTCAATTTAAAACAAATAATAACCACCATAAATGTGTTCACATGTATTTTTACTCAAATAGTTTTGCATGCTGTAGAATAAGGAATGAAGTCTCATCAATTTCCGTACTTTACCAGTCTTTCTGTGTGTGCACATGTGTTAATACATGTGTGCTTGAACATCAGCATTGGGGGAAAAGGTTGGGATTTGTTTAATTTACTCATGTTCTAAAGATCCAGTTACTCCTTCTTCAACCACATTTACCACACCTTACTTTGTACCTTGTATTATGCAAGCTCTCTAGAGAGAACATCTTTCCCACAGAGAAACAGAATATAATTGAGAAAGGAAAAAAATCACATTGACTACTCTTACAAAACTTTTTTCAAATTAAATATGTTCAGTGAAAATGAAGGCCTTTGTTGTCACTTAATAGCCTGCGTGATAACAGGAAGACTCTGGCTGTGTTTTCCAGATGAGCTCACTACTTCAGGTTGGTGTTTCTAAAAGGCAATAATCCCACTAGAGCAGCAAGACACAGAAGCAATTTGAGCCATAATACGTGGGAACGGCTGAATTCTTCGAATCCCTAAGCAGTTTTATAGCCTCCTCCTTGTTGGCAGAGCCAGGAACTGGGGAAGTAGGATATTCTGCTTTCCTGCTCCTTTTTGGATCCCTACTAAATAACAAAGTTGAGCATTCCACGTGGAATACATGGCTCACTTCCCATTTTAGTCAGATCACTGACAGCATCTGCTTCATAACAGCTGTCTGCAAAAATCCAGGGCAGATCGCTTAAGAGACCATGGAATCGATTTCAGTGTATACAAAAACTGCCTGTGCCATCATTGATTCATTTTACCAATAGGTGGCACTGTGGGCAATGATATTGAATGAATGAGAAATTACAGCACTTAAAAAAAAAAAACAGAAAAAGGTTTTTGGGGGAGGAGGATGGTGGTGGAAATAGCTCCCCCCTATTTACAACTAACTTGGTCAAATAAATATTTTTTATAGTTTTATAATTTTACCTTAGTTACTATTTTTTTTTTCTTTCATATGTTGCTTAACCAAAGACTGTAAGGTGAATCATCTAACCCAGTTTCACATCTATTACACAAGAAGGTTGGATTAGCCCACGGGTAGAAAATACAAGTGCCTGCTAGAGCCAGGCAACTTATTTAAATGAGTTCAGAGAGTCCGGTTCAAGAGGATAAGAAGCTAATCAGAGCCCATTCAAAATAATTCCATTTTAAATGCTTTTGTTTGTTTTCTGGTTAGTTGCACTTTAAAAAATCTATAAATAAAAGAAATGAAGCAAAATTGCCTTTGGGAACAAGTCTTTGTTTTCTTCACTAGCTGATGTCTAGAAGCTCCTCCAGGTATAAGATACTGTAATGTATTCTAAAGTCTACTAGAAAAATATTTATATAAAACCACACATATATTTGTAATCATGTACATATAATATGCAGTATTCTAATATCTTCAGTCTTTGATAAATCTGCTTAAGCCTAATGTGAAACAAAGTACAAAGATATTATTTCCCTTCTGTTAAAACCTAGGACAATATGAATTAAACTTTGAAACCATAGGATTCCCTTAATCTCCAACTTTTTCCATCTTTGATAACAGCATCACCATCCACTTATGTCTTCACAGTTAGAAATATTTGAACTGTGTTAAGGTTCAGTCTTCTTTACCTTTGGCATCTCATAAATCACTGAGCCAAACCAATTTTACCTCCAAACTCTTTCTGTATACCATTCCTAATTTTTAATCCCAATGACTACTGCCTTGATTCGTATGTTCATTGTCTGTATTTCACTCCATGCTGAGAAAAGTAGTTGGAGCAGTTTATGGGTGGTTTATTGTAGGGAAAAATTGTAATTGACTCAGGAGTAATCAGGGCAGAAATTGGGATACAAGAATTTGGTCCATTCTTACCTGTCCAGTCTTCTCTCTTTCATATTTCCTCAAACATACCCTGCACTCCCACCCTCACTTGCGCAGAACTACCTGCTGTTATGCCAACAAACCATGCGACGCACTTGGACAGGTCCCGTAGTCTGTAGTGCCTTTGATTGCCTAACAAATTCCTAGATGTCTTTCAAGATTCAGCTGTCTTCTCCTCTACAAAATCTCCTCTAATTCTCCCTGATAAAAAGTCATGAACATTTACTCCATGACTCCATATCTATATCCATTTCTCACATAACACTACCACAACATACTGAATATGTTTTTGCTACCAGAGAAGAGATTTCAGCCATGTAACTTTCATTAATTACTGAACTGCATCTGAAATAGAATGCTCTCCCAAATCAGTGGGCTGATGATTAAATCCTAGGACTCTCACCAAGTCACCAGGAAATTTTGAGCAAGTTAACACAACCTTTCCAAACCCCATTTATTCATTATTAATAGCAGACACCATGGAAGTGCTATGAAGATCAGAGGTGAAAAGGCAAGCAGAGCACCACAGTGTTTGGCATATGTGACCCCCTTCATTATTTCAGTTTCAACATCCTCACCTGTAGGATGTTGGGCTTGGGCTAGAAGACCCATGAGATCCCTTCTAGCTCTAACATTATTTGACTTTACGTCTTGATTCGAGTAGACACAGAACAGTGTTAAACAAGTCTGTCGCGTACATGGGAGTAGCGACATCATAAAAAGTCATAGTCCCTGATTCTAAATGAGATCATTTTACTGAAACCCAAGTGTTGGGCAATATACTTTAACTTATTAAAATAATAAAATATGTTATTAATTTATGTCATTCCTGATGTAGTCTTAACTTCACTTAACTTTGCTTTCCCATAACGTCACCTTCAACACTCAGATATACAAATATTCATTTCCAGAAAGATTTATTCTGGAGCCAACCAACTGACAAACAAAAAGAACTGATTAACTATTACTTAAAATACTTGAATATCATTATGGTCTCAGAAAACTCTGGCAAAGTTTTAAACCTCTACTATCCTTGCCCCAGTTCCAGCACAGACACACAGACAAAAAGACACATAGACACATAGACACACACACCACTCCAATATCAGGTTCCTTTGTTTGGATTCTCTCTCTTTTTTTTTCTCCCATTTTTCTTGTTTCTACAAACACAAATTCTCCACAGGTTTTCAGTTCTTTTGGCTTGATTTAGTTTGTCATAAAAATGCCTGATATAGGCCCAAAAGGTTTGAGTGATGCGAGAAAATAAGTCAGGTAGAAGGTATGTTGGTGTTAGTCCCTCACTATGTCCAACTCTTTGTGACCCCATAGACTGTAGACTGCCAGGCTCCTCTGTTCATGGAATTCTTTAGGCAAGAATACTGAAGTTAATAGTCATTCCCTTCTCCAGGGGATCTTCCTGACCCAGGGATTGAACCCAGGTCTCCTGCATTACAGGTGGATTCTTTACCAACTGAGACACCGGGGAAGCCTGGTAGAAGGTATATATGCCAGCAAATGCTAGATGTGGTACAACTATTTTCCTGTGCTCACACGTGCAAAATTTTTATTCATGGGAATCTGTGCTCTCGTTAAAGCTCTTTTTGCAGATAAATGAAATTGGAAAAATGCTACCATTTTATTCAAATTTGAGTGCTTGCTATGTGAAACACTCTAAGGTAAACACCATAAATTATACTTTAAGAACCTTACTATTTACATTTCTACTCATTCAAAAATATCATTCAACTGAGCATTTAAGTACCAGGCACTGTCTTTAATTGGCACCGTGAACAATACCTGGTCCCAGACTTCAGGGAACTTATAGAATATAGGAAATACATGAGATGATACAATTATATGGTCTATATCATTATAAGAGAAGTTAAAAACTGATTTCATTGAATGATGAAAAATGTTTTTATCAGGTCCAAATATTCCTAAACAGAGGATACTTGAACAAATATTTGGCAAGTTATAAAGATACAGAGAGACTCTCTGATTCTGAAAAGAAAAAAAAAAGCAGCTATTCAAACTGAAGAAATTAGACTCATGTAATACAATCATAGGTGGCTTCCCTGGTGGCTCAGTGGTAAAGAATCTGCCTAATAATGCAGGAGACGTGGGTTTGATCCCTGGGTTGGGAAGAGCCCCTGGAGAAGGAAATGACAACCCCCTCCAGTATTCTTGCCTGGAAATCCCATGGACAGAGGAACCTTGCAGGCTACAGCCCATGAGATTGCAAAAGAATTGGGCATGACTTAGTGACTAAATAATAATCCAACCACAATAGTTTTAAAGTATTTTTCTCCCCAACTTACCTTCAAGACCCAAAGCATGACTGCATTCTCATATCTCAGGGCTAGCAATTCATGGACCAGTGCATATGCTACATAAACAAAGAATTAGCTGGTATACACTAAACGTGAGTGGGATAATTTATAATGTTACTGTGGTATAAAAAATAGAAGGGAGAGTTTTATGTTTAGACTATGAAACATTTCATCCATTTATATATCAATAGTTTAAGATTCTTTGCTTCAGAGAAAAGAAGTGCTAACTCAAGAAATTTCTAAATCTGGAAAGCTTTAAAGCCATGGAGTACAATTAAAATGTCCTCAGCTCTTTTTCTTCAAATTTAGACTGAACAATACCCAGAAGATTGATGATGAACTTGTAGAAAACTGTCCTTAGTTTAAGTTTAAATATTTTAAACATAGGCCACCCCTAGGTTCATTGCATTATTCTTTACAATAGAAAACGAAAGGAAGCAACCTAAGTGCCTATCAACAGATGAATGGATAAAGAAGATGTGATATATACACAATGAAATGTCACTGAGCCACAGTAAAGAAAAAAACTTGCCATTTACATTAACACAGATATACCTAGAGAGTATTATGCGAAGAGAAGTCAGAAAGACAAATACTGTATGATTTCACTTATACATGGAATTAAAAAAAAAAAAGAATGACTAAATCTAACAAAACAGAAATGGAGTTACAAATAAAGAGGACTAACAGGTGATCGCCAGAGTAAAGGAGTGTAGAAAAATAGGTAGACTTAGAACCACAAAGGGAGATTTAGATCTACAAATTTTCAGTTTAAAAATAAGCCAAAGGTATGAAACATACAGTGTGGGGAACATAGTCAATAGTTAGGTATGGTGTGTGTGTATTAGTCACTCAGTCGTGTCTGATTCTTCATAACCCCATGGCCTGTAGCCCACCAGGCTCCTCTGTGCATGGGAATTCCCAAGCAAGAATACTGGAGTGGATTGCCATTTCTTTCTCCAGGAGATCTTCCTGACTCAGGCATCAAACCCAGGTCTCTGGTATTGCAGGCAGATTCTTAAACATCTGAGCCACCAGGGAAACAGCTTGTATGGTGACAGATGACAACTATGCTTGTCACGATGCTCACTTTGAAATGTATAGACACTGAATCACTATATTGTGTACCAGAATCTAAAATCGTGTCATAGGCCAATTATACTTAAAATATAAACTAAACAAATTTACAGAAAAAGAAATAACATTTGGGATTTACCAGAGACATGGATTAAGGGAGGCAGGGAAATGGATGAATGCAGCGAAAAAGTACAAACTCCTGGCTATAAGTACTAAGGATGTAATATACAACATGGTAGGTGAAATGAACACTACTATATGTTATACATGAAAATTGTTAAGAAAAGAGTTCCCACCACAAGGAAAAAATGTTTCTATTTAATGTCATATCTATATGAGATGATGGATGCTCACTAAACGTACTGTGGTAATGGAGTTCATGATGTATGTTAAGTCAAATCAGTATGCTGTGTGCCTTAAACTTACATAATGCTGTATGTCAATTATATCTCAATAAAATTGGAAGACAAAAAATCAATTGGGCAGACTTACATTTTGGTTCCTATTTCAAAAATACTGACCAGTGTTTTTCAAAAACAATGCAAATATTACTATTATAATGCTACATATGCATTCCTGAGAAGTGTGTCTAACACACTGCATACTTAAGAATCATAGAGCTTATGGGAAAAGTATATCATTCAAAATGTATCAGATGATAAAACCAAAATACCAACAATAATAACAATTCTAATAAAAATGCTAGCACGACTAAATCTTAACTAACTTTTAGACCAAGAATACATGCTGTCAGTCATCCTTTGCAGCCCTGGATCATGGGAGTCCTATTTCCCTCCTTCAAGACATACTTCCTTAAAGAATTTGCTTCTAGTTAGAGACCAGTTTCATCAAAATTAAAAGTAGCCCAAACAGCCTTCTTCACCAATATTTCTCCTTTCCACCCAAACACAGAATAAATGCTGTTTTATCTTTTAATCTGTACCTGCAACTTCCCCAGAAGCATGACTTGTGAAAAGAGAAGAATGACAACCTTAAAAGCCACAAAATCAGCTCTTCTTTCATGAAAGAGAGGCGTGTTCTAATACTGTCTCCTAATTTAAAAAAGCTTGCTTCCTATCATTTCAAAAAATTAACATATGGGGAAAATGATGTATAAGCTCCCACAAATTCCATGTTATACTGATCACTCCCCATTTTACCAACCATGTATGAACCAGTTCTCATTACAAGAATATGGATAATACAGAATCGACTGTACCAGACTAATGATTTCCAGAGGTTTTTAAATCTAAAATGGTCTAGACAACTTTAAAAAGCTATTAATCATATATGCAAAGTCAAATGACATCTTGCATACAAGATCTCCATTTGAGTGCTATTTAATATTCTGACGCTTACAAAATATTTAATAGATGCATGTGGTAAGAAGTGGGTTTTTAGAATTATTGATCTTCCAAAGAGTTTGAAAAATAGGCACACTATGTCTTTTAAAGTATGGTACATATGAAAAATGCTTGATATATTTTAGGGTTTCAGTATGCTACAGTAACCCATAAAATGACAGACCTTTTCCTATCAAAAGGAATGTAATGATCAGAACTTGACCTGAAAGGGCTGCTAAATATTAGAGGCTGGGACAAGTTCACTGATTCTGCCCCTCTGGTAAGGGGGCCCCCCAACAGACACAACTTCCCATTAGCTGATATCCAGAAACTAATTCATGATTGGGTCCCCTATAGAATAACCTGTAAAAACCTGGATTCCACTTGGCAGAAACTCCCCAGCAGATTCTGTCCCACAAGCTAAAGAAGAAATCCTGAAAACTAACCACACATTTGTATCATTTAAAAGATAAAACAAAGGACTTAAAAGTAAGAGGGACACAGTGATGTTTTAGACCATTGAAATGGCATGCAATCTGAGCTTGTTGTAAAATACCCAGCCACACCTCCCCCCACCCCCAAAAAAAAAGAAAAAAAAACTATTGAAAAGAAAGCAGAGATGACAAAAGACTAGCACAATGTTAATAATTATTGAAGTTGAATGAAAGGCACAAGGAGGGGTGCATTTATTCTATCATTGTATATTTGAAGATTTGTCTCCTGGTGGGAACTAAAAAGGAATCATAAGCTATATCAATTCTGTTCCATTTTGCACAGTGAATATTAGTTACAAAAAATAAAAATACAATCCTCTGGTCATTTATGAAGCTAAATTCCTACGGTTTACAAATTTATTGTCAAGACACAAACATATGACTGCTTCCAAAATCAAGTTCTGAGCAAACACAGGTCTGTGTTCAGAGAATTTCATTATAATAACATATGTTATCTAAGTGTTGTCTCAAATGCAAACAAAAGCAATGCATTTTAAGTGTTGCTAACAAATCTAATAGCCACCATGCATAATACGGAGTTATCATAAGACATTCTAAAACCCTATTATAAAAATTCATCTTTCAAACATTTGGATTTTTAAAAATTCTAGTATATTCCATAAAGCTTTATTTTAGCAATGTTGCTTTAAAAAATGAGTATCACTAATTTATTTCTTAGTTACTAGGCAAAGTCAGAAAAGCAATGACTATATTCTTCTGTTTCTGGTTCAGTTCATATGTAGACAGAACAACTAGTCATTATATACCAATATTCCAATAAACTGGGCCAACCATTTTCAAGAGGTTATTATAAAACTCATCATTTTAAGATCATTTTTAAAAACTTGGAGAGTGCCCTGGTTTTTTCAACCAAACCTGGCATTCTCTGATATGTACTTGTGATTCCCCTGGTATCACCTGCATAGAATCCTTAATAAAAACATGATCTGGTAGTAACAATACCTCATTCATACATCATTAACAATATTGGAGAAAAAAATGCCTTCATCCCAATTTTAAATCATGGATTTATAAAAGCAGATGCCTAGTTTTGCTCAGTAGGAATTCATATCAGATGCAAAAACAGGAGTGATTTCCTTATGACAAAGATACAGAATCACTGATTGTAAAAAATAGAAGCATGGTGTTTCCATGGAAAATGTTCATTCAACACTCATCAATCAAATGTTTTTGAGCACTTTCTTTGTGTCAGGAACTGTACTCTGTTCAGTTCAGTTCAGTTCAGTCACTCAGTCATGTCTGACTCTTTGCAACCCCATGAATTGCAGCATGCCAGGCCTCCCTGTCTATCACCAACTCCCGGAGTCTATCCAGACCTATGTCCATCGAGTTGCTGATGCCATCCAGCCATCTCATGCTCTGTTGTCCCCTTCTCCTCCTGCCCCCAATCCTTCCCAGCATTAGGGTCTTTTCCAATGAGTCAACGCTTCTCATGAGATGGCCAAAGTACTGGAGCTTCAGCTTCAACATCAGTCCTTCGAATGAACATCCAGAACTGATTTCCCTTAGGATTGACTGGTTGGATTTTCTTGCAGTCCAAGGGACCCTCAAGAGTCTTCTCCAGCACCACAGTTCAAAAGTATCAATTCTTCGGCACTCAGTAACGCTGAAGAAGATGAAATTAAATGGTTCTACAAAGACCTACAAGACCTTTTAGAACTAACACCCCCAAAGGATGTCCTTTTCATTATAGGGGACTGGAATGCAAAAGTAGGAAGTCAAGAAACACCTGGAGTAATAGGCAAATTTGGCCTTGGAGTACAGAATGAAGCAGGGCAAAGGCTAATAGAGCTTTGCCAAGAGAACGCATTGGTCATAGCAAACACCCTCTTCCAACAACACAAGAGAAGACTCTACACATGGACATCACCAGATGGTCAACACTGAAATCAGATTGATTATATTCTTTGTAGCCAAAGATGGAGAAGCTCAGCAAAAACAAGACCGGGAGGTGACTGTGGCTCAGATCATGAACTCCTCATTGCCAAATTCAGACTTACATTGAAGAAAGTAAGGGAAACTACTAGACCATTCAGGTATTGACCTAAATCAAATCCCTTGTAATTATACAGTGGAGGTGAGAAATAGATTTAAGGGACTAGATCTTACAGACAGAGTGCCTGATGAACTATGGACGGAGGTTTGTGATTGTGCAGTAGACAGGGATTAAGACTATCCCCAAGGAAAAGAAATGATAAAAAGCAAAATGGCTGTCTGAAGAGGCCTTACAATAGCTGTGAAAAGAAGAGAAGTGAAAAGCAAAGGAGAAAAAGAAAGACATTCCTATCTAAAGGCAGAGTTCCAAAGAACAGCAAGGAGAAACAAGAAAGCCTTCCTCAGTGAGCAGTGCAAAGAAATAGAGGAAACAACAGAATGGGAAAGACTAGAGATCTCTTCAAGAAAATTAGAGATACCAAGGGAATATTTCATGCAAAGATGGGCTCAATAAAGGACAGAAATGGTATGGACCTAACAGAAGCAGAAGATATTAAGAAGAGATGGCAAGAATACACAGAAGAACTGTACAAAAGAGACCTTCACAACCTAGATAATCACGATGGTGTGATCACTCACCTAGAGCCAGATATTTTGGAATGTGAAGTCAAGTGGGCCTTAGAAAGCATCACTATGAACAAAGTTAGTGGAGGTGATGGAATTCCAATTGAGCTATTTTAAATCCTGAAAGATGATGCTGTGAAGGTGCTGCACTCAATATGTCAGCAAATATGGAAAACTCAGCAATGGCCACAGGACTGGAAAAGGTCAGTTTTCATCCCAATCCCAAAGAAAAACAATGACAAAGAATGCTCGAACTACCGCACAATTGCACTTATCTCACACGCTACTAAAGTGATGCTCAAAATTCTCCAAGCCATGTTTCAGCAATACATGAACCATGAACTTCCAGATGTTCAAGCTGGTTTTAGAAAAGGCAGAGGAACCAGAGGAACTGTGCTAGTCATTGGATATACACCAGTCTACAAGGGCCACTGCCTGTACCTCCCAAACCAACTTTTTAGCAGTAATTTCTTGTCACTGTTCTATGTAGTCTCTATGCAGCTAGCACCCTGCAGTAAAAAGGGGGAATTAGGCCAAATGGAGCCAAATAATTAGTTGAAAAGGAAGCTTGGATGACACCAGTCCACATCTACAAGTTGGGAATCACTTAAAATCTGAGTGCAAGCTGGAAAGAACTGATTTTGTTTCTCATATTTTAAAACCTGTGTTGTCACTTACATTCTGACACTTAAATTTTTGTCTGGAAACCAGTTTGAGGGTATGTGGGATTTTTTGGGGTGAGAAAATCACTTTTAGATGTTTTTCCTCCTTTCAAATTTCCAACAATTTGCAAACTCATCATCTTCCATTTGTAGGATCCCTGCCTTCCCCACAGCAATCATTTCTGATCTTGCCACGAGGATTTTGACTTCAGTGGGGAAACACGCAGTAGGAGAAAATGAACTCTTAATTGGAAACAAATTTTGACTTAAACATAGAGAGGAGAAGCTAAAGACATTTCTAGAATGTTGCATTTGAGCAAAGGACATTTTGAATGGAAACAAATAAAAAGACAGGATCAAAGTAGAAAATATTAATATTACTTTGCATTGGGCATAAGTCAGAGTTCCTTGGATACAATAAACATGTTATTAATCACATGTTATTAATATTACTATTTAATAGTAATATTAAAAATATTACTTTTTGCAATTTTCAGTTTTAGAAATGACTAAGATGTATGTGTATTTTTGTTTCCATTTCCATTTTACAAATGAAACAAAGGAGGTTTCCAATGAGGCTAAGTGGTTCAATGTTACACATCTAATTAGAGACAGAATTGCAACTCATAACCATGTCTTCTGACTCTTAAGCATAGCTCTCTCACTGAGATGTCTTATTTAATCTGTATATCTAATAAAACTACTGCTAATGATACTTATACTAATAGCAATAATAGGTAATAGTTATTTAGCATTTACTATGTGCTAGGCATTGTGTTAACACTATATTTAAATTTGTTACTTAATTAAAGCATCACAACAACCAGATGAGTTGCCTATCTTTCCTATCATTGTATATACAAATGTACTCAGGCTTACAAAGGCAAGTATATTATGCTGTACAAGAGAGCCCAAGGTTTCCCAGCCATTAAGTAGTAGAGCTCAGAGTTGAATCCAACCTGTTTCTACAGCCTGTGTTCATGGCCAGAACTAGTGATTCCCAAACTTGTCTGATAAGAGCACACACTTGGGGACTTGCAAAAAGGACACTTTTGGGTCTTTGCTCCTGGATTCTGATTTAGTAGTTCACGCCTAAGGCCAAAAATATGAATTTTTAACAAGCATTGGACAAATATTAGGCAAGTGAACAAAATATGCACTCTGTAAAGGCACTGTTTAATTTCAACTTCTCTAACACATCCCCTGGCTGAGAAGTTGACAAGGTTTTTCCGTAAAGGGTCAGATAGCAGACACTTTAGGTTTCATGAACCATGCAACTTCTGCTGCAAATACTCATCTCTGCGACTGTGGTTTGAAAGTAGCCAAAGGCATTATGTTAACAAGTGGAGGTGGTGGTGATCTAATAAAACTTTTTATTATGAACACTAAAACTTGAATTCCATATAATATCCATGAGTCATACAACACTACTCTTCTTTTTTTATGATTTATTTATTTATTTTCCCTTTACATTATTGTGTTGGTTTTGCCATACACGGATATGAACCTGCCATGGGTATACCTGTGTTCCCCTTCCAGAACCCCCCTTCCCACCTCCCTCCTGATTCTAATCCTCCGGGGAACATTACTCTTCTTTTGATTTTTTTCAACCATTTAAAATATAAAAATAGTCATAGGTTATGGGCCATACAAAAACAGGTTGTCTGGACTTGGCTTGTGGGTTTGTTTTTTGCCTGTATCTGCTCTAATCCTCTTTCTGTAAGAAGTTCTTTTCAGCCGGAACAGTGGCTGATAGAAAAATTCTTTTCCCAACTTACTCCTACTGACATTTTCAGCAATATCTCATTGCTTTTTATTTTTTTTTCTTCCTGTCTCCTGCCTTCCTACCCTGGTGTCTGGATACTGTCTCATTTTAAATTCTAAGATACAAAAGAGTATTCTTTGAACAATTCTGTAAATAGTGCCATGAGGTCTTTGGAGAAATAAACTAATAAGCCAAGACATATTTACTATAAATAAATGCATTATAAGGAATAAGAATCTCTTGCAAACTATTTAGGCTATATCCACAGGATGATAAGTGGATTTATCATTTCAGTGGATCATTACCAGTAAGCATTAAGCTTAAGAATCACGAAGAGGATCATTTGGCAGGCAACCATCTAAGTTCGTGACATTCAGATTGGCTGTGCATTTCTGGAAGTCAGGAAACCTTTGCCTCATAGCTTTAATCAATGTATAATAACATACTTTTGGCTTTCCACTTCACTGAATCCTTTTCTAATAAGATGCACTGACAAACTTTTCCCTTCCAAAGAACCTTGCTTGTGATTCTCTATAATTGAAAATAAAAAATTTTAACCCAGGTCAATAAGTACTTTATTCACCACATACTTGGTACTCTAGTTTACCCTTTGGTTTTTCTAGTTTGTTGCAATTACTTTCTGACACACTTTTTGTTTGCTAGAAGGAATATTTTTCAGGGGTTAATTATACATTAAAGAGAAAAGTCAGATGTACATTTGGAACACATGGGTGTGTTCCGAGATCATGATATGATTTTGTGAGGAAAAGCGTGATATTTGGAAAAACTTAGACTCTTACAGTCTTTCACATAGGCAGGGATATAGGAATTAACTAGCTCAACTTTTTTCTTTATTTTGTGCTCTTCCTCAGTGGAATCACTCATTAATTGCTTAAATACCTTCAGGGACAGAGTTCTCAGTATTGACTGTAGCAATTATCACCATTTTTAACCAACTCTGTTAGTTCTTCCTTCCTTGTTTTTAGCTGGAATAAAACTTTGTAACTTTCACTCAATTGTTTTTTGGCACAATAATTCCAAGTTAATGATAATACATAATAATATACTTAGAAATGCTTTTTGTATGTGTATGTATATATATACACACACACACATATATTCTATGATAAACATAAAGTCTTTCAGCCAAATAGATAAATCAGGAAAAAATGTCAATAATGATGCCCAGCTCAGCCCCATGTGAGTGCTCTGGTTTCAGAATCGCCTAAATTAAAAGTCATAGACTGAAAGAGGTGAAGAGAGATCTGGTTTGAATCAAAGCAAGTTTGGGGAAAAGTCACTTGATTAAGAAGTCAGCTTCATTCCTATCTGGTTTATAACTTCAGTATCTGACATCTCATCCCAAGCATGTGGGATTCTTTTAAACATCAAATTCATAGCAGGAGTTACAAGTTAAACTTGAAATTCCTTTGAAAAAGTTGGAAACAGGAAAGGAAAAAATATTGAGTAAACTCACATTTACTCATCTGGATACAATAAGATGAAAGGGGGTGTCCTAAAAAATATCCTAAAAAAAAAAAAAAAACCCTAGGAATTCAGATGAGTAGACTAAACAGCTGAACCAAGGACATCTTATGATACTTCAAGACTGTTCCAATTCAGATTTTTAGTCTTTCTCAATCAAGAAATACTGGAGCCCAGCTAGTAGGACAATCATCTAGAAAATGTGTATGTAGAGACAAAACATTCATAGTGGTCAAAACTACTGACTCAGTCACATAATAAAATTTATACCCTGGAGCTATTTTCTGTACTACAGTTCTAAGAAGAACTGTATAGTAGGTGCTATTGTTACAAAACCGTAACAATAGCACCTACTATACTGTGAACATTACATGAGCTAATATATGCAAAGTATACAGAACAGTATTTGGCACAAATATGCAAACAAATATTATTTACCTATGACCAATTTAATATCACTGTATCTTAATATTTACTAAACTGCCATATGATTACAGGTTTTAATGTTTGTTGCAAACTGTAAACTCTTCAAGACCTGGAAACTTTGTTCTAATTACTGTTCAGTTATTGTGTCCTAGTTCCGTGCACAAAGCCTGAAACATATTATGGATATTCAATAAACGTTTACAGAAAAATGGACTAAATGAGTTGCTTTCTCATATTTCATTTGGCTGGTAACTTGCTCTTTACATAATTTAATTTTTTGTAAATACTTTCAACACACCAAAGTTATGATAGGAAGTTTGGGATTTCATAATAAATCTAGTTAACTATGAAATCTAATAGGTTTGCTTTAATCACTGAGAATATAATGTACTGAATTGTATAAATAGCCTGTTAAAAATCTCTCCTTGACTACCTAAATTAAAAGCCTCATACTAAAACTTGCAAATAGGACAATAAGCAGCAGTGAATAAGTCCAGAAACTGACATGCTGTTATGATGCTGCAAAAGCAATCTCTTTCAATTAATGAATCTCCAGGACTATTTATTCAGTAATTTGCATAAGAATTTTAAATTGCATTTTTATCTTGGACAGTTAAGCAGACAGCATTTTATAAATGTATCCAAACCCCATTCTACTCAAGGACTGCCAAATGAAGCTCAGCCAGACAACAAAAATGTATGCAAAAAAAATGTAAACACAGTAGTCTCAGGGAATGAGACTCCCATTTCCTGATGGTTACATCTGGTTCTTTCCATGTATCTCACTATAAAATTTAAATATGAGATCTGACTTGTGGTATGGTTTAATTTGTGTAATGGTGACCATGTTAACAAGGCTCTACTCACTTTGTGAAATTCCTTGAATCAAAGTTTACATGAGGAAATGTCAAGTTTCTTGCCACTTGCATGGAAGAGAACTCCAAGAGTTCCTTGGGTGTCGTGAAGTTCCCAAAGGAACCCAGCTGGATCAGTAGTGTTGCAAATGAGACAGGCAGCCTTAGCAAAGGCTCACTTGAATGTAGGCTAAGGAACTCCATGATAGAAAACTCAGTTTAAGGCAAGAAGCACAAATAGCATGGTCTAGTACTGAAACCTTAGTTATGAATGGAAACTAGGAGTATAGGTGGCTGTTACCTTTACCTGTGAGAGGGAGACAAGAAGTTACCCCAAAAGAGAGTTTGGGACAGATAACAAATTGTGACTCGGCTGAGGATGGGGGAAGGGAGGGAAGTCTTCTCCCTTCTGCAAGGATCTTGCTAAGGTTCTAATGGAGGGAGGCCTAATTGGAGTGCCATGGGACTCTGGGGACTCCAGCAGACATTGACCTAGAAGTTAGGTCATGCTCTTACAGATGGTGATCAGCTGCCTCTCACTAGTACTTTGTGGGAAGATGACATCCACTGCTGAGAAGATGCCCCTGAGATGCTGGGGAGGTGCAGTAGCAAAATAAGACCATTTAAGTAAAATGTAAACATGGCTTCATTTATGTCTGTAAATAAATAAGACCTGGGGATGTTGGTGTTAAATGAGGGATATTGGGGAAATTATTTTGTCAAACCTAGAACCCTGGAAACACAAAGTTCTCAACTATCAGGTTGCATGCTACCTAGCCAATCTGTTTCTCTGATTCCCCCACACACCTTTCTGAATGGCAACTCTGCTTACTATTACTATACACATACTCATGCGTTCACTGCTTTTCCTATTAATTGCTCACCTATAATGCTTGTCTACTCTGTTCCATCAATCTCACTCTCTCACAATCCTAGTCCTTAAAAATGCACAACAAAGGAAACTATAAGCAAGGTGAAAAGGCAGCCTTCAGAATGGGAGAAAATAATAGCCAATGAAGCAACAGACAAACAATTAATCTCAAAAATATACAAGCAACTCCTGCAGCTCCATTCGAGAAAAATAAACGACCCAATCAAAAAGTGGGCCAAAGAACTTAACAGACATTTCTCCAAAGACATAAAAATGGCTAACAAACACATGAAAAGATGCTCAACATCACTCATTATCAGAGAAATGCAAATCAAAACCACAATGAGGTATCACTTTACACCAGTCAGAATGGCTGCCATTCAAAAATCTACAAGCAATAAATGCTGGAGAGGATGTGGAGAAAAGGGAACCCTCTTACACTGCTGGTGGGAATGCAAACTAGTACAGCCACTATGGAGAACAGTGTGGAGATTCCTTAAAAAACTGAAAATAGACCTGCCATATGACCCAGCAATCCCACTGCTGGGCATACACACCGAGGAAACCAGAATTGAAAGAGACACGTGTACCCCAATGTTCATCGCTGCATTGTTTACAATAGCCAGGACATGGAAGCAACCTAGATGCCCATCAACTGACGAATGGATAAGAAAGCTGTGGTACATATACACAATGGAATATTACTCAGCATTAAAAAAAATTCATTTGAAGCAGTTCTACTCAGGTGGACGGAACTGGACCCTATTATCCAGAGTGAAGTAAGCCAGAAGGAAAAACAACAATACAGTATACTAACCCATATATATGGAATTTAGAAAGATGGCAGAGAGAACTGTGCATGTGAGACAGCAAAAAGAACACAGATGTATAGAACAGACTCGTGGACTCTGTGGATGAGGGCAAGGGTGGGATGATATGGGAGAATGGCATTGAAACATGTTAATTATCATATGTGAAATCAGTCGCCAGCCCAGGACTGATGCTCGGGGCTGGTGCACCGAGATGTCCCAGGGGGAGGGAGTCGGGAGGGAGGAGGGAGGGGGGTTCTGGAGGGGGAGCATATGTAAACCCATGGCGGTTTCATGTCATTGTATGGCAAAACCAATAAAAAAAAAAATGCAAACCACCCACCCCATCTTGACTCCTACAAGATAACAAGCATATTATATTTTGTACTGTGTGCTACATTTTTTTCACATGTTATATAGACTCCACAATTAAATTGTGGGTTTCATAAAGACAAGATTTAAGTCTTAAGTGAATATATGTATCGAAGCAATGCTCAGTTACAGTGTTGCACATAGAATGTTGAGCATGTGGAAGACAAAGACACCAAATAAAATCATAGGGCTTCCCTGGTGGCCATAAAATCATACAGTTGATTTATAACTTTTCTGTCCTGGTGTATGTCTTACATAGACTAACAAACTGGGGAAAATATTCAGAACATCACCCCCACCACACACAGTAAACTCATACTGATCTGGTTATCTTATACTTTATAATCACTATTGATCACTTCCTAGGCAGTTAAATTTACTTCAAGGAGAGCGCCCTTGAGTTTAGTTCACCAGTAAATGAATGGCCAAAGACATGGCTCTTTCTAGACTATACAACAAAGAGTAGCTTTTGTTAATCTTCTCTTAAACATTTCTTTTAAGGTGTCCATGTGGTGATGGTGGTCTTTAAAACAAATAGCTCACAGAAAGCTTTTCTTTGACAACTCAGAAAATTAATACCCAGAGTCTATTACTGAGGATACCAAGATCAAACTTAAACATAACATATTCTGCTAAAATTATTTATCAATTTATACATACACACACATATAAAGTATATAAATATTCATATATACATATGTACACACAGTACAATATATGCATTTATAGATACATACATATAAATATATATTCATATATACATAGTATAATATATGCACTTATGAATATATACACATATACAGATATACACACAGGTATACATACACACATTTATAAATGCACATACACAAACACATATATATTTACACACCTACATATATATAAGAGCTTCCCTGGTGGTTCAGGTGGTAAAGAACCTGCCTGCAATGTGGGAGACCCAGGTTTATTCTCTGGGTTGGCAAGATCCCCTGGAGAAGGGAATGGCTACCCACTCCAGTATTCCTGCCTGGAGAATTCCAGGGACAGAGAAGCTTGGCAGGCTACAGTTCAAGTGATCTCAGAGTTGGACACAACTGAGCTATTAACACTTTCACATATATATGTATACATACATATTTTATATATGTGAACCAAGTTTTATGAAACAGCATTTACATCACATATAATCCAAAATCCTTATCAGTTACAACCTATCCTCGATATTTTCTATACTGTTCTTTTTTAATGTTAATACTGCAATACATGAATTTCAATTTCATTAATATCACAATCTCCAATTTAAAAATATTACTAATGTGAGGGAAGAGTATAATTTTTAAAACTAGACAGTTTTAAACTGGCAAGAAAAATCCACTTCAATGTTTTCAAAGTCAAATCTATGAAAAAAGGTCCAGCTTATGGCAATGACCTACTCTCAGTATATCAAACTTCTGAAACGTATGTTATAAATCATGGTGAGGTGAGTTAGAACTTAATTGAAGTAACAATTTAAATAAATATATATTTTAAATTGAGAAAGGTTTTTATAAACCTACATTTCTTCATCAGATATCATTTATACAAAAGCAACAATAAATATAAAGTTGATTTTTTATTTTGGTCACATTGCACATCACGTGGGACCTTAGTCCCCAACCAGGGATCAAACCTGTGCTTACTGGTATTGGAAGTGCAGAGTCTTAACCAATGGACCACCACAGAAGTCCCAAAACATAAAGAGACCAAAGAACAAACTTTAAAAAAGGCATACAGTCCACGGCAAAATGTCAGACACAACTGAGCAACTGAATTGAACTGAGCATGGAGTACTTCATAAGCTTTTAGTAAAATTCATATGGAAAACAAAAAGCTAAGAAGAGATAAGACAACTTCGAAAAACATTAAAAGAGGGAGTTGTTCTATTTACCATAAAGTAATAATAAAGAGAATAATACTGATCTATATAGCCCCAGCCTGACACATATGGATGGATGGAACAGAAGTATATGTACAGGAACTACTTTGTACAGACACGCATGACACACAGTATTGTTTATTTGTGGAGAGAAAAAGACAGAGTGGTACTACTAATATTGAGTATCCATATGGAAAGGGAGGATATTCACTGGTAAGGTCCACAGGCTCAGTTTGCTCTTTTTTTCTCCCAACAATAAATGTCAAGAAGAGGTGAGAAATTTGGAGTAGAGAACTGATAGATGTAAATGAACCTAAAAGACATGCCAATCAAATCCACATGCCAAATTTGGTTGGATTCTGATTCAAACAAAACAACTATAAAAAGAAATCTGTAAAATATATGGAAAAGTTTGGTACATTTACTGGTATGTAATTATGTTAAGGAATTATCATTTGTTGTTTTAAGGATGATTGTTGTCATACTGGCTACGATTTCTAAAATTCTTTATCATTGAGTGATATATACTGAAGCATTTACTGAAAAAGATATAATGTTTGGAATTTACCTCAATCCAGTAGTGGGGGAGGGAAAAGAGAAGTGGGGTGATGGATGAAACAGTATTGGTCAAGTATTCACAATAGTTAAAACTAGAAAATGGGTAAATGCATATTTATTAAACTATTATCTCTACTTTTGAGTTTAAAGTTTTACATAAACAAAGAAAATCAAGATTGTCAAACATACTAAAAATTGTTTATCAACATACGCATGTATGATAAAAATATAAAGACATGCTCATGAATGCTAAATTCAGTGTAGGGTTTGCTACAGGTGGCTGAGCCAGGATATTGTACTTGGAAGTACACATTGGAAGCTTCGACTTCATGTATTGTTTTATTTCTTAAAACACATGGTTAGTGCTTGAGTGTTCACCATACTATTCTTTATTATCTCTTCCATTTTGAACAGATTTTATGTTTAAAAGAAAAAAAAATTACACAGAAGAAAATTTCCTAAACCATACATGAAAGCTATTTACCAAATTTCATGGGTTCTTAGATGTTTCTATTTACATTTACTGTCTCTAAAATTAGGATGTGACTTCCCTCGTGGATCAGGTGGTAAAGCGTCTGCCTGCAATGTGGGCGACCGGGGTTCAGTCCCTGGGTTAGGAAGATCCCCTGGAGAAGGAAATGGCAACCCACTCCAGTATTCTTGTCTGGAGAATCCCATGGACAGAGGAGCCTGGTAGGATACAGTCCATGGGGTCGCAAAGAGTCAGACATGACTGAGCGACTTCACTTTCTTACTATTGAGGGTGCCTACAACTCAATGAAATAGAGTGTTTTGGTACATAATAAACAGGACAGATAGAATAACTAAGATGGTACGTTAGTACTTTTCCCTATATAACTAGAATTGGTTTCCCCAAACTTAGAGCCTGAGAAGTAAAATTTTCCTGCCTTTCATCTCATGGATACTCATGATAGTAATACCTACTGTGACTTGATAGTGATTTCTCCCTTTTCTCCCTTAAAGGATGAGTGAGAATGTTTCACTCATTCTAGTACAGGAAACAGATAAGGCTTTGGTTCTTTGGTGGGAAAAAGAAGGGAGAGGGAAGAAGAATCTCGAAAGGGAATTAACAGGAATGCCAAAGTTGAAGAGAAACAGTGCTTTGGAATTTCAATAAACAGCTCTCCGAGGATGGAATTGTAGAATGGAACCTATGTTAGTACGACTCTAAAAAGCCTTACTGTCTGGAACTCAAGCCAGCTTTCCCAAAGATACCTCTGGCTGACACTTCATTGAGGTGGGTCTTGCTCTTCCTTGAACTTTGAAAAACCAGGACAGTCATGCTGCTGCTGCTGCTGCGTCGCTCAGTCGTGTCCGACTCTATGCGACCCCACAGACGGCAGCCCACCAGGCTCCCCCGTCCCTGGGATTCCCCAGACAAGAACACTGGAGTGGGATGCCATTGCCTTCTCCAAGCACAGCCATGGTAGTATTAAAATACCAGTGGTGATGATATTAAGCAGAGGTCTAGTCTCAACCCCATTTCCTCGTATCAGATCAACAGGGATTCTCTCTTACTCACAGCAGTGCACTTGCTCAGGAGCAGCCAACTTTGGAGAAAAGCACATGCCCTGGGGACATCCTATGATTATCACCAGGGGAACAACCCCCAAATAATTGGAGGACTTTCTTGAAATAAACAAGTTGGAGTTCAAACTGTTTAAAATAAAAGAAGTAATTTATTTTTCACTACAAACCAGAAAACATAGATAATATTGGTTATATCCATCTTGCCAGCAATAAAGAGAAGTCAGGGGGAACAGAACTGGATTAATGGCCACAGTGAATGACTAATTACCTATCTCTTTCAAAAGGGAAAGCATCGCATCTCGGAAATTCTCCATCAATGCAAATTTTAATTCCAAAGAAGTACAGAGTGAACCAGTCAGTATATAAAAGACTCCCCTTCACTGTAGGTTTCAACTTTTCTAGGAACTCAATGAATAGTCTCAATTTTTCTTAGTATTTAAGTCTTGCTTAGGGATATCTAATAAAAACAAACAAGCCAGGAAGCAAACTAAATAAATTGGGTCATTCATTAGTATGAATTCTCGTAGAAACCAATTTTAGTAAGTTTGAGGGAAAATGCAAGATTTTTCTTCTTTAGCAGTATTTCTGCATTTGTCTATCATATTTATTATTTCCATTGGTATTTTAAAAATGTCGTTTCACAGCCATACAGTATGTTTAAAAATCCTCCTCCAAAAAATAGTTACCACAAGTATACAAAGATAAGCATATTATGGTCAAGATAGCAAAGTCTCTCCAAACCAAGTAGAAAATCCTTATTATTTTTCTTTTCAGTTTTATTGAGATATAATTGATATCTCAATATGTAAGGCACTATGTAAGTTTGGGCTTCCCTGTTAGCTCATTTGGTAAAGAATCCACCCACAATGCGGGAGACTTGGGTTCAATTCCTGTGTTGGGAAGATCCCCTGGAAAAGGGAAAGGCTACCCACTCCAGTATTCTGGCCCAGAGAATTCCATGGAGTCGAGAAGTCCGTGGGGTCACAAAGGACAGGACTGAGCGACTTTCACTTTCAAAAGAGAAAAAAAAAAGTTTTTCCTTTTAATGATAACTCTTAGAAACTATTCTCTTTAAAGGTTTCAAATAAATCATGTAGCAGTGTTAACTACAGTCGTGTTGTACATCATACCCCTAGTACTTATTTATGTTACAACTGAACGCCTGCGCCTGTTAATCACCTTCATCCAATTCCCACTTCCCTCAACTACGACCTGTCTGACTTACTTCACTGAGCATAATGCTCTCAAGGTCTATTCATATTGTTGCAAATAGCAAGATTTCCTTTTCTAATAGTTGGATATTTGCATACGTGTGTGTGTGTGTGTGTGTGTGTGTGTGTGTGTATACTTCACAATTTATTTATCCGTTGATGGTTAGGTTATTTATGTGTCTTGGCTATTGTAAACAATGCTGCTATGAAGATGATGAGGTATAGATATGTCTTTAATACAGTGTTTTTGTTTCCTTTGGAATATTCCCAGAAGTCAAATTGCTAGGTCCATCCTTTATTTCTGACTAAGCATTCAGAAACTCATCAAGGAAGAAGAGATGTAAGAATGGGATCAGAGTTTGCTCTTAATTTTAAACATTTGTTAAGTGCAGGGTCTACTTCCTTATATCATTTGGAGTTTGTATGTTTAATCAGTCCTTATAAAGGACTGAATTTTTAAAAATGAGTGGTGGTTTCAAAATTAACAAAACCAAACAGAAATCAGTACTAGTTATAACAGGGCAAAAAAGCTTCAATTTGGCTCTATGTTACATGCTTTCTATGTCAAAAGCAAATAAAAATTTTTGAGAAACTTGTGTTATAGTTACTTTGGCAAAATTATATGAAATAAGTTGAGATTCTAAAAAGAACATATCACAAAATAATGTTCAATTATGGTAAACAATGTTTGATAATAATAGGATGATGGCAAGAGCATAAAAAACTATAAAAGCTGCAGTTGTTCTAAAGAGCATGGGTGATCTGATTGATGGGATGAACTGACGAAAACCAAACCAAGCACTAGGCACATAACTAGAAGCTCATATACAACAAAATTCATCCTCTCTGATGAGTCCACCCATATACCCTATTACTATATGCATCCCACTTTGAAAATAGTGACAACAAAATAATATTAACAATTTGTTGTTCAGTTGCTCAGTTGTGTCCAACTCTTTGCAGTCCCATCGACTGCAGCATGACAGGCTTTCCTGTCCTTCATCATCTCATTTAATCATTCCCAAATCTCAAAAAAATCCTCTGGAATACACACAATTATATTACTCCCATTTCACTTGATGGAGAAACTGAGTCTTAGAAAGTTAAACAATTGGCCCAAAGTCACACATCCAAAAGGGAAGTAGAACTGGGGTTTGAACACAAGTATCCTGACACTGAAGAAATGCTCACACTGGTACACTGAAAGGTAAACCCGGGGTGTCCTCTAAGCCATGGAATCCTAGGAGGCCATCACATGCTAGTGTGGCTTCCCAATGGAATAAAAGTTAAGTAAGAAGGAAGAAAGAGGCAAAAATGTCATTATGTCTTAGAATAATAGAATGGTTGAGCAGAAAGAAATGTTTGAGTATGTACTTTCTAATCATTTTAAAGAAGAGGAATGATCCCAATGCCCTCCTAAAGAGGAATGGATCTTTCCATCTTGCTCTAAAGCACATTTCAGTTCAGATTTAAAAGAGCTTATTAGCACATGAATCCTTGGACTTTGGCAAAAATAGCCAGTGGTTATTGGGCACTTAAACACTCCTGGGTGGTGGCTATACCAAAGGTCATCATTTTTAGTTCATACAAAAAGGAAAACACAGCATTATTTTTAAGAAATTAAGCAAAGTACAGAGAAATTAAACAGTAAATAAACAGGGAGTTCACATAGTCTTTGAATACAGATAGTGTGTAGAACTCTTAAATTTCTACAGTCAGGCTGGAACAAAAGGAAGTCAGGCTAGCCAAGGACTTAGTTCTCATACTTATGCCAAGATTTAAAATCCATGGCCTATTTCAATATGCTCTGTCTCAAAGCAAATCATAGATAAAACCCCCTAGAAACATTAAATCAGGTTAACCACTCAAAATAGGCCAGCACTGGAAGAGAGTCAGATGCATATTAATTTACTCTTTATTTCATAGGTTTATTTAATGCTTTCCTATTAAGAGCTCATGATGTGCAGAGTATAGCCACACAAATAATGTGAAATATACACATCTCCCCACTTGCATTTGGAGAACTATTTTATACTTGTAAATGAAGTCCTATCAAGTGGACTGGAAAATCTAGAAACAACATTATAAACATTAAATCCATCACTTTACCAGTACTGAGAGTACCTCTTCTTTGTTTCTGTAATTTTCTTAAAGGTAAAGTGATTTCCAGCTCTAGGCAGAAGTTAAATTTGAAGAGAATTTGCTGCCTGAACAGCAAAAATAATTATTTCTTTCTGAATTTCTATAAATCATGGAAATCTTCCTATAAATCTCTTATGCTTCCAGCAAATTCCAATTTCCATGACCACTGCCATCCTCCTTTGACTGGATGCTGATAAGACTTTCTTAAACCTGTAAGTCATAGTTCTGCTCCAAATCCTATCATTTGATTTTTCCCGTCTAATTATCTTGTCACTTAATACTTGATTAAAATCTATATAATAAAGAATGGTTCAATGTTTTATTGGTGAAGGCAATGGCACCCCACACCAATACTCTTCCCATGGACGGAGGAGCCTGGTAGGCTGCAGTCTATGGGGTCGCTAAGAGTAGGACATAATTGAGCGACTTCACTTTCACTTTTCGCTTTCATGCATTGGAGAAGGAAATGGCAAACCACTCCAGTGTTCTTGCCTGGAGAATCCCAGGGACAGGGGCACCTGGTGGGCTGCGGTCTATGGGGTCGCACAGAGTTGGACACAACTGAAGCGCCTTCGCAGCAGCAGCAGCAGAACATTTTATTCAATTTCTGTCTCAGAAAATACACCATTCAGACACAATAGTGAGCTTTATCTGAGCTTTATCTTTGGAAATACAGTCTAATAATGCTGAAGGAAATCAGGGATGCTTCTTACAGTTTTCCTCTTCACCAATTGGTAAAGTTAATTTTTCAATATTATTTTCAATTCAAAATTGTCAGAGGTTCTAGATGGAAGATAGCAGAAACAGAGATAAACCGTTAGCCTTGGTCTGGGAGAGACCACAATCAGCAGAACACCCAGAGTGACCTACACTGAACATGTAACAGGAGTGCAAAATAAACTTAAGCTGTTGAATCTCGGGGACTGTTACTGTAGCATAACTTAGTCTATCGTAACTAATATAAGGTAATCGGTGTTACTGATCTTAACTAATATTAGGTGATTGGTAATTCTCAATAGATTTCAAAAATATGAAGTTAAAAATGTCCAGAAAAGGAATTTCCCCAAAATAATTTTCAAAACATGAAACCTGAAGAAAAATTAGATTGTTTCTTAACGCACATTGTGCTTTGGCTGACATAACCCAAAGCAACCTGAAATAGCCCAAGTGTGTGTGTGTACACACACGTACACACGGATGAAATGTGTGTGTGTTTTCTCTTTTCCAGTGATTACTCTGCCTTTCCTATCTGATTTGTTCTAATCTTGGAAACTGGGTGATTGCTTTTTGAACCATATCAGCAAAGCTCTTCTTCCAACTTCAATTTTTATGCAATTTTATCACTGTAGCTCAGCAAAAGGTATTTCTCACAAGTCCACTGGCTTATTTAGCTTGTGCGTGTGCATAAATATACACCTAAGTATTGTACTCACTCAAAGTAAAAAGTAAATGTAATACCTAAACTTGGGAATTGAGGAAAGAAAAATAAGCCTGTTCTTTAACAATGAAAAAAAAAAAGTTTGCAACTCTTTTTAACAGAAATCCAAACAATTCTCTTAAACTAATTTTAAAGATGACACTTCAACTAGACATCACCTATGCCTGTGTCACTTCATTGGCAAAACTCCTGTTTTGTAATTGCGATTCTGCAAACTTTCTCTTTTCTACTGTACTGATAGTGATGTGAAATATTGCTATTATTGTTATTAAAGCAGGTACACATTATTAAGCAGCTAAAGGTTGATGGTAGATATATTCTAATTATCTTACTGAATCCTCACAACAACCTTATGACACTACCTCATTATATAGCTTTATATCAGTATCTCATTGGAGAAAGCATAAAGCACACAAAGATTGTGTAACTTGCTCAGGGTAATACTGAATGTAAATGGTAGAAACAGGATTTGAACCCAGGAAGGCTGATTCTGATGTTTTAGTTTCAACTTAGATAGCTTAAAGTTCTGATTTTGTGTTTTCAGTTTTCAGAATGTGTCCAGAAAAAGCTGTGCACTGCTTTTCTGGATAGCTCAAAAATAGCATCATGAATAAAAATAAAATGAGTGGTACACATACTTAAATTCATATTGAAGACTTATTTCCTTTAACTTGATAGTATTGATTTTCTTAAAAAAAAAAAAAAGAAACCAAAATCTTGAAAAAAAAAAATATGGATTTTTCTGCTTAAAAAAAAAAAAAAAATCAGGACAGATGCAATGGTAGCCCTTCATTCCTGCACAGAAAGAACTGGTAATAGCAGAAGAACAGCTGCCCGTCTGAGACCAGAAACGTTTCCTTCCATGCTGGCCTCCACCAGCAGAGGTAAGTGTATTGCCTTCCGCTGTAGTATAGTGTGAAACACCAGGCAAGATAAGGTAGGATTGTGATCAAGAGGCACCGTACCAATCCAGGCATGTCGCTTTACGTTTGTGCTTTGAAAATATGACATCATCACACTGGGACTACTATCCAAATCCTTTGGATAATATCTGTCGGTCTAGACTAGAATGTTAAAAAAAAAAAAAATTAAGCACAAAAAAAGGCAGGCGGGTTGCCCAGATGCAATTTCTGACAAAAATATCAGCTGTTCCAGAAAAACACTTCAGGAACTGATTATGAAAAGAATGTTTTTTTTTTCTTCTCATTTTGCTTCTGAGACAACTCTCACCTTACCTCCTTTTGCAGAGCAAAGCTAGCATTGTTGTCAAGTTCATCGTCAGTTCACTGGCAGTAGTCAGTAAAGGTACTTGAAAGCCTTTCATTGAAAAAGAAATTTTAAAGTGATAGAAAGGTTTCCATGGTTCAACCTTTCATAAGAAGCTGATAGTTCTGCCTTTTGAAGTTCCTTGGCCACATCTGTATTACAGTCCCCACTGGGCTGGGCCTTATTAAAGGGGCACAATAAACCTCAAATTTGGTTCCCAGTCCCAGTGGCTCAGCGGTAAAGAATCTGTCTGCAATGCGGGAGACACAGGAGACGCAGGTCCTATCTCTAGGTCACGAAGGTCCCCTGGAGCAGGGCACGGCGTTCTTCACCTATAAAATGGCCTCAATATTCCATCATAGTTTTTACCTAAGAACTCAGCAATGGAACTAAAATAGTCTTTGATATCTGACACACACATGACTATTCAATAAATAGCAACTATTGTCATTATCAAACAATAATAATTCAAGGTCAACAGTGAGCTAATTTTCTCAGATATTGTTCCTTTATTGCTTTTCCAGATAGTGTAGTATGTTCTGGGTATTTTTAGAATTAATCGAAACAATCTCATTGAAATGAATTAAAGAACATTATCCTCAATTAGAAAAAAAAATCAACATCAAACCAATTCAGAGAAGGGCAAATGATATTCAATATTTAAATGAGAAAGTTTCTGAGGTGAGGAATGTAACAGAATATGTATAAGAATAAGTGACTTATAATATTACATTAACAAAAATTACCCTTTCTAATGAGGAGCACTCAGGCTAAATTTCTACATTACTCAGCAGAGAAAATTACTTTCTACAGAGTAAGACTGAAAGTAATATTAGATTTTCAAACATACCAACTATGTATAGTAGTAATATTTGTCTCCTTTTTAAAAAAAATACAAACTTTGAAGACAGAACTCCAAAGCATATTATTTGGGCTGAAAATGTTTATTGAGATGATCTCATAAATACCTCAATATGAAAAACAAAATTCTAACAGTATTTTTCCTGAATGTGAGTTCTATTAATTTACTAACAACTTAAAAGCATTTATATACTGTGATAAGCTTTTCCTAATACAACTGAAAGTCCTTCCTCTTCTATAGGAAATAAGGGAACACTTTTAATTGAGTAGAGTTTAATTAGTTGATATCAAGGAAACTATGTTTATCACATCAAATCTGGCTTCCTCATTTACAACATGAAAGGGCTGACCAAGATCACTTCCTGGGCCTCTCTCATCTCTAACATTTTACTTATAACCACTCTATGACTTTCCTAGCACAGAGGTTATTACTATTTGGAGATGCTGATTTGATCCCTGGTTCATCAGTTTCCAGGTAATAACACTGTAATAGGTGCAGTCCAGGATAATTAGTTCTGTGTCAGACAGATGTGCCAGAAACATTAAGAATGAATATTCAGTTCCATAATGGGCCAGTGAACTTTGCTAAGAGCAAATCCACTTCACAACCACAGTTCTTCCTTAGCACACAAATTTATGCTGCTGTCAGAAAAGAAATAGAGAAAGACATCTGCAATAAAAGAAGTAGCTAGTTCACTAAGACCAGCTGGGATCATTGCTACCTGCTGGCATCGGCTGGGTGGGAGAGGTGGAGGAGGTAGAGGAAGCAACTCTAAGATACTGTAAATTCCTGCAGAGGCTAGCAACTTGGTAATATTTTTAAAATAATATAAAAACAACCTGGGGATAGCATTTTCCCCAAGTAAGAACAGCTAAACACACAATGCAATTAAAACTATGCTTCTTCAGTTTTTAATAAAAGAAAGCCCATTTAGACATGAAAAAAATCCACCTCATAATAGAAACCACTGTTTTAAATTAAATACATTTTAGCTTAGAAAAGCTAACTATATTGGTCTTTTGGGTATCATCATAGATCCTTCATGAACCAACAGTGGTCATGCGTACTTGAAGCCACTTCGTTCACAACATTTTACAAACATATATATTGGTTTATATGTTTTTATAAACCAATATTAACATGCATGAATACTAAAAATGATGAACTCTAATTTTACTGTAGAGGATTTAGGCAATAAGAAATAAATTTAGAAAATGTACAGATGTGTCACCCACTACTATGTATAAAATAGATAACTAATAAGGACCTGTTGTGTAGCACAGTGAACTCTACTCAGTCCTCTGTGGTGACCTAATGGGGAAGGAAATCCCAAACGGAGGGAATGCATGCATACGTATAGCTGATTGACTTTGCCGTACAGCAGAAACTAACACAGTATTGTAAAGCAACTATATTCCAATCAATATTAAATAAAAATATATGATCTGATGTAGAAATCCATAGTCATATAAAAGAATGTGAGTCTTAGAAGATGATGGTGAGGCCGTGAGGTGGAGCACACATCTGGGGTTCATATGGCAGCACTCCTGCTCCCCAGGGGGCACCCATTCAGCACACTGAGTATAAACTCTGAAACTCTCAGAGATTAACACCTTAGACCTCATTGCTTCCTTCCCTTCTCGTGCTCCCTTGGCTGTCATGCAGTAATCAAAATCTCCCACACTTCCTTCCTACTCAAGTCAACTTTATTGCAAGAAGCTTCATGCCTAGACCAGTATCTCTTGCTGTCTCCTTCATGGTGCTCTGTGGAGTGTTGATATGTAAAAAGTGAAAATTATATGCCTCGAAAATGCCCTGGGTCAAGTTTGGGAAACACTGAAAGAAAAATTCAGAAGATCTTATTAGGTTTCAAAATGTCAGCATCCTTCAAAGCAAGGCTATGGAATGACTATTTCTCAAAAATTTTACTTGGAAAATAGTTTTAGAAATTCTAATTTGCTCTGTTTCGGCATTCATCTTCAAATTCAGATCTGAAACAAATTATGCTGGGAAACAGATTATACATTTGGGATGGAAAGAAACCATTCCCTTTCAATACTTTTCCACTTAAAAACAAATTAATGTAATCTTATGCTGGAAGGTGTTGCCTGAGGGTTATTGATAAAGCCCATTCTTGATTTATTGATAAATATTTAGCAATTGGCAGATGAGCCACCTTTAATTAATCAAAATTTAGATAAGATAGAAAATTAATTAGTTTCCGTCATTTAAATTCAGCTTTTTTGATTTACACACTATAATTACAAGTATATTATTTTTTTGGTCTGATTTTGGATATATTTATCATTGAGTTTGGCATGCACAGTTTAATTGCTCTCCTTGAACATCAAATAAAAGCAAGTCAAAGATGAATGACTGGGGGCAATACTCCCTTCTCTGCAATTTCAGAATAATGGATTAAGTAACTAAACAGAGGAGAATATATTTTAGACTACTGCACACAATTTTGTGGGCTGCTTCTAAACAACAGATTTACTATTTTAAAAAATATTAAAACCATTCTCCCACTGACTGTCTCTTTTTTTTTGGATCAGTAGCAATATGCCCTGAGGTAACTGATTATTGCCAAGCAGTGATGATAGCTGTTTGCAAATTCAGCAGGGGAGTCACATTTGAGAAGTCAAGGTCTATACGTGCAACTTAAACTATTATGGAACAAATCCAATGACCCTTGAAATCAGTTAAGAAGCAGAATGAAAGTAGGGTGTTACTCTCCAAGATTCTTTTAGCTGGTGAACCCCAAATCAACAAGACATTATACAGCTGCCCTGTCCTTTTAATAACTACTTTGCTCTTACAAATAGCTTTGTTTCTAGAGCTAGGAATGGTAATTAGGATTTCAGAGTTTGGTACAGCCAGCCAGCATTAGCATCGTGGTCTTGTGTGTTGAGGATTAATAACAGTAGCCATAATGATGACAGAAAACGATAATAGTTCTAATTACCGATATTCATCTTAGGATGGTGAGCAGCTGTTAAAACATCTCTTTAGAAGTGAAAGTTCACCCACATATCTTTTTCACCAAATAGGGGAAGCTTTAATGCTAATTAGGAAGGAAGATTACCAATTCAAGTGTCAGTCAGAGAGTACTGCGATTGTTCTTTATTATTATTTTTTTTTCTCTCCATCTTAAGCTTTCTGGCCCTTAAGCTTTTTAGCAGCTGACACTGAAAGAAATGACAGAGGCCCCAGGAGCCTCCTGGTTTCCACTTAAAACAACCCTTTCTGATTCAATATGGGAAATATCTCATCTGCTTGCATTTGAAGAATGTGATCTGTTTCCTCAAAGGTGTCACTAACTGGTATGCCTAGAAAGCCACTGCCTACTAGTGATTATTTTAAGGCATATGATATAATGCCAAGAAAGTCTTTCAGAGAACTGAAGTTTAGTCCATCACTGAAAAAATCAGTTACAAATACCTTCAGCAAATGACTTGACGTCTTGACAAGCAAGTTCATCATTTCCTTCATGAAATCAGGTTAGAATTGGTTGGTGTCTCCTAAATTATCTGGACTACATTAATCACCAGGATATTAGGGAGGTAATGGATTGTGACTCTGGTTTTCAGCCTAAACTCAGTATCAGAACCTCCAGGTCAGAGGATATAAAATCAGAGTCAAGGTTAAATGGGCAGAATGTTTCCAGGTCCCTGGAGAGTGGGGAGCAGAGAGTGATCCTTCAAGATCACTGACTCCACTTCCATCAGATAAGGATGGTACTCTGCTGATGCTGGTCACAATCCAGGAGTGTTTGATACCTGTCAATGTCTCTTAAATCAGGGTTTGTCCAAACTTTTTCTGTAAAGGTCCAGCTGGCAAACATTCCAGGTTTTCAGATCTTGTGTGTCTGTAACTACTCAGCTTTTACTGCAGAGTCGAAGCAGTCATAGACAGTAAGTAAAGAAATGAGTGTGGCTGGCTTCCAATAAAAGTTACTTTTGAATTTCATACACATTTCGTTTGGCATGCAGTGCTCTTATTCTTCTGAGTTTTTTCAACCATTTAAAAACTCAAAAAACATTCTTAGCTCACATACAAAAAATAGGTGGCAGGCTATTTGCTAATCCCTGCCTTCAATGGACATGCCAAAATTTTAAGGCAATGTCTTCTCAAATGACAACATACGACACATAATGAAAGGACACAGACAGAGTCAAGTGTCACCTTCTCTTTTAGTCCTAGCAGGATCCTGTTAGTCACAAATGTCACTCACAGCAGGGTATCCATAGGAGAAGGAGGCATTCCACTGTGTTCTGTTTCCTTAACTAAACAAAGTGGGAATCTATGAAAAGTGAAGGCATACACGTGTGTGGTCTCTGATGCCAATCTGTAACTCGAACTGCAAAGTTGCAGTATTATGGAAAATCCAGGCTTCAAGGCTCTTCCCTAGATATGTTTCAGTTGTTCTGAGGTGGTACCCAAAAATCTGTATTTTAGGCAACCTCCCCAAGTGAGTCACATGATCTAATCTTTTTAGGAAACTAATAGTGGAATCAAGGTCTAGCACAAACTAAAAGTTCATGGGGCTTTAGGGTCCAATCTTTCAGGCTGCAAGGATGACCTTTTTTCCACCTTATCCATATAAAATTGATTTTCTAAAGTGATATCAACATACATACCTATCTTAATACTATAAACTAAGGAAGGATGTAGACCATGAGATCCTGAAACAAAAGCTTCTAGAGCTACTTAGAAATAGTAAGAAGAAGAAAAAAAATGCTAAGCAAGAAATGTTCAAGGAAAATAAGGGCACAAGGAATCAGTCTATGGTGAACTGATAGGACCACAAGTAGGCAAGTCAGAAAGATCATCCTTTCTTTGCAGGTACTTTTCAAACACTGACAGTTCCAAACCAATGAGAAACTCGGTAACACACAGGGCAAGTGAACCCCTGGAAGCCCATGGTAATCAAGGATAAGGCAGTTCTATTTGAGCGAAGAGGTTGGGCAGGCCACACGTCTATGACAGCTTTGCTCTAAACAATGGCGACAGCTGTGAAACAAAGGGCAGCCTTTCTTGGATAAACTTCAACATCTCTTGGCACAAATAGCTATCCCCAACAGAAGCACCATCTTTGAATACAAAATATGAAGCTGGCTGCATCAGTTCTGCTATGGGTCAACCATCTAAAAAGGCTATTATCTCCTTCATCACCTTTTCTACTCCCAAACTTATATTCCCTTGAGTTTAATGTTTGCTATTTTTCTTCATGTTCCTGACTGGTCCCTCTCCTTATAGATTCTCTAGCTCAGTTTTCAGCTTAGATTTGTTCTTCATGCCAGCATAACCCTGTAATTCCGATTGCTCCAGACCTCTGACCAGAGTCGATTCCTTCCCTAAACCTATAATGTTGTAAAGAACTTATTTCTTTAGTTCGCTCAGAGAGATGTAGTAACTTTTTTGATGCCTATTATATCATGTTATTTAATTAACATTAGAAAACAATGTTAATGAAATCAATAATACATTGTAGTAATAACAATGTAGTTTCACTTTATGCCATGAGCTGTGCTAAGTGCTTTACAGGGATATTACATTTAATATTAAAACACAGTGGTTTCCAGTATGACATATAAGGAGCTTGGAAGTCATCATTATCATTTTCACAACAAGAAAAAAAGCTGAACAAATTGATGATTGGTAATTTTTCTTAGATCCATCAGAAAACTGAGGTCACAGGATCAACTGCAGCCCTGAACATTGGTGATGGGGATACAAAGATTCACAGCAACGCCCAGAGGGAGAAGCCCCCAACTGAAGTCCGTATAGGTAAGAACGCTTCTTGTCATTGATACATCACTAGAGACTCACTGAAGACTAGCTTGAGAATTGAAAACTCCTTGGAGGCCCAGTCTTAGGGGGCCTCCCCACATTTTCAGGAGTTCTACCCTTTACCACGTTCTAACCCTGGATATAAGATAAAAATTCCCAATGCTTCCCTCTGGGAAAGAGGGAAGCCTTATTGTGAAATATACTCAGAGCTCTCTTTTTTCTATTTAACAAAACCTACCCTTGGGAAAACTATTTTAGCAGAGCCAAAGGAGGTTTTACCAAAGGTTGATGAACCTCAGTAAAGAAAATACTCAATTCTAGCCCCATCTAGCCTTTGATGGGAGGGGAAAGGAAATACCTAACTCCGGCTCACCAAAGGACTGAGACAGTAACAGAAGTACATAATACATTCCTCCCCTCCACATCTTACCATCTGTGAGGGTTAATTTTATGTCAGCTTAATTGGATCACAGGGTGCCTAGATATTTGGCTAAACATCATTTGTGAACATATCTGTAAGAGTATTTCTGGTGAAATTAGCATTTGAACTAGTGGATGGGCATCATCCAACCCATTGAGAGCTTGACGAGAACTAAAAGACACAGGAAAAAGGAATTTGGCCCTTCTTGCCTGATTTCTTAAGCCAGAACATCAGTCTCCTACTATTAGTATGCCTGGTTCTTGGGTTTTCAGACTCAGACTGGAACCTATACTATTTATTGATTACCCTGATTCTCAGGCCTTTACATATTCAGACTGAATGATACTAGCAAATTCTCTGGGTGTCCAGCTTCCAGATGACACAGTTTTAAGATGTCTATGCCTCCAAAATTATATGGGCCAATTTCATATAATCTCTCTCCGCATCCCCATATATATACTACATACATACACAAACATGAGCATGCGTGCATGTGTGCGTGCGCGCGCGTGCACACACACACACACACACACACACACACACAATCTCCTACTTGTTCTGCTTTTCTGGAGAACCCTAATACTCCACTGCATCAATAGTGTTCCTGTATAATTATGAGAGATTATAGCTGGAAGAAGGCAAATCTCAGAATCTATTTAAGGAGGAGTTTTCACAAAGACCCAAAGACAAGAGGAGGATATAAAAACACTAGAGGAAATTATAGCCTTTAACACCACCACTACAGCAAACAGTAAACAAAATTCAACTCTTAGCCAGATAAACACAGAATTTCTCATGAAATGACTATCTACTTGGTTCTTGTTACCCACTACATCATGTCTTACTCTCAATAGAAAAGCTGAAAGGCATGCTAAAAGCCAGAAACACAATTTGAAAAGACAAAGTAAGCCTCAGAACCAAACTCAGATATGGTAGGGATTCTGAACTTATCAGACAGGAAATTTAAAATAACAATGAATGATATGCTAAGGGTTCTTAAAGAAAAAGTGGACAACATATTAGTGCAGATGGGTAACGTACGCAGAAAGGTAGCAATTCTGTGGAAGAATCACAAGGAAATGCTAGAAAATAAAAACCTTGTAACTGAAATGAAGAATGCTTCTGATGGGCCCATCGGTAGACTAGACATGACCAAGACAAAAATCAGTGTGTTTGAAAAACATGTGAATAGAAACTTACAAAATGGAAATATAAAGAAATGAATGAAAAAATAGAACAGAATATCCAAAATCTGAGGGACAATTAAAAAAGGGGTTGATTATTTTGTTATATTACATATGTGTAATAGGAAGATCCCCTGGAGAAGGAAATAGCAATGCACTCCAGTATTCTTGCCTGGGAAATCCCATGGACAGAGGAGCCTCATGGGCTATAGTCCATGGGGTTACAAAAGAGTCAGACATGACTTAGTAACTAAACAAAAACAATACACACATGTCAGGTAACCATCTTTATTCTTTAGATGAGAAGCTAAGTAAAAAGACAGAAAAGATATGTACACTGTAAAATTATAGATTGGGGGACTGCCATAAACAAGTACTGAACTTCAATTGCAGGAAATTGGGAAGATGATTTCTAGAGGCCTTTATCCCTTTGCTATCAAGTAATAATTTACAATAGCTCAGCTCTCTGCCTAAGGACATTATATTGGAATGTTTATAAGAGTGTTCCCCTTCCTTTGGAAGGGGAAATCCTTCCAAAAGTTTGGCTTTTGTTTTATCTCCCTGAATGAATAAGAGAAACCAGAGAGCTGACAGAAGAACAATGTCTTATTCTTTTCCATAATCTTGTAAGCCCTTGGCACTCCACAACTTCTCTCTATAGTCGACATTCGTTTTGGGTCCCCGGGAGTCTTCTATCTACCTTCTCTACATCATCAGGTTGTTGTTGTCACTTAGTTGCTAAGTTGTCTCCAGCTCTTTTGTGACCCCATGGACTGTAGCCCGCCAGGCTCCTCTGTCCATGGGACTTCCCAGGCAAGAATACTGCAGTGGATTGCCATTTCCTTCTCCAGGGGATCTTCCTGACCCAGAGACTGAACCCACGTCTCCTGCAGTGGCAGGTGAATTCTTTACCACTGAGCGACCAGGAAAGCCTATATCATCAGATAATACTTAAGAATTCTTATATTTCAGAACACATGCCTCTGATCCTTGACACATTTGCAGTCTGGATATGTGTGAGAGCATCCAAACATAAAACGGAACAGTTTTGTTTCATTCACTGAGTCACTCACATAGCACATATTTACTGAAAACCAACTTAGACTATTCATTCAGAAAATACTTATTGGTTATGCACTAAGTGTCGGGCAAATCCTTGCTCAGCTGGAAATAGGATATAAGCTGAGACACATCCTATCCTTAAGGCATTTAGAGAAAACTGTGGGAAAAAAGACAAGTTCCAGGCAATATAGGAGCAATCATATAATTTGAAACACAAACTATGAAAGAATTAAGGAAACAACAAACAAAATGATAAAGCTGCCTTAGGGCAAGCTTCTAAAAAAGAAAGACTTGATCTTAAAGAACATCTTTGGAAGAGAAAAGAGGAGTCGGATAGTTCAGCTGCTCTCATGCTCACAATAATTGATTCTTGGAAATGTAAAGTAATTTGCACAAGTCATACAAAGCAAAGAGAACTGACAGAATGGTGTTGCACTGCAAGTCTGTTTACAAAACAAAGTATGCTACTTTTATTAAAATAATAATTTTGCATTATAAGTAATGTAAATAAATAAATAAATGGTAATTCTTCCCAGAGAGCTAAGAGAAGCTCACTGATAATCTCTCATAATAACTAAGAGAAGGCAGAGGCAATGAGACACACAGGATTTTTCCATACAGATGCAGTCTCACTACAGCCTGGGCTGGTTACAGTTCCTTCCTTATTGATATCGCCTGACTTCTAATGAACACTCATGCCTGAAATACCGTCTGCCCGTGTTCAGAGCCTTATCTACTAGGAAGCAGCCTTGTAGTTATTGGCCTAAGAAACTGCATGACTCCTTCTCTGCAGGGGAATGGTAAGTTACCTCGTAATGGATTTCCAGGAGGACCTATAGCCAGAGGCCTTTGGGAGACCTGGAAATTAACACCCACTTTGCTTCCTGCCTAAGCTGTTTGATAGCTCTCTCCAACCCAGACAAGCTTTGTATTTTGTAATGAAAACTGAAGTCCAACTGGTTTTCTTATCTTCAGCTTCCTACTGTAAGCACAAGTGGGTGGCTTCTATTCATCAATTGTTTATGTCTGGGATGCCAACTGTGTACAATTCCCTAAACTAGTTTTTTAGTAGCTACAAAGATTAAAAAAGAAAAAGTTGAAAACATCAGGTCATACTTTCTTGTAATTGGAGCAATTCATAGAATTCAGACCAAGGTTTATGATTCTGCTCTGTAAAAGAATTCAAGGTTTATCATGATCTGCTCCAATACTACCAACTAGCATTCTGTAAATAGGATCTCATGCTATGTTAAAGACGAGCCACTTATTCATACTTCACACAAATTCACTGTTTGTTTACAAATCCCCTAAAGGGGAGAAAACCATAAGTACCAAACACTTTTATATATAATTACATGACAACCATTTCAAGTGCTCTCTAGACAGAGTGCCTGATGAACTATGGATGGAGGTTCATGACATTGTACAGGAGACAGGGATCAAGACCATCCCCAAGAAAAAGGCAAAATGGCTGTCTGAGAAGCCTTATAAATAGCTGTGAAAAAAAGAGAAGCCAAAAGCAAAGGAGAAAAGGAAATATATTTCCATCTGAATGACGTTCCAAAGAATAGAAAGGAGAGATAAGAAAGCCTTCCTCAGTGATCAATGCAAAGAAATAGAGGAAAAACAATAGAATGGGAAAAACTAGAGATTTTTTTCAAGAAAATTAGAGATACCAAGGGCATATTTCATGCAGAGATGGGCTCAATAAAGGACAGAAATGGTATGGACCTAACTGAAGCAGACGATATTAAGAAGAGGTGGCAAGAATACACAAAAGAACTGTACAAAAAAGACCTTCACAACCCAGATAATCATGATGGTGTGATCACTCACCTAGAGCCAGACATCCAGGAATATGAAGTCAAGTGGGCCTTAGGAAGCATCACTACTCTAGTAGACGAGGTGATGGAATTCCATTTAAGCTATTTCAAATCCTAAAAGATGATGCTGTGAAAGTGCTGCACTCAATATGTCGGCAAATTTGGAAAACTCAGCAGTGGCCACAGGACTGGAAAAGGTCAGTTTTCATTCCAATCCCAAAGAAAGGCAATGTCAAAGAATGCTCAAACTACCACACAATTGCACTCATCTCACACGCTAGTAAAGTAATGCTCAAAATTCTCCAAGCCAGGCATCAGCAATACATGAACCATGAACTTTCAGATGTTCAAGCTGGTTTTAGAAAAGGCAGAGGAACCAGAGATAAAATTGCTAACATCCACTGGATCATTGAAAAGGCAAGACAGTTTCAGAAAAACATCTACTTCTGTTTTATTGACTATGCCAAAGCCTTTGACTGTGTGGATCACAATAAACTGTGAAAAATTCTGAAAGAGAAGGGAATATCAGACTGCCTGACCTGCCTCTTGAGAAACCTGTATGCATGTCAGGAAGCAACAGTTAGAACTGGACATGGAACAACAGACTGGTTCCAAATAGGAAAAGGAGTACGTTGAGGTTGTATATTGTCACCCTGCTTATTTAATTTCCATGCAGAGTACATCATGAGAAATATGGGGCTGGAAGAAGCACAAGCTGGAATCAAGGTTTCTGGGAGAAATATCAATAACCTCAGATACGCAGATGACACCACCCTTATGGCAGAAAGTGAAGAAGAACTAAAGAGCCTCTTGATGAAAGTGAAAGAGGAGAGTGAAAAAGTTGGCTTAAAGCTCAACATTCAGAAAACTAAGATCATGGCATCTGGTCCCATCACTTCATGGCAAATAGATGGGGAAACAGTAGAAACAGTGTCAGACTTTATTTTTTTGGGCTCCAAAATCACTGCAGATGGGGACTGCAGCCAAGAAATTAAAAGACACTTACTCCTTGGAAGGAAAGTTATGACAACCTAGACAGCATATTTAAAAGCAGAGAAATTACTTTGTCAACAAAGGTCCATCTAATCAAGGCTATGGTTTTTCCAGTAGTCATGTATGGATGTGAGAGTTGAACTGTGAAGAAAGCTGAGCACTGAAGAATTGATGCTTTTGAACTGTGGTGTTGGAGAACACTCTTGAGAGTCCCTTAGACTGCAAGGAGATCCAAACAGTCCTTCCTAAAGGAGATCAGTCCTGGGTGTTCATTGGAAGGACTGATGTTGAGCTGAAACTCCAATATTTTGGCCAGCTGATATGAAGAGCTGACTCATTTGAAAAGACCCTGATGCTGGGAAAGATTGAGGGCAGCAGGAGAAGGGGATGACAGAGGATGAGATGGCTGAATGGCATCACCAGCTCAATGGACATGAGTTTAGTTAAACTCCAGAAGTTGGTGATGGACAGGGAGGCCTGGTGTGATGCAGTTCATGGGGTTGCAAAGAGTCAAACATGACTGAGAGATTGGACTGAACTGGTTTTCTAGAAAGCTGACGTATTACAGATTGGTTTCCTATTTGGAGAGCACATACATTTTAATGAATTACAGACAGCATAAGGCACAACATATACATCCTGAAGAAAAAAAGACTAAAAACTGTCTAGTTTTGAAGTTTGTTAAAGGCATAAAATGGATTCCTGTCATAACAAATTAAAAATGCTGACTGGGAAAAAGTTAACTACTCCCAAGGAGAAAAAAAGAAGAAAAAGTTAAGTAAACATTTTCAGAAGGAGGCATCTCCTATTTAAACAAAAAAAAGGAGTAGGTATTGGGGGAAAATAATTTTTTCCTCTTCATTTATGCTACGAATTTTCAAGATGGAATACAGCATAGTACTGAAAGGTGCCAATTCCAGCTTCAGATTGGATGGAATAAACTACTTCCCCATTAGCTGTATTACTTGAGCCTCAGTTCCCCCAGTTATAAACTAGGAATAGTAAAAGCACAGTTGGCCCTTGAACAACACGCATCTGAACTGTGGGGGTCCACATACACGCAGATTTTTTTCACTAAATATGACTGTCCAGTACTATAAGTAATCCAAGGTCAGTTGAACCTGTGGTTCCAAATTTATGGATACCAGGACCTACTGTAAACCTATGCAGTAGCGGTTTTGATTGTGTGGAAAGTCAGTGCCCCTAACCCCTGCTGCTGTTCAAGGGTCCACTGTAACAGTAGTGACCTCACAGGGTTTGAAACAGATGCCCTTAGCCTGGCACAGTCAGCCTTAATAAGTGGAAGGTATTAGTGTTGCTTCTCTCAACTGGCTTGCAAGTACCCTGTGAAAAGAAATTATGAACATATCATTAGCCTTTACTTGACAGAGAATAAGATGGTTGGATGGCATCACCAGCTCAATGGACATGAGTCTGAGCAAACTCATGTTTGGAGATAGTGAAGGAGAGAGAAGTCTGGGGGTGCTGTAGTCCATGGGGTCACAAAGAGCTGGACAAGACTTAGTGACTGAACAGCAACAGCCTTTAAAGAATTTATAGTCTAAAGTGATAAAACCTCACAAAACTAGAGACTAATTTAAAGCAATGGACAAGCACTTATTTCTTCCATATAATGATAGCTAAATAGATCAAGGAAATAAAGGAGAAGACACTTCCCACCGGGATAGAAATAAAAATGACTGAGGCTCCGAACTAGAGAGATCTCAGTTGAGAATGTGACTGTACAGAATCTTAGAATTAGGCAGAAGCCAAAAAATAAATATTGTTCAAGCATCAAATCAATGCATGAGTATTTACAATATCTTAACTAATTCCTTCTACACTGTAGTTTTTCAAATATGTATGATTTCTATACATACTAACATTATATACTACATTTTGCTATCTGTGATGCTTGCCATGGCTGTCAACTCAAAGTCACCTCTTCAGATAAAACTTTCCTAACCACTCTGGCTAAAGTAGTCCACCCATCTTTGGCAGTCTTGATCATCTTACATGATTTTATTTCCTTCACACTTTCAGCAGAGTTTCCCAAGTCCTATCACATTTACTCTACAGGAGAATTTCCCAGACTCAGCACTACTGACATCCGGGACTGGATGAATTGTTGTAAAGCTGTCTTATGCATTATAGAATGTTTAGTAGCACCCTGGCTCCTACCCACTGGAGGCCAGTGGCGGCCTTCTGTTAACCCCACTCAATATTATAAACAGCATAGATGTCTCCAGACATTATAAAATGCCTCCTCAGCCATTCAGAAGGAGAGCCCAGTAGGACTTGGGACGGTCAAAATCCCTGAGCAGTCACCTCCAGTCATAAGGAGTTTTATTTGTTAACCTTAATACATGTGTAGGATTAACATTTTCCATTATGTGTCTACATGTGAGACGGGTTGGTAAGCACTGATGATGGACGTCTGAAATGATGTTTGGATGCTAATAATTTTATAATAATTATACAATTTAAGATCTACAGTGATGGGTTAAATCATTCATCCAGGCTATTTTTAGAGATGGAGTTTCCCATCCTTTGAACATAGAGAGTTGTATCCACTAAGTTAAAAAGGAATCCAATACCTTCCCCCAAAGTCTTCTCCAGGGCAAATTTATAAGTTATTTCAATAGTTTTCTTTCCTTTTTTCCAGCAATATTGCCTACATTCTGCCCTGTCATCACTATCCTATCCTTCTGTTCCATCCTTCTGTATTTTTTTTTCTTTTTAATCATGGGTAAAACTATATTCTCCTCTGTTACCTAATTTTAGTGGAGTCCACCCATTATTCCAACCTGTTTAGATATTTTGGGTCTTTGTCAGGTATAGGGCTACTGGTTCAACTCAAGTGAGGAAACTGAATTAATATGAAAACTGAATATTTTGTAGACTATGGTATAGATTATACAAATAAACAAAATATGTAATTTAAAGAGGTAGAAACTTCAGGGTGAGAAGGAATTATATAAATGCTTACAGATCAAGTTCTAGACCATTTTTCAAAGAAGTTGCACCATTTTACAATCCCACAAGCAACATACAAGAGTTATAATTTCTCTACATTCTCACCAAGATTTGTCATTGTCTTTTTTATTCTAGCCACCCTACAGGGTATGAAGTGGTGCATAATTATGGTTCTTATTTTTGTTTCCTTGATGACTGCTAATAAGAAACATGTACTTATTGGATTTTTGTATGTCTCCTTTTGAAAAATTTCTATTCACTAATTTTTATCTATTAACTTTTTAAATCCACTCATTTTTAAATTGAACTATTTATCATTTTATTACCACGTTGTAAGTATTCTTTATATATTCTAGATGTAAGTCTTATGATAATATTATGTGTCAAATTAGCTGGACCATAGCGCTCAGATATTTGGTCCAACATTATTGTGAATTTTTTGTGTGTGTGTTATAAACATTTCAGAAAGTGAACTTTGAGACTAGATTACTCAAAATTCATTGATTTAAATGTTAAAGTGGATTACAGTCCATAATGTGTGTGGGCCTCATTCAATCAAATGAAGATCTTAACAGAAAAAAGACTGACATTCCCCAAGCAAGAAGGAATTCTGCCAGCAGATGGCATTGAACTTGAGCTGCAATATTAGATTTTCCATGGTCTGCCAGCTCATTCTGCAGATTTTGAAATGGCCAGCATTTATATTTCAGGAGCCAATCCCTTAAAATAAATCTCTCTTTCTACACATGCACATCTTACTGGTTCTGTTTTCTCTGGAGAACTCTAATACAACTACCTTATCACATTTATAATTTGCAAATAAATTCTCCCATTACATTTACTTCTATAATAGAATCAAGAGAGAGTGAAGTTGCTCAGTCATATCTGACTCTTTGCAACTCTATGGACTGTAGTCTACCAGGCTCCTCAGTTCATGGGATTTTCCAGGCAAAAGTACTGGAGTGGGTTGCCATTTTCTTCTCCAGGGGATCTTCCCAACCCAGGGATTGAACCTGGGTCTCCTGCACTGCAGGCAGATGTTTTATCCTCTGAGCCACCAGGGAAGGCCATAATAGAATAAGATAGGCAGATATTCATATGAATTGAGAGTTTGTCTTTACTTTTTAATCTCTCCACCCTGCCACAAAAATGCAAACGTACATCCTTCTACTTCTTCCTCCTTCAGAAGCAGTCATTTTCCCTGTAGATGCGAAGACCCAAAAAGAATCAAAAGGAGCCAGGTAGATCTCAACAGACAATTGTTCAAATTCAGAGTCCTTCAGGCCAAAGCAACTGGAAAAGAATAGGTACTTAAAATTCCCTCCAACTTGGCTCTGGAGAGCAAGAATCAAAAAGTTTAGTCACAACAATAGATTTCGAAGAGAATTAATAATGTTTCTGTCTCCTACACTAGTTTCCTTCCAAAGAGTCTAGACCTGTTTAGTATGATAAAAAGAGAAAGCTTCAGAGCATTCCAATAACTCCTCAAGTGTAGCACTTATCCCTTGTATTACTCACAACTGGAGAGAATGCAAAGCAATTTGAGAAAATGTCAACATGACATGGTGACACCAGGGAACAGTTGCACAGCTGAAACAATGCATGTTGAATCAGCTGCGGGGTACCTTGTGTTACATCAACCTCCTTTTCCAATAATGATCCCTGGACTGTGATCCAGTATTTGCTTTTTAGCATACTATCAAGCAATGGTAAGATGAAAAAAAAAAGTTTTCTCTCCTTGCCTCTTTTCTATTTTTCTCATCATGTCCTCTTTGATGACAAAAACTTGGGGGAGTATTATTTGTTCAAGATCTTGTCAGGGCCATAGTAGTATAAATATCCCCAAACCGAAAACATAAATAAATGCCCTGTATAAGGACACAAACCAGAACAATCCATTATTTAGACTCAAATGTATCTAAGATCTAATCACATCAAGCTGCAGAACCAAAGGTAGAGAGCTCTTAAAAAGCTGGTGAAGCAGAAATATTTCTCATTCTAAGACAACCGAATCCAGTGTTTCATGAGAGAACTGGACGTGGAACAGATTTCAATGTAACCAAAGAAGTGATTCTCACATGTTTTATTTTCTATTTAAAAACCAGGAGACTTAAATGTAGCACCCAAGTCCCACTTCTAATTACAAAGAAAGAGTTATACCAGTGGTAAAAAGTGAATTTGTTGGCTTTACTTAATTGTTCAATCTAATGTCTTCAATAAAATATGGTTTTACTTGAATTATTTAAGCATTTTCACCCTTATTGGTGAAAGCGTAACTCCTTCCCAAATTAATTTTCAAGCTTCTTTGTAACATGATATCAGGTTAATCTCTGATCCTCCCCTCTATAAGAAATTGTTTTTATTTGTCATTTCCTTTAAAGATCCCACCACAGTTCTAAGATGTGGTTATATATTAAACACTGAGTTATTTACAGTGACTTTTCTCCATTGTGTTTGGGTAGGTAGTCACTGAAGGAAGCTGTTTCTCAGGTGATTAGCTACAGGTTGTTCCATCCATCTGAAAAATGTAAGTCATCTCCAGAGACTAATTATGTGTACACAAAGGAAGAAGCAAAGTGTTAGGTTGCTATAGTAAGAAGAAAAGATTAGATCCTATTTATAATTTCACAGCTCTTTTCATTTACCCATAAGAACTTCCTAGGCTCTCAGACCAGATTCCAGTATTTGACTAATTCATTCAATATGAATGAATTCAATATAGTTTTCACTGTATTATACAGAATAGTACAGAAGTTAATGAAACTAGTTTACAAAGTCAGAACTTGCTATTCCCTACATGTGCCTAAAAATTCTCCTATAATTTATTTTACAAACTATAAAGTAACTTATTTAGCAAGAGAAATCTGAAACTCTGAAAATGATCTCCACTAATTATTAAGACTTACTTTAAGTCAGATATGAGATGAGAAGAACGTACTACGGTGACAATGAAGGTGAATAATTAGAGAATCAATTAATTTCTTCAACTTGTCTTGAAAAACACAACCTAAGAAAATGATGGAATTGTTGCTCTTGATCTGGATAGACCTTTGACCAAGAACCTCTTGATATCTATGCATAAACACAACTTCCCAAAGGAACTAGAGAAAATTTTCCTATGTTCCTGAAAAAAGTCATGAGAGATTCAATAAAGAATATACTTGTACTACGTGATATAAAGGAAACAAAGAAAGGGGCACTAAATTACAACACTAAGAATAAGGATATTTGTTCTCGGTTTACATTCTCATAAGGAAGAACAGATAATGGGTACATCTACACTAGAAATTATGGAAGAGGTAAGTGGGGGGGGGGTCGGTGGGCAATGGCAGAAATTACTCAGATAATGGTTTCTCTTTTCAATTTTAGAGTAGGATGCTCCAAACATCATGTTTTTGTCCTCCAGTCACAAATACCCTCCTAAATCACTTAACCAATAACATTATGTTCGCTCCTCTTTCGTTATGTTTGTTTCCTTTTTTGGGTTAACTCTCAGTCCTTGTGTACCCTGCCCATATTTAAAAATGTTCCCCTTGTGCTGGAAGTTTTGTTTCATAATGAATGGAAAGAAACAGTCAATAAGAAAGTACATCCACAGACAAACATCTACCCTTATCTGGGGCTATTTTGTCTAAATAACTGATCTTTCCCTCTAAAATCCATTCTTCTCACAGAGAGCTATCATTTAAACACTACCCAAATAATGTCATTTTATGGCTTAGAACCCTCAAAATCTTCCCAATGCACTTAAAAACCTTATCATAACTCCTTATCACAATCAGCAAAGTCCCCTACCACCTGGCCTTGGCTATTTTTTTAGCCTCATTTCAAGTTCATTCTACTTTTTTTTTTTCCTATTTCTTAAGAACAGCAAACTCATTCCTAGTTTAGTGCATTATGCTTTCTCTTCTCTCTGCTCTGTACACATGGCATCCTGTGTCTGCTTTTAGATTTCAGCTTGAACCAGAGAGGTCTTCCTTCCCTAAGCCTATACAGAGTGGCCTTCTCACTCAATGCCATTTTGATGTTATTTCCTCATGTCTCATTTGTGCCTTCCACTGAAACATATGCTTTAGGTGGACAAGGTCCTGAATCCCAGAGTTTGGAACAATTACTGGCACATGGCAGATGTTCCATAAATATTTGTTTTAACAAGGCTATAAGCTTCTTTGTTAAACACAATGATTATACAGGTTTTTTTTTTCAAAATGATCTGGGATTCTTTCATTTTCTTGTAGATGTTGCAGGAAGAAAGACAGCTCAATTATCATGCAAGTACATTTTCCTTTAATGTTACGTGACACTGGTATTGCTTTTGTGCTTCTAAATTTGCTTCACTCTATCTGATACATAATTTAATCTAATTTCTCATTGTGCTTGTTTATTCAACTTGAACTGAACACTTTCATGCATTGAGTAGTATATTCATAGGTCCAACTTCATATTTTGGCTGTTTATTTCATTTGTATATATTCAGAGCAAATGTGTGGGCACTTAATCGTCGGTTTCTATTTTCATGCCATTTTGCTATAGATTGTACAGTGGCTAGTGTAACATAAATTAAGGCATCTTCTGATGAGAAAATCGGACATAAAATACTAAAATATTTCTTTGTTCAAAATTGTTTATAGAGCTGTGGCTATTGTTTTGCAAAACATAGCAAATGCTTCCACAGCTGTGGAAAAGAAAGAAAATGATTAAAGCATTTCATGGGGTTTTATTTTATTTTATTTGGGACAGGCTTGATTGGGGCCAGTGATTCTGCACTTTATTTCATTTTGTTTAGAGAAAAAGAAAAATGTCATCAGAGTTCTTCAGTGTATTCAACAAGGAAAAGAACTGGAAAAAGCCCCTTTTCATTTACAGTGCTTGCAGGTACAGTGGTTGGCATATTCAGGAAGAAAGGCAGCAAGTAATTTTTTCTCATATTTTAACATAGGAATCAAATGTTACTTCTGTTTTACTTTGTGTTCCCATATAAGATGAGAGAGAACAGTAAATCCTAGGAGAGCTCACTCTGATGAAAGACTCTTAAGAATTTGTGGACATAAGCCTTTGAACTTCTATGTATCATATAATTATTGGTATTGTGAGTGGTGGTGGCTTAGTTGCTAAGTCATGTCCGACTGTTGTGACCCCATGGACTGTAGCCCTCCAGGCTCCTCTGTCCATGGGATTTTTCAGGCAAGAATACTGGACTGAATTGCCATTTCCTTCTCCTTCTATTTCGACCCAGGAATTGATCCTGTGTCTCCTGCATTTCAGGCAGATTCTTTACTGACTGAGTTATGAGGTATTGTGAGTACCTAGAGACAAAAACTTTTTCAGTACCTTTCTGGTTTATCTCTATGATAGCACAACTGCATAAATTCTTCAGCCTCCTGAGGCTAAAATCCATTGATTCCAGGCACTCACTGACCCTTGTTCCTTTCAGCATCCCTCTCCTTCTTGCCTGATCGAAAGTCCAGGAGCAGTCTCTGTGATCCTTCCTTCCCATTCATCTGCACCCCACTTTCCCTCTTTCAACCACTCAGCTTTTCCTGGCAAAATCCCATTCTCTGTCTACTTGGGACTTGAATCTGGGGAAACAAATGGGGCTGGAAAAGCACACATGAGCAAATGTGCTGGTGAGCAAGACAGACTGAACAGGCCCCTCACTTGGACTAAACTTGAGATAGGCTTCTCTCTGACACTGTTCAGCTCCTGATCTCCCTTTTCTTACATTGTTTACTTTAGAAAATTTTCAACTGTAAATTCTCAATTTGCCTGTTTTGAGATACACATTTTCTTCCAGGCTGATGGTTTTACAGCTGTATTACAGCTCAGGAATGTCTTTCTCAAGAACTAAACAAGGACAAAAATCCCTCCTACCCTGGAAAGTAGAGCTAGGAAGAAAATCAGGCAATTTATAGCCCCAAACCCCACTCTCCTCCATGAATATTCTGTTCGTTTATTTTCATACCTCATATAACCAACCTGCCAAAGGAACTCAAGACAACTGCCCACCTGGGGTCCCAGCTCTCTGCTTGAGAGCTTAATAAATCTTCACTTTTCTTTTTTGACATCCATCTCATTTCTGAATTCTTTCTGCAGTGAGAGAAGAACCTACTCTGTGGTAACACCCCTACTGGAATACTTTTCCACCAACTCACTCCAGTGCTTTAAAAATTCTCCCATCCTTTGGTCCAACAGAGTGGAGTTTGATCTGCCTGTCTTATTATACATCCTGGATGAACTCTTTTTGCCTGTTTAATTGAGATTTGGGATTGGTAATATCAAATAGTGTCTGAATGATGATTGGCAATCATACTATGCCTTCCTAGTCCATTTCCTCTCCTATTTTTCTCATACCTTCTCTTCCATCTTCAAACCTCTCAAACATCTGCCCCATAGTTAATAGTCTTGCTTTCTAGATCACTGAGAAAATAGATGTCAGAACAGATTTTCCACAGAGCCAGCTACTCCATCAACCTCCTTATCTGCATAATTGCCCAGGTACTGTGCCTTCCTTGTTTCTATAGGCACCTATCCCTCATGTGTTCACTCAAGACGCTACTTGTGTAAATCTCCTGTCTTTCTCCTGCTTCAATATTTCCTGTGCTTTATAGGTACAGAGAAAAAGAAGTAATAGTGACACTTTCACATTCACACATACAATTACGTGCATAAAATACTCATATGCTAAAAAATATGTACCCAGCCTTCTAATTCATGTTATAAATTTGCTAATTTATATCTTCCGAGTAGCAATAACTACAATGTTGCTTATCACCAATTGAAATAAGAGAGATATATGGGCATCTTCCATTCTTGGAAATCAAAGTAACAATATGTTTGCCACAGTGAAAACATTTCCTTCTGCTATAGTTAAGTTGATTTGCACATTTCTAATTGTGTATAAATATCAGATATGCTGAGCTGCTTTTATTTGAAGCCAAATATATATCTCATCCCAGTGCTGTCTTGTCATTGCACAGCTGTGATGGGTTGAGTCCCATCTCAAAAAGTTCAAGGACTGAAAACAATTACCTCCTCAAGGACATCAGCAAGCTTACTGAGGATCTCTTCAGGAAGGCTCTGGAATGTTGGAACGCTGAAAAACAAGACAGAGATGATGCTGAAGGCATGTACTGCAGCTCACTTTTGTAAATAAAACAGCAATATATCTGAATGAACATGCAAAAAGATTTCATAACTAAGAATCTGCAGATGGAGATCATCGCAGTAACTTAGGCATAATCTGATGACTAACGGGGAAAGACATGATGTACAAGAAAGAATTGGAAGTTGGACAGAACTGAGTTCAAATTTCACTTAGATTTCCTTGTGTGACCTTGACTGCCTCAGTTACAATGGGAAGAACACCACTCTCTCCCTTATCAGCCTGTTGTCATCAGACTCCTTCCAGTTCCATTACCCTCTCCAGGCACCCCACCTACAGATACACACTCTCTGTCTCCCCTTTCGACAAGCCAACTGCTACCCATCTTTTAAGACACAGCTCAATTGATGACACATTTAGCACTGCAAGCATGCATTCAATAACACTGGAAGTTTCCCACTTTCACCAATCTCTCCCCAGATAGATCAGGTCTTCCTATTATGATCTTTTTTATCCCCTCCTGCAATTGTAATTAGATAATTAGATATTTGCTACTGGCCATCTTCACTGTCAAAATCAAATGCCACAAAAATAAGAACTGTATCTATTTTGCTCAGTTCCTATATTTTTAGTGATTTGTTAATAACAACTCAAGAATATGTGTTGAATAAAGTTATGAAAATATGGATGCACAAATGCTTCCTAGGACAGTAATAGGGATCAGATCAGACAGGTTGGAGACAAAAAGTCCAGATCCTTAGTAGACCCTGAAAAATGTCTTCTCAGCTTCTTATTAGGGAAACTCACAGAACATCAAGGAAATATTGAATTATGTTGAATACACAAATCAATGAAACTTATTTTCTATGGATAATGATAGCAGCTTTAAAAGAAAAAAAACTAAGTAACATAAAATTCTTGAATATCCACTCCACTAGAAAATCTAAGTGGGATGTGGAAATAAATTCTCATGCAACCCTACTTCATTCTTGAGTTGAAAAAAAGACTATAAATGAATGAATATATATCTGTATGTAAGGTATTTGATTAAAGATTGATCTTTAGATAAACTCAATCTTTAGGTAAACTGCTACAGAGCAAACATATTTAAGTAAGTTAGATGAGGTGGATGAGACTTACTGCTAGAGGACAATGGTTTTGGCTTGATTAAAATAATATAACGTAAGAAGCCAGAACATAGTGTTTAGATATAAGCATGAAAGTTTTACTGTTAATTTGTCACTCTGATTCTCATTACTTAGTGTAAAGCCTATTGATAAAATCCTAAGGTTTTGTGCAGAGGTAAAACAATTCATCCAGGACCATCTGTTTCACCAGATTTACTGCTATGGTCTGAGCCACGTGGGTTTTAATTTCCAGAAGGCAGTCTATTTCAGCAGCTGGATGAAACATATCAGAGAAAGAGAGGAAGACAGAGGAAGCTGTTTCCATGAGTTATGCAGGTTGAAAAACCTAGTCTTTTCGTGTTCTTTTAATGAGCTATATATTTCAATTTCTTCTGAGATGTAAGAATAATTAGAATATTTCTATCCCAGTGGGTATTTATGAAAAACACAAACTACAACTGAGTTTTCTCATTTTATTATAATTGGCTGCCTTCTTTAGAGAGCCCTAATACTTCTGTGCTAAGTCTATGTCAAGCCAGTCTACAATATTTTCATTTTCATGAGCATTCTTAGTCATGAGAAAAAAAAAATATTTGCATGATTATGTAACCCACTAAAGGAAACAAAAACCATTAAGTTTTAGGAGAGCATTTTAATAAATTATTTTTTACAATTTTACTTAGTTTTAAAAAATTCAGCTTTATTTAGGTATAATTGACAAAAATGTAAGAAATTTAAAGTGAACACAGTGAAACAATTCCTCTCATAAAGTTAACATAGATAATTAACACATTTGTCACCTCATATATTTATTTTTATATACTTTTCAAACTTATAAGTTCTACTCTTTTTGTAAATTTCAGTTATATATAGTACTATCAACTATGGTTAGAAGCTGAAACTCTGTAATCTATTCTTCCTACTTCTCAGTCCCTGACAACTACTCTTCTATGCTCTTACGAGTTTTTCATTTAGATTCCACATATAGGTGATGCCATGAAGTATTTTTCTCCCTCTGTCTAGCATAATGCCCTCAAGGTCCATCCATCTTATAGAAAGCAAAATAGCTGGTTTTTCTTCTCATGTATTATTTTATAGTATACAATAATATTCCATTGTGTGTGTGTGTGTGTGTGTGTGTGTGTGTGTACATATATACACACATGGGTTTCCCTGGTGGTTCAGTGGTAAAGAATTCCACTACAATGCAGGAAAAACAGGAGATGTGGGTTTGATCCCTAGGTAGGAGAAGATCCTCTGGAGGAGGGCATGGCAATCCGCTCCAGCATTCTTGCCTGGAGAATCCCATAGACAGAAGAGCCTGGTGGGCTTCAGTCCACAGAGTCACAAAGAGTCAGACACAACTAAAGTGACTGAGCACGCACATATGTATACACACACACACACACACACACACACACACACACACACACACGGACATATATACATGACCTTTTACAACTTTAAATGCTTCAAAATATTCAGTGCCATTTATTACCAATAAAAATTAAGGATAATTTTAAAGAAGAAACACTCTAAAGAATTCTTGGTAACAATTTAAGCACTTTCAGATCTAACAAAATGGAAATCAAGTAACAGAAAATAAACAGACTTATCAAAGAACCATTATAATAGTCATCCCTTTTATAGCTAAAATAACTGGGATCTTGAGACTCTGCTAGAGGTCACAACACAGTACAGATAAAAAAGAAAAAGGATGAACATTTTTATCTGAATGACTGTCATGCTGATGACTTGTTGAGCTACCCACCTCACAGCGGGCTTCTCTGGTGTCTCAGATGATAAAGAATACACCTGCAATGTGGGAAACTGGGTTCGATCCCGGGGTTGGGAAGATCCCCTGGAGGAGAAGGGCATGGCAACCCACTCTAGTATTCTTGCCTGGAGAATCCCCATGGACAGAGGAGCCTGGCGGACTATTGTGCATGGGGTTTCAAAGAGTCAGACATGAGTGGGTGACTAAGAACAACTCAGCAGAGTACACTTCACAATAAAACTATTTTAAAATTCCTTAAAAAACTGCAAATAGACCTGCCATATGACCCAGCAATCCCACTGCTGGGCATATACACTGAGGAAACCAGAATTGAAAGAGACACGTGTACCCCAATGTTCATCGCTGCATTGTTTACAATAGCCAGGACATGGAAGCAACCTAGACGCCCATCAACTGAAGAATGGATAAGAAAGCTGTGGTACATATACACAATGGAATATTACTCAGCAGTAAAAAAAAATTCATTTGAATCAGTTCTACTCAGGTGGACGGAACTGGAGCCTATTATCCAGAGTGAAGTAAGCCAGAAGGAAAAACAAAAATACAGTATACTAATGCATATATATGGAATTTAGAAAGATGGTAACGAGAACCCTGCATGAGAGACAGCAAAAGGAACGCAGATGTATAGAACAGTCTCGTGGACTCTGTGGAAGAGGGCAAGGGTGGGATGATATGGGAGAATGGCATTGAAACATGTTAATTATCATATGTGAAATCAATTGCCAGCCCAGGTTTGATGCTCGGGACTGGTGCACCAGGATGACCCAGGGGGAGGGAATCAGGAGGGAGGAGGGAGGGGGGTTTTGGAGGGGGAGCATATGTATACCCATGGCGGATTCATGTCAATGTATAGCAAAACCAACACAATAAAGTAAAGAAAAAAAATACCTCATGTAATTTTTAAAACCATGCCATATTCTTTTAATGACTAAGAAGTGAAGCAATGGTATGAATAACCTTTGATTCAGTGACTTCATTTATTAACTAACTTTTTACTATGAAAAATGTCAAATAAATGGGAAAGCTGAAAGAAGAACTCAAGGATCTCTCATATCCCCACCACCCAGATTAGCAACTGTTAACACCACCTAGATTAGCCATCTTTATCTGCCTTCAATCCATCTAACTTTATATGCATATTGATAAATAGGTTTATAGATGTTTTTATGATAATCTGAAAGCAAATTGCAGGTTTCATGAAATTCCATCCCAAATATTTGAACATACAGATCTAAAAATAAGAACAATTAAAAAATACTATTATGTTACTTATCATATCATTTTGTGCCCAATCATATAAATTTTAAAGAAAAGGAAAGAAATTTTTAAAGTAAACATGATGGAGTTTTTAAGCTTAAAACTGTTTGGTACACCTTTTCAAAGTGCAAATGAGGAAGGAAGCGAAGCACCTGACAGAATGAGTTGCCATACTGCATTGACTAGGGAAGTCACAAATAGGGGGCCAAAAAATGAAGTCTCGGAGAGCTGACTTTGCTGAATGACTGCTGGAGAAGCCAGTAAAAGAAATCATTGCACTGCCTCTTTTCAAAGACACTGTACTTTGCTGAATTAAAGATTTTGCTGGAAACACAAAGATGGGTGAAACTCTTGTCCACAGAACTGCGCTTCTGCCTTATAAATGGGTTAATCAGTCATGGCGGGACCAGCCTTTTGGCTACTATTCATTTGACATCAGAATCAACCAATCATTAAAGAACATTGCATATTAATACTTGGTAAAAAACACAAGTGGTGCTGAACTACATAGCTGGAATAACTTTTCAAGTCACATAACATTTCAAATGGAAGAACTATTGAAACTGAGTGGGGCCCTATGGAGCTCCACAGCATGGAGGTCTTTTTTTTGTCCCTGTTTCCTGTAGACAAAACTCGTGACCTTTCCTGAGTTCCAAAGGGCAGTTTCTAACAGTTGCTCTTCAAGAAAATTGGAGATATCAAGGAATATTTCAGGTAGAAATAGGCACAATAAAGGAGAAAAATAGCAAGTATCTAATAGAGGCAGAAGAGATTAAGAAGAGGTGGCAAGAATACACAGAACTATACGTAAAAGATCTTAATGACCTGGATAACCATGATGGTGTAGTCACTCACCTAGAGCCAGATATCCTGGAATGAGAAGTCAAGTGGACCTTTGGAAGCATTACTATGAACAAAGCTAGTGGAGGTGATGAGATTCCACCTGAGCTATTTCAAATCCTAAACGATGATGCTGTGAAAGTGCTGCACCATGGAACCCTAGTACACTAGTCATCATTATATTCTTATACTCACATTATATCCTTTATTCACTATATATGGAATATCAAGTATAGTAGTCAGTATATTCTTATACACACAGAAAAAAATGATAAAGTAAAAATCTAAGTTTACTTTAAACTGTTTTGGTGAAACACTGAGTTATTAATTGTATTACATTTTAACCTTTGAGTACACATTGTTTTAATATTCTATATATGAAAAAATGGCAAACATACAGAAAGTATCTCTGCTGCATACTGAAGTATAATGGTTTTCTCAAGAAAAATCCCTTGTATAATTGCTGGAGTTGCAAGCTGAATTAGCCACTTTTTTTTATACAATATAAGTTTTTACTAGGCAAAACCCATAAACTGTGCTTATTCAGATTTGAGTATTTGGCACATAATTAAAAAAAAAAAAGCAAAGTGAGACTGTCACTTCAAGGGAAACAACAGATAGGATTTTATTATTGGCAGCAAATGCTAACTTTCAAATGAAAGCTCAAACTTCAGAAAACTTTTATCTGCCACTGTGGGCTTAACAGCTTTCTAATAATTGAAGACTTTTTTGATAGGATCATTGGTGAATGTTGATATTAACAAATGTGACGCTTTTGGTATCATAAATTTGTAATTTCTGTAATACTGTAAAAAAAGAAAAAAAACAAGTATTTTCCAGATGACTAATGTATGATGCTACAAGGTCATGTGGGGAAAGATCTATTCCAAGTACAAGATGGATAGATAGATTATAGTTTAATAAAGTAAGAAAATTCATTGATGTGGTTTCAGATTTCACATTACAGCTAAGTTGTAAGAAAGTACCCTTTGCTGGGCTTTGGTGTAATGTCAAATAAGAATGTCCACTATTATCTGAAAAGGCCATTAATATACTCTTCCCTTTTTATGCTCCATATATTTGTGAGGCTGGTTTTTAAAATACTTGAAGAAAAAAAAAACATAAATTCAACAGATTGATTAATACTGAAACAGATATGAGAATATGCTGTCTTCTAAGGCAGATACTGACAGAATTGCAAAAATATAAAATCAAGTTTCTTTTCACTGTTTTTTTTGTGTGTTTTTTTGGAAAATGTTTTTATTAAAAATAAGTTATATGAATATGTGAAAAAACTTAAAGTTTTAGTCACTCAGTCATGTCTGACTTTTTGTGACCCCATGGACTGTAGCCCGCCAGGCTCCTCTGTCCATGGAATTCTCCAGACAAGAATAGTGGAAAGCAAAAGTTGCTCAGTAGTATCCAACTCTTTCCAACCCCATGGACTATACAGTCCATGGAATTCTGCAGGCCAGAATACTGAGGTGGGTACCCTTTTCCTTCTCCAGGGGATCTTCCCAACCCAGGGATCAAATCCAGCTCTCCCACATTGCAGGCAGATTCTCTACCAGCGGAGCCACAAGGGAGGCCCATGAATACTGGAGTGGGTAGCCTACCCCTTCTCCAGAGGATCTTCCCAAACCAGGGTTTGAACCCAGACCTCATGCACTGAAGGTAAATTCTCTACTGTTTGAGCCACCAGGGAAGACTAAGGAAATATGTGTTATTATTATTTTTGCCCCGAGAATTTTTGTTTGGGTGTTTTGTTTGAAACACACTACATTGGAGGACAAAGAGGCTGAAGATCTCAAAAGGCACAGAGTTAAACCCACATTTCCCCACAGAACTTTGGAACATCTATGAAGGGGTGTGTGATAAGAGTCCAAGAACAAAAAATAGTACAGAGGTTTCTACAAAGTGCTACAAAGTCAGTTATACATACATATTCTGGCATTCAGAAACTGATACCTCTCTTAATGAAGAAAGATATTATAGCAAAAAAGAAAAAGTGGTATGCTGAATGAGGAGACAAATCAACAAGCAAAAAGCTTCTAATATTTTGAATGAAAGATTTCAAAGACAAGTGCTCATTACAATCCACAAGATAAAATCAGTTTTTTGGCAGGACTGTCACAAATCTAAAAAATTTAATTTTTTAGCTGCAACCTATGAGCGTTTGTTCAAGACCTAGATGAACTAAAGGACAAACAGAGATGGATAAAACACTCAAAGGAATTAATAACAGAATAACTGGGGCAGAAGTACTGATAAGTGACCTATAAGATGGAACAGTAAAAAACCTGCTGCAAAACAGAATATAGAAACAAGAACGAAAGGAATGAAGACACTCTAAAGAGCTCTGGGACAACATTAAACAGAACAACATTCTCAGTATAGGGGTCCCACAGGGAGAGAAGAGAGAGAAAGAACCCGAGAAAATAGGGTTGAAGGGATAATTGCTGAAAACTTCCTTAACATGGGAAAGGAAATAGTCAACCAAGTCTAGGAAGCACAGACTCCCAGGCACGATGAACCCAAGGAGGATCACACTGAGACACATAATAATCAAACTGACAAAAGTTTAAGACAAAGATAAAATATAGCTACAAGGGAAAAACAACAAATAACATACAAGCGAACACTCAAAAGGTTATAAGCTTATTTCTCAACAGAAACTCTACAAGCCAGAAGGGAATGGCACAATATATTTAAAGTGATGAAAGAGAAGAACTTATAACTAAGAATACCTTACACAGCAAGACTTTTGTTCAGATAGGAGAAAGAAATCAAAAGCTTTAAAGATAAGCAAAAATTAGAATTCAGCATCACCAAACCAGCTTTACAAAAAATGCTGAAGGAACTTCTCTAGGCAGGGAACCCAAGAGAAGGAAAAGACCTAAAAAATTAAACCCCAAACAATCAAGAAAATTACACTGGTATCATAAATAAATATCTTAAATATAAATGGATGAAATGCACCAACAAAAGACATAGATTGGCTGGGTGGGTACAAAAATAAGACCTGCATACATGCTTTTTACAAGAGCCCCACCTCAGACCTAGAGACTAACACCTAGACACTTAGAGACTGAAACTAGGGATGGGAGAAGGTACTCCATACAAGTGGAAATCAGCAATAAGCTAGAATAACAATACTGATAGCAGAAAAAAAAATTTAAAATAAAGACTGTCATAAGAGATGAAGAATACTATGTAATGATAAACAGTTCAAACTCAGAAAAACATGTAACAATTTTAAGTATATATGCACCCAACATAGGAGTACCTCAATATGTAAGGCTAATATTAACAACAATAAAGGAAGAAACTGACAGTACACCATAATAGCGGGGAACTTTAACAACCCACTTTCATCAGTGGACAGGTTATCAAAACAAAATTAATAAAGAAATACAGGCCTTAAACGACACTTTAGACTAGATGGACTTAATTGATAATTTATACAGCATCATATCCAAAGGCAGCAGACTATACAGTCTTCTGAAGTGCACCTGGAACATTCTTCAGGATTGACTACATGCTGGGCCCAAGGTAAGCCTTAGTACATTTAATAAAATTGAAATCATATCATATATCTTTTTGGATTACAACACTATAAGGTTAGAAATAAATCACAAGAAAAAAGAAAGCTATAAAAACCATGAACATATGGCAGCCAAACAATATGTTACTAAACAACCAATGGGTCACTGAAGAAATCAAAGAGGAGACTTAAAAAAAACAAACAAACTAGAGAAAAATGAAAATGAAAGCACCTATGTGCTTTCTCAAAGTCCAAAACCTATGAGATGCAGCTAAAACAGTTCTAAGAGGGAAGTTTATAGCAATACAGTCTCACTTCAAAAAACAAGAAAAATCTCAAATAAACAACTTAACACTACACCTAAAACAACCAGAGAAAGAACAAACAAAATCTAAAGTTAGTAGAAGGGAAGAAATCATAAAGAGAAATAAATGAAATACAAAGAAAACAATTGCAAAGATCAATTAAACCAAAAGCCAGTTCTGTGAAAAGATAAATAAAATTGATAAACCTTTAGCTAGACTCATCAAGGAAAAAAAAGAAAGCGGACTCACATCAGTAAAATTAGAAATGAAAAAGGAGAAGTTACAACTGACTCCACAGAAATACAAAGGATCACAGTAGACTACCATAGGCAATTGTGTGCCAATAAAATGAACAACCTGGAAATGGACAAATTCTTATAAAAGTACAGTCTTCCAAAATTAAACTGAGAAGAAATAGAAAATGTGAACAGACTAATCATAAGCACTGAAATTGAAACTGTGATTTAAAAACTCCCAACAAAAGTTCAGGGCACGATGGCTTCACAGGTAAATTCTATCAAACATTTAGAGAAGAGTTAACATCTATCCTTCTGAAATTGTTTCAACAAACTGCAGAAGGAAAACTTCCAAATTCATTCTGTGAAGTCATCATTACCCTGACACCAAAGCCAGACAAAGATATCACAAAAAATGGAAAGTATGGGCGAATATCACTTATAAACATAAACTAAAAAAATCCTCAACAAAACACTAGCAACCTGTATCCAACAATATACCAAAAAGATCATTCACCATGATACAGTCAGATTCATCCCAGGGATGCAAGGATTTTTCAGTATCTGCAAATCAGTCAATGTGATATGCCACATGAAGAAATTAAAGAATAAAAACTATATGATCATCTCAGTAGAGGGAAAAATAGTTTTTGACACAAATCTGCATCCCTTTATCGTAAAAACTCTCCAGAAAGTGAGCATGGAGGGAACATATGTCAACATAACAAAGGCCATATACAACAAACCTACAGCTAACATCATAATGGTGAAAAGATGAAAGCATTTCCTGGAAGATCAGGAACAAGACAAGGAAGTTCACTGTTGTCATTTTTATTTATCATAGTTTTGGAAGTCCTAGCTAGGGCAGTCAGAGAAGAAAACAAACTAAAGGCAATCCAAAATGAAAAAGAAAAAATTAAACTGCCACCATTTGCAGATATGATTCTATATATTCAGTTCAGTTCAGTTTAGTCACTCAGTCGTGTCTGACTCTTTGCGACCCCATGAAATGCAGCATGCCAGGGCTCCCTGTCCATCACCAACTCCTGGAGCTTATTCTAACTTATGTCCATTGACTCAGTGATGCCATTTAACCATCTCATCCTCTGTCGTCCCCTTTTCCTCCTGCCTTCAATCTTTCCCAGCATCAGGGTCTTTTCAAATGAGTCAGTTCTTCGCATCAGGTGGCCAAAGTATTGGAGTTCCAGCTTCAGCATCAGTCCTTCCAATGAATAATCAGGACTGGCTGGATCTCCTTGCTATCCAATGGACTCTCAAGAGTTTTCTCAAATACCACAGTTCAAAAGCATCAATTCTTCAGCACTCAGCTTTCTCGAGAGTCCAACTCACATCCATACATGACTACTGGAAAAACCATAGCTTTGACTAGATGGACCTTTGTTGGCAAAGTAATGTCTCTGCTTTTTAATATGCTATCTAGGTTGGTCATAACTTTTCTTCCAAGGAGCACACGTCTTTTAATTTCATGGCTGCAGTCACCATCTGCAGTGATTTTTGAGCCCACCAAAATGAAGTCTGTCACTGTTTCCACTGTTTTCACAACTATTTTCCATGAAGTGACGGGACCAGATGTTGTGATCTTAGTTTTCTGAATGTTGAGTTTTAAGCCAACTTTTTCACTCTCCTCTTTCACTTTCATCAAAAGGCTCGTTAGTTCTCCTTTGCTTTCTGCCATAAGCATGGTGTCAGAAGATCCTAAAGATGATACCAGAAAACTTCTAGAACTCAATGAATCTGGTAAGGTTGCAGGTTACAAAATTAATACACAAAAATCTGTTGTGTGTCTATACACTAACAATTGAAGATCAGAAAGAGAAATTCAAGAAACAATTCCATTTACCATTGTATCAAAAACAATAAAATACTTTGGAACAAACCTACCTAAGAAGATAGAAGGCCTGTATTCTGAAAACTATAAGACACTGATGAAAGAAATTGAAGACATGAACAGATGGAAATATATACCATATCTGTGGATTGGAAGAATCAATATTGTCAGGATGACTGTACTACCCAAGGCAATCTACAGATTCAGTGCAATCCCTATCAAATCACTAAGCCTTTTTTTCACAGAACTAGAACAAAAAACCTTAAAATCTATATGGAGACACAAAAGATCCCAAATAGCCAAAGCAATCTTGAGAAAGAAAAACAGAGCTGGAGGAAGTAGGTTCCCTGGTTTCAGCCTATACAACAAAGCTACAGTCATCAAAACAGTATGGTACTGGCAGAAAAATAGAAGTATAGATCAATAATAGGAACAGGATAGAAAATCCAGAAATAAACCCATGCACTTATGGTCAATTAATCTATGACAAAGGAGGCAAGGCTACATAATGTTGGAAAGAGCCTCTTCAACAAATGGTGCTTGGAAAACTGGACAGCTATATGTTTAAAAAAAGAAAAAGTGAAATTAGATCATTCTTTAATACCACACAAAAAAATAAGCTCAAAATGGATTAGAGACATAAATGTGAAACTGGGCACTATAAAACTCCTAAAGGAAAACAGGCAGAACAATATCTTTTTTGATCCATCTCCCAGATTAATGGAAATAAAAATAAACAAATGGGACCTATTTAAACTCAAAAGGGTTTGCTCAGCAAAGGAAACAATAAAACAAAAAGACAAGCCACAGATTGGGAGAAAATATTTGCAAATGATGTGACCAACAAGGGATTAGTCTCCAAAATTTATAAATAGCTCATGCCACTTAACATAATCAAAACAAATAACCCAATCAAAAAGTGGGCAGATGACCTAAATAGATATTTCTTCATATACAGCCATCAAAGAGACATGTGAACATCATTGGTGGGAATGTAAATTGGTACATGCACTATGGAGAACAGTATGGAGATTCCTTAAAAAAACTAAAAATGGAACTGCCATAGGACCCTGTAATCTCACTCCTGGGCATATATCCAGAAAAAAAAAAATATCCGAGAACATACATGCCCCCGATATTCATTCCAGCACTGTTTACAAGAGCTAAGACAGGGAAGCAACCTAAATGTCCATTGACAGAGGAATGGATAAAGACTATGTTATACGTATACACAATGGATTATTACTCAGACATCAAAAAGAATGAAATAATGTCATTTGCCAAAACAAAGATGAACCTAGAGACTGTCATATTGAGTGAAGTAAGTCAGACAGAGGAGGAGAAATATCATATAACATCGCTTATATGTGCAATCTAAAAAGAAATGACACAAATGAACTTACAAAACAGAAACAGACTCACAGTCTTAACAAACTTCTTGTTGCTGGGTAAGGAAAATGAGGGGAAGGGATAGTTAAGGAGTTTGGGATGGACATGTACACACTGCTATTATTTCAAGGGGATAACCAACAAGGGCATACTGTATGGCACATAGAACTTTGGTCAATGTTATATGGCAGCCTGGAAGGGAGGGGAGTTTGGGGGAGAACACATACATGTATTTGTATGGCTGAGTCCCTTTGCTGTTCACCTGAAATTATTACAACATTGTTAATTGGCTATACTCCAGTAAAAATGAAACTTTTTTTAATGTGCTTATTTAAGCAACTGTGTTCATTTCAAGAGATATTCTACTTGATATTTCTCAGGAACCACAGGAATATTTCCTTGAGGCTATTTACTCAAGAAGAATTCAGAAAAAAAATTATTTATTGACTGACAGAGTCTACTTTAAAAATGATTAGAGTAGACTAAAAACAAAAACAAAAACAAAGTGGTACCTCATTGTAGTTTTGATTTGCATTTCTCTGATAATGAGTGATGTTGAACATCTTTTCATGTGTTTGTTAGCCATTTTTATATCTTCTTTGGAGAAATGTCTGTTAACTTCTTTGGCCCACTTTTTAATTGGGTTGTTTATTTTTCTAGAATGGAGCTGCAGGAGTTGTTTGTATATTTTTGAGATTGTTTGTCTGTTGTTTCATTGGCTATTATTTTCTCCCATTCTGAAGGCTGTCTTTTCACCTTGCTTATAGTTTCCAGAGTGAAGTAAGCCAGAAGCAAAAACAACAATATAGTATATTAACGCATATATATGGAATTTAGAAAGACGGTAACGAGAACCCAACATACAAGACAGCAAAAGGAACGCAGATGTATAGAATAGACTCGTGGACTTTG